>JASXSY010001509.1:0-284879 GCA_034509805.1 Sipha maydis
CCCCCATCTGGTAATAACAGGTTCGGGAGGCAAAAGTACATCCGGCATTAATTCTCTGTATTTGTTGATTCTAGATGGAGCTTTTAAGAAGGCTTTTTTTCCTAAAATAAATTAAATAAATAAATTAAATGTTCAAAATTGTGAATATTTATAAATTAATACCATTGTTAATTAATTTATTAATATCTGGATATAATTCACGAATTTTTTCTAATACTCTGTTAACTGCATGTGCCAAACATGTTATATGAATTAAATTTGGATAAAATATTTTTAATGTCTTCGCTGCTTTCACCATATAAGTACCAGCATCACTTATAAAAAGTAACACTTTTTGTTCGATACCGGGAAATATTTTTAAAGAAGAATTTACAAATTGACATATAGTTTCATAATTAGTACCCACAAGTTCTTTACATGAAATTAAATATGATTTTCCTGGGCTTCCATCTAATTTACCAATTAATAAATTAGCAATACTCAAACCTAAATAATAATTTTTGCATACATTTTTCTGTAATTTTTTACGTAGATTAATTATAAAAAAATATATGAAATATTTTACACAAACCTCTTGGATCGGTAGTTTCATCTACAATCAAGTAAACAAAATTATCTCCTATATCGCTAATTATTTTCTCTATTACATTTTTATAAATATTTGGAATATAATTTTTTCTTAGAGTGCTTTCATTTGGTATATTTTGTTTTGTGTATTTTTCCAAAAATTGTTGTAACACTGGATTACATAGTTTATGCATAGGAATATTTGCAGAAACAAATGCATAACACAAGTCTTCAAAATAATTGTTCGATTTTGGAGATGTACTCGTAATAAGTAGTTGTTTTTTATTATTATTTCTTTCTAACGCATTTTTATGCAAAACTGAAATTATGTATTAAAATTTAAAACCTTAATTTAAATAATTTTGTATGAATATATAATAGAACATAAGTATAAAATGCAAAATTTACCTGTTTCAGAATGATGATCTAAAAAATATTTTTTTTCTGATGAAACGTTTTTGTCACATACGAGGCAATAAATAATTTTACCATCTGTAGAAAAAATTTCTTTAGATTTGTTATATGGAGCAATCCAGGACGATATTTTATTTCTTAAACTTGATTTTACTTTAGGCATAATGGTTATAGTTAAAATATATGAAAATATAAGAACAAGCTAGTACAATTACACGAAAGCAACTGATACTAACAATTTAATAATTTTCTTTTTCAATATACAGACTATTTTAAAAACTGTAATCGTAACGGGTAGGTAATAAACTATTGATATCGATATCATTAATGACCTATGGAAGTCCATACCACCACGTATATCTATACTTATATTACACCTTTATACTTAAATAATCTAACCAATAATGAAAATCCACAATAATTTTATTATTTTTATATTGATTTGTACATTTAATAACGTAAAATATAAAAAATTGCAAAAAATTGCTAAAACATTGAAAATTGCAAAAATTGCAACATAAAATGAAATAGAAAGACTGCAATTTATACAAATCGTGTACATATTTGATCAGATTTGATTTATCTTTAATGCAAAAAAAGTTGTAATATCAATTAAATCCGGTCTTTAGTTATGACTTTTGTAATATTTGACATAATTAGATGTTCAGATGATAATAGCCACAACGGTGTGTTCCCTCGCCAATTAATTTTCATTATACATCGGTATATTATAGTATATGTTGTTTACGTTTTACAACAAAAAAAGAACCGACTGAATTATTTAATACTTTATTAGATTGCACTTGAGTTGGTCTAGACTATTGATTCTGAAGACGTTATAGACTACTATGCTAAAAGAAAAACTAAAAAAAAATAATTTTGTTTTAAATTATATAATAATTTATAATATAAGTACCTAATAAAGTATTCAAAGTAAAATTGATTAAAAATAGAAAATGTATTGATATTAATTAATTTAATCCTTATATTTTATTAGATAAGTATATACGTTGTTATTTTCTATGGCTTATTATATCATCTAATAATAAATTAAATTTTTATTAAATATGATAACTGGTAATATATTTTTGAGAAATTATTTAGTTCTTTTGAGAAGAGTTATTTTGCGTATTTTCTAAGTTTTTTCTTAATAGTTGCGAAACATTGATGAAAAGTTACAAAATGGAAAATTTACGGTTTACCGGATTTCGAGAAAAATGTTTTTTTTTGTTTTTATTGTGACTGAAAAAATACTAATCGTATAATCGATACTTCTTATAGATAAGGTATTTGAACATTTCATATTTTTTTTTTTTTAATTTTCTCGAAAGTTGCGATAAACATACAAATAAACTGTCTGTTGCGCCGCCAGCACTTGCGTTAGCAGTTTGCTGGACGACTCGCGCGTGTGTGGGATGGTAATGACAATAATAACCAAAGAAATCGAGGTACAGATAATATAACGTACGTCTCACCAGCCCACCCCATATGTAATATTGATGGTTTTTCATATGCAACCTTTAGTACGCCATTTGTATGAATTTGTATGGCCATTTTCCCAATTTGTATGACCTTGGTTTTTAAGTTATAAATAAAATAAAGGGGTGGGCTGGGGTGACGTCACGCCAGCCCACCCCTAAACAGAATATGGATTTGCGCACCGTCATTCTTTTGTACGCCATTTGTATGAATTTGTATGACAACTTTCAACCCTCAATTTTGAAATCTACCCTTGGGTGGGCTGGGGTGACGTCACGCCAGCCCACCCCTTAACGGAATATGGATTTTCTCACCGTCATTCTTTTGTACGCCATTTGTATGAATTTGTATGACAACTTTCAACCCTCAATTTTGAAATCTACCCTTGGGTGGGCTGGGGTGACGTCACGCCAGCCCACCCCTTAACGGAATATGGATTTGCGCACCGTTATTCTTTTGTACGCCATTTGTATGAATTTGTATGACAACTTTCAACCCTCAATTTTGAAATCTACCCTTGGGTGGGCTGGGGTGACGTCACGCCAGCCCACCCCTTAACGGAATATGGATTTGCTCACCGTCATTCTTTTGTACGCTATTTGTATGAATTTGTATGACAACTTTCAACCCTTAATTTTTAAATCTACCTTTATCGGGTCGTAGTTTGACGACATGCCTGCCCATTCTTTAACGGAATTCGGAATTGCTCACCAAGAATTACCTTACGAAGTTTTCAACTTTTCACCGCCATTCGTATGCATGATATTATATTTCAGGTTTCAACTATTAAATGTTGGGTCTCATGCATTTTTTTTATGTCGTTTTAATCCTGATTTTGAAATTTATGTTATTGTATGTGATGAATTGAATCCATCCAAATAATCTCAGTGCTACAAATTAATAATTTCCAAAGGTTAAGTTTTCACAAAGGTCTAAACACTAAACTTCTATGATTTTCTCATTGTTGCTTACAACTAATGGTTCTTAGTAACTTTACTAAGAGTATCTAATAAAGTATTTAGACATACTTACATGACGATTACATATAATTAAATATACGATACATGCTATAAGTTATAATTGATAACGTATCTATTTGTTATGTGAATAAAATTAATATATTTATATATCTGATTTACACTTGTATATTACTTGTATACATTTATATTTTCTCGTATTTATTTTCTTACTAATAAGTACGTTATAATAAAAAATTAAAATTAATAATAAAAATTAAAGATAAAAAGGTTATTACACAAACAATTTTAATAAAATAAAAGTACATCTTTTTCATTATATGGTATAAACGATAAGCTCACAGGCTACTTCAGTTTCTTCATTGACTCTTGATGATTTAGACTTGAGATCGTCATAAATTTCCCATATTATCAATTATTTTTGACGGCGCCACTGCTGGTTTTCGTCCAACCATTTTGTCCAAATCCAGGATCAATTAAAATAAATTAAAATGCGAATTTCAATTGTAATTTCAATTGAATTGAAATTGAAATTGTAAATTCAAACAATTTAATGCAGTATTTTGTATAAAACTCATAATGTGTATATTACAATATGTTAATAAAATTACCTATTGGCTGTATCGATTAACAACCGTGATAATAAGAGAAAATGATAAACCACAAAAAGTTAAAATTAAACTATTATTTGACGATAAAATAATGTACAAATTGTACAGACTATAAATACCCTTCAATAATAATAACAATAGTTAAAATAAACCATTAAACTAGAATTATTTTCTGTTAGACCTTATTTTTCATACAGATAACAATGTATTACTAATCAGTCATGTACCACTAATGACTAAAAATAGAACGATCCAAAATGCACCGTTAAATACATTTATTTTAAATAATAAAGCAATAAAATATTACAATATAATTATTTTTTATTTATATTTTTAAAAATAAGATATAAATTAAATAACAATCTTTGTACAGATATAAAATAATCAGAATTTATTTACGTAAGTACGCGATACTTATATATCGATGATTATGACATATACATTAGTCGCCGCTTATTGGACTCACTTTGGGACCCGACAATTTGAGTCGATTAACCGAATGAGTCAATAAGGCGAATGACACAAAAAACTTTTAAAAATACTTAAATTCAAAAACTTAAAAAACTTAAAAGTATCTACATATTGAGATTCAAGGTATGTATAAAAATAAAAATCTAGCCATACGAAATTAAAAATAAAATAAAATTAATAAAATAAATTAATTTTTTGATAAAAATCCATCTAATGTTGATTGGATTTTCCCTTCATCGGCCAACTTCATAATCATATCTTCATAAGATTTATGTTTCTCGAATACGTCAAAATCGCTTCTCTGCTGAATCGTCTACGTAAAATTTGAAGTGCTTCTAGCATTTGTTTAGTTGATGGTGGTTTTTCATCAGGTTCCTTTTCGTC
The DNA here is from genome assembly GCA_034509805.1 of Sipha maydis. Lineage (NCBI taxonomy): Eukaryota > Metazoa > Arthropoda > Insecta > Hemiptera > Aphididae > Sipha > Sipha maydis. The sequence continues at coordinate 4,904 of JASXSY010001509.1, forward strand.
GTTATCACCAGCCACATTCTCTTTAAGCCGTTTTGACTGTATTTCATCACATATATCTTCCTCGGTAACGAGTTCGGTAGTTAGGACTACTTCGTCAATATTTATCCATTCATTATAAAGTTCAGTTGATAGGTCAGATGATAAAATGTAAATATTTTCTTTATTTATCTAATTTTCAAGTGACCCCATTAACCGGTGTGTGAGTCGAATAGACGAAATTTTTGCTGTGTGTTAGTATAAGTGCGAATCGGGACCAGCCGTTTTGAGTCTACTAGGCGAATGAGTCAATTAACCGTGAGTCCAATAAGCGGCGACCACTGTATTATTTATTGACGTATTCCCGTGAAATTTGAGTATTACTTGGAATAATAATTAGTTATCATGTATTTACATAGACATAAAAAAAAATACACACACACAACATTGTAAAATCATCGTCACGCTTAGATTTTAATATTTATTTTAAATTGTCTATTCTACCCAGGGCTGTTCAGAAAAGTAGGCAACGGGACCATTTAACTCCAGGTTCTAGTCCAAAAAAATTTAAAGGTTAGAAAATCTTACCTTAAAGTTCAGATTAATAAGAAATACCTACGTTTATTATTGTGATACTTGAGGGGTGTAATGAGCAGGCCCTAATTACGTAATCCTTATGTAATCATAACACATCACACCAACGGACGTCAGCATTACACCATATGGCGTGGACGATAGGCAACGATATCATCACGCCACTTCCGAACTTTGGGATATGACGCAAGTGAGCTGCTATATAAGGCACCTGCTCACTGGACTCGGGGTTGACTCTTATTACACTTATTATGTACAGTTTACTTTATATCTATTTACAACTTAACAGTGTGTTTGTCTAGTTTAATAAAGCAAGTCAGTTAAACTTGTTATATATTTAATCTTCAAAGTGTTGTCTTCTTCTTCACCTTCACTACCCGTCGTAATCCCCTTTGGGTGCACGACAGGGGCCTAAAATTAAAGGTGTCATACAAATTCATACAAAAGAATGACGGTGAGCAATTCCGAATTCCGTTAAAGAATGACAGACATGACGTCAAACTACGACCCGATAAAGGTAGATTTAAAAATTAAGGGTTGAAAGTTGTCATACAAATTCATACAAATGGCGTATAAAAGAATGACGGTGCGCAAATCCATATTCCGTTAAGGGGTGGGCTGGCGTGACGTCACCCCAGCCCAACCAAAGGGTAGATTACAAAATTTAGGGTTGAAAGTTGTCATACAAATTCATACAAATGGCGTACAAAAGAATAACGGTGCGCAAATCCATATTCCGTTAAGGGGTGGGCTGGCGTGACGTCACCCCAGCCCACCCAAGGGTAAATTTTAAAATTGAGGGTTGAAAGTTGTCATACAAATTCATACAAATGGCGTACAAAAGAATGACGGTGAGAAAATCCATATTCCGTTAAGGGGTGGGCTGGCGTGACGTCACCCCAGCCCACCCAAGGGTAGATTTCAAAATTGAGGGTTGAAAGTTGTCATACAAATTCATACAAATGGCGTACAAAAGAATGACGGTGAGAAAATCCATATTCCGTTAAGGGGTGGGCTGGCGTGACGTCACCCCAGCCCACCCAAGGGTAGATTTCAAAATTGAGGGTTGAAAGTTGTCATACAAATTCATACAAATGGCGTAAAAAAGAATGACGGTGCGCAAATCCATATTCCGTTTAGGGGTGGGCTGGCGTGACGTCACCCCAGCCCACCCCTTTATTTTATTTATAACTTAAAAACCAAGGTCATACAAATTGGGAAAATGGCCATACAAATTCATACAAATGGCGTACTAAAGGTTGCATATGAAAAACCATCAATATTACATATGGGGTGGGCTGGTGAGACGTACGTGATAATATATAATAAATCGGTACTTAACACACAAGGTGTAATAAATTGACAATATGTAAACAAGAAATGAACCGTGCACAAACGTCGAAGACGTTTCTCCAGACGATTGCTATAAAAATAATTTCAACAAGATGATCTTATGAACTAATTATAATATAATATAGATCACGACAAGTGTGTAATAATACAATAACATAGAGTAATAAATAATATATTACAACGATACCGCTGATCGCAATCAATGACGAGATCCAGCTGGAAAGGCGACAGCTCTTGAGTAAACGTATATAAAAATCGTTCGCTTGGATAACGCCGGAGTGTAGTGAACACGTCAGGTCCCAACTATCTTGGAACTTACAACAATGGTCACTACACTGCGCGGTATATAATGTTAATTATTATGTAAGACCGAAAGCGACCGACAACTGGGTCGATTGACCCCGGTCCGCGAGATCACCACAAAAAAATTATAACGGGTGAACACGAAAAAACACGCCAGGTTCGGCGGTTGGCGAAGGACGGTCACACGCGCACTATAAAGACGAAAAAGCGGCACAGCGACTTAGCAAAACGCGATGTCCGCACACGCGGTTTTATCGCTGCACCAGCGTGAGACGGCGAGCGGACGCAACGATGCGTTAGGCTCGACCGCCAGAAAAAGACAGCGTAACAACAAAAGGTGCCGGCGGTGAGCAGCTCAACGGCCAGACAATCTGGTGCAGAACGGCAGAGGAGGGGGGAAGCAGCTTGACGGAGCTTATCGCCCGACACGGCGCTGGGACAAAAAATACGTCGCGACCGTGCTTGAACACTGTCAGTGATGGGTATGCATTTTGAAATATAATTATTTAAAACTTAAGTTATTAATTAATACTTAAATGGTTATTATTCAAAGTGTTCAGTTAGAAAATTATAATAGTTAGGCTTTTAATTAGGCTACAATACATATTATTAAATACACATATTATATTATGTATAAAATATATTTGGGGTATAGTAAAACAATAATGTATAATATAGATATTATTATTATATAATATAATTATTATATCCATTAAAAAAAAGAACAGGTAAAATTATTTTATCCGTGGCTCCACGAAAGCTAGAACTGACCCGGGATCAATAGAAATGCAGATGAAAATCGTACTTTTAATCACTATTTATATTGTACTTTACAGAACATTTTGCATGTATTTCATAGCTATGAATTTATTAATTGATAATATTTTATTACTATATCAAATACTCTCTCTCTATGGTTTCAATCCGTAGATTGGTTTGCAGCAATCTTCAGTCTTCCCTCTTATCTTGAGAAGAAGACATGTTGATTGCTGATACTTGGGAAGTTAATACGGTGGTTTCCCGTTGCCTTCCGTATCGCAGTGCAGCCACCAGTCGTACAGTTCCCGTATCTGTTGGTTGCTGTCTGGCGTGCAGATGATGAATCTACACCCAATATTGTAATAGCTGCTGCCCTACTGCAAGTCTCTTTTAGTCGCCTTTTACGACAGGCAGGAACAACCGATGGTCTATTCTAACCCCGACCAACAGGGGATCTTGTAATAATATTATGTCAATTTGATTTTTGTGACTATAATGCAGTTCGTCGTTCACTATTTGACTTCTCGCTGCATTTATTTGTATTATCTTTAAACTAATCATGTTGGAGTTGTTCCATAGTTAGTTTTCTTGCACCTTTGTATTATTGCCCTCAATCTTGAGGGACAATCAAGGTGATTGGACGGCTCATTCTTTCCGCAGTTTACACACATTGGGTTTGCTTTACAGTTCTTCCAATCGTGATCTTTCTCTTGTGATGTGCATATCATACATGTTTGTACATTTGTTGGACAGTATTTTGCTATATGTTCATATCTTTGACATATGGAACACCGAGTAACTTGGTCATAAGGTTGGATTCTACAATAAAACATACCAATGAAGAATCATCCATTGACAAGTTTTTTATATATACTCGGATCGATTTCCAATAACCAAGATACTATTCTAGAAGAAAGTTGTCATTGTGAAGATTTCTTACTAATTGCGTTATATTTTTCTTTTTCTGTGTGTCTTAGTTCAACGTTGAGATGTATATGATCATTGATGACTTCTTCACTAGTCAAGTCACTATCAACATTGTACACCATTAATTTTGGTTTTAATGGTTTTTGCTCGACCACGTCAAGGTTACTTTTCAATATGACTTCTCTTGTTTTCCGGTCAATCGGTTTTATGTATATGTTTCCGGTTCTTTTAATAGTATTCGTTTCTATTATATTTGGTCTTGAGTTTTTCTTTAGTATTTCAGAATATACTTTTTTTTTGAGTTCTAACGATGTACTACTCTCTGTATTTTTAATTATAAGTCCCATTTTTATTATTTCATTTATATCAAATACTATGCGATAGTATTATGCCCAGTAATTTTTTATAAGTTTAAGGCATCATAAAAAAAATTAAAAATTGTTGAAGTTTTAGGCATTCTTAAAAATTTTTAATTTTTTCGGTAACTATTGGTGATATAATAGTATAACAAAAATTAATTATAATAAACAATCATAGTTTAAAATTTTTAAAATTTTATCAATTAGTTTTTACTACACTATTAAACAAATTATACTCAAAATGGATGAAAAAAAAGGATGCTCTGAAAATACTAAATGTTGTATTCTTAATAAAAACCAAATGACTAGGACTCAAAACAGGTACCCTAATATTTTATTACACTAATTAATTATTTTAAAATGTATAAATTTACTTATATGGCAAATAAAAACCATAAAAGAAAAACAATTTTTTGTATAATGAATGTAGCTTAATAAATGAGGTGACATGTCGGAAATACAATTAAGATAAGACTTGCAAAAGTGAAAAAGGAAAACTTTTGTAATATTTTGTTTCATTGTTAATTTATAAAATATTTAATAGAAAAGTTGATTTTAGATTCTGAGGAACAAGGAATATATTGGTATTCATTTTTGTCAGTGTACGCGATTTTGACCAGAATAATGGATTTGGTCATCATCAAATAAAAATAAAAAAATAGAGAAAACATAAGTCCAATTAGTACATTAGAGGAAGTCATTTTATGAATTTTTTGAGTTATTTATAGAAAACTGACATTATGATGTTTTCTTAGTTTTTTTTTCGAAAATGTTGATAAAATAATTTTGGTTTTTTAAAAGTCTTGAGTAAGTATTTAATAAAAAAGTTCTTTATATATAAATATATTATTGCTTAATTGAAAAAAAAAATTAGCTCAATTTTAAAAAGAAGTTTTTACAAGCCTATGAATATTATATTTTGATTAAATGATAAATATCACGAAAATCCGTTTCCCTTTTTTTAATAAAAAATGCAGTTTTTAATTTTTATATTTAAGGATTAAAAAGTGAATACAAAATGTTTCTTAATTTTCTTTGCTTTTTTGACAGAAATGGTACATTGGTTTTGAGTTAAAAAGAATAATACAGCAATGCCATTCTTTCATCTCTATATCACACCTGTCTATAGATACCTGACCGAGGACTTTTGCTATTATTGAAATTATTAACTAAAATTAAGTTAAAATGCTAATAAATTGTTTCTAATATGTTATAATATGCATTTCACAAAATATTTTAATTGATAATAATGTATAAAACCGTGTCAAATCAGTTTTTCTATTTTCAAATTATTATTTGGTTTTAATATATTTGTACATATTTAACATATACCTTTATTTTTAATAATTGTAATTGTTTAGAGATAAATAATATCTTAATTATTTTTATAAGTATCAGACAGACATAGGCGCAAATAGTGTTTGAAATCTGGGGGGGCTGAAGCCGTAGCTCAGTTCAGGATACTGAATACTCTTATGATGCTTTTAAATTATTACAAAACCACTAAAAAAATTTACCTTGCTGCAGCAACATGAATTACAAATAAACATAAACATATATAGGTACATATATATATATATATATATATATATATTATATACCATCTAAATTAAAATTCACATAATCTTCTAATATTATATTAACACATAAGTATTTTTTTGACATCAATTTTTTTTATTATTCTTATACTAAGCTTCATTACAATAATTTAATTTTTCTTTCCGTTTTACTAAAAGTATTTAGAATCTCTTCCACGTCAACAACAATATCTTTTTCAATATTTAGTATGCTTAAATTGCTAAACCGGTTTTGGGACATAGTAGATCTTAAGTAGGTGTTTATTCTTCGCATTGTGGAAAATGACCTCTCAGAAGTAGCTGAACTTACAAGCAATGTAATTGCTATTTGAACAACTTTAAACAAGTTGGGAAAAACTTGTTTACTTAGGTGTTCCTTGATATTTTCAAATTCTGTGTTTTCTTTTATTATATTTTTAAAGACAGTCATTTCACATTTTAAGTTTTCTATATTGAATTTAAAAACATCCTAAATAAAACAAAAAAATAAAAAATATACTTTATACAACTAAATTTTAAAATAATTATCATATGTTATTATATTTTCAATAAATTACCTTATAATGGTCAATAATAAAATTAATTCCTTCAAAATCCATTTTAAACAATTTGTCTATAGATGTGGCCATTTGGAAACTTTCTTCTGAAAACCGTTTTTTCATATTGAAAATCACTGTGTCTAATATGGGAAAAAAAGCAGTTGTTTTCCAATATGTCTTTTCATCAATTATTCTATTGTTTTCCTCAGCTCCAGTTGCAATTGAAACATCAAAACCTTTGAGAAACGTAGGCTCTTTTCTTTGTCTCTTCGGTTCATCTTTACGAGTGGAAATATTATGTTTATCGCAAAATGTTATGACACCATCCCAAATCTCATTAAAATGGCAATATGATCGATTAGTTTCTAAAGTACTTATAATTCCTTTAACTAAATTAGCAGAATTTCCTAATGTGACCGATTTTGCTTGAAGCTGAGTACTCAATATATTAACTATTTTGAGAACTTCATGTAAAATAAACAAATATACAACAATTTTTACGTTTTTCATAATTGCTAAAACACCTAAAACATTAAACATTAGTTTGTATAAAATAATTATATGTTTTATTGAAATATTAATAAATAAATTATACCAATAGCTTGTGCTACATCTTTGGATTCTTGAGCTTCTATTTCTTCAGTTAAAATACATATAATGGCTTCAAAATTGTTTAATACAGCTTCACAACTCTTATATCGGCAAACCCAACGTGTATTACTCAGTTGACAAATTTTTGTTTTTTTTTTAAATTTAGTTTATTTTGTATTTCAATTAATTTGGTACTAGTAGTTGGATAGGAAAAATGGACATACAAAGCCTGCAATCCATTAAACAAACTTCTAGCATCCTACAAAATTATAAATTATTTAACAAATTAATCGAATGTAGGTAAAATAAAATATTTCAAAATTTATACCTTTAAATGTTTGCACATATCAACTATAACAAGGTTCAATTTATGTGTCATACAATGTATATATATAGCTTTTGATGCTGGTGGATGGTTTTGCCTCAGTTTACTTTGAAGTCCACCCTCTGAACCTGACATAACAGCAGCACCATGGTAGGACTGTCCTATTATAGGAACTTCGCTCAAATTGGATGTATGGATAAAATTAATTAAAGCTTTAACTAAAGCATCTGCATCTTGTTTTTTATAAACGTTTACAAATTCAACAAATCGTTCACATACACTCAAGTTTTTTGGGTACCGGATACATATTGCCAGTAGTTCTTCGTGGTGGCAACTAGAATATTATAAACAAATGTTATAAACAAAGAACTTTTGATATTAGGTAGATCATTTTTCATTACCGAGCTTCATCACATTGGATACTAAACATCCCAGCATCTTTTAGTGCTGCATATTTCCCACCAACTATTCTTTAGATTAGCGTGATCACTGGTTCTCGACACATCAATCGAAATTCGATTATCATTTTTCAAATCATTCGTTACGCGCGAAAAGTGATATTTCTTTCGAAATTACATTGTAATATATACAGTAAAAATGTTATAAGGCATTCAAAAGTTTGGTGATCTCTGATCTCACGACCAAAAACCAGTGACTGAATGTAACTGATCATTTAGTCGAGTGACTGAATTCACACGTCGTCTTTTTGTTCGTCCCAAAGGAAATTTTTCTTTTGAACATCGTTCTAAAAACTCGCCACGTCAGCGTATGTAGTGTATTCGTATAGTGTATATTAGATGTATATACCTGTTATGGTATAGGTTTGGCCGTTTATATGTTTAGAACGCACTAGTTTCCATATGTGACGTTATTACTTTTAAGTTTTTTACACTTCATTGACACAAAAAATAATATAAACTATATAAAAATGCTGTTATATACGTTTTATTTTGAATCTCCTACTTCGTTTGGTTTTCATTATTGTAGTCCACGAGATCTGTACGCGTATAACATTTTTCAGCCATAAATGTGCGTTTTTATTATAAAATTATATTAAAGTCCGAGAATACTTTCTGAAAAATAAAACACACACACACACATATATATATGTATATATATATATATAAATATATATAAAGTAAAATGTTTTCAATATACGTCTATACTTTTATGGATTTTTTTGATAAAATGCGCTGTTATTTTTTAATTTATTTTAAATTTGTAATACAATTGTTATGTCTTAGAAATTAACTAGTGTTTACATTGAAGTTAAATTTTTTTTTTATATAAATCTACGTTTTTTCATTTATATATTTTGCCAGACTTTCACAAAATATTTTCTCGTGATACATTATAAATTAAACACAATTACTACAATTACATATGTACTATTATTGATGATATTTTTTAAAAATTATTATATTGTGAAGATTTTTTTTCATTATATGTAATTGCATTTAAAAATTCAATGCAGCAACAACGTTTTCGATCGTAAGTTGGACACACTTTTTTAGGCATCAAATTGACCGGTAATTTTTCTCCAATTTCCTTTGGAAAGTATTTCTTAGAGCCAATCATACCGAGACATTTAATATTATTGTACATTATTTTTATGTCCTTTAATAAATGTAGAATCATGTTTCAAATTTATACAAATCAATACAATACCAAGTCAACAATGAACTTACACTTTGAATCACTCGTTTTCGATACTTTAGTTTGTAAACATTATTTCATGTGCGCATAATACTCGTATACAGTTACAAGAATATACGTGAAATAAGAACTTATATTCGATGTAACTATTGCACATCCGTCTTTCATGGCATATTTTAAATCGTTTTTGATTTATAACAGTAGAAAATAATAACAATTATATTAAAATTCTTCTTGTGCCAACATCATGATGCGTATACATTATTGGTTTTAGAAATCATAACGACGATGTAGATATTGTTGTTGTGCGTGTACGATAATAATATTATTCATATATTGGAATTTCATAATCAGTCTTCTAATTAAACACTAACAAAACTTGTATGAAAAAACTTCTTTATTGGGGGAGGGGGGCTTATGTACAAATGTAAAAGTATGTAGCTGTAATCTTCCATGTCGTGCACTCGCGTGTCGTCTTCAAAAAACACGGACAATGCGCGTTGTGAAATAATAGAAACCCGAAGTGTTTAGCGAATTCTAAGCGAAACGAATAATGCCACGGGATTTAGTAACGTTGTGTTTCTAACGTGCAAGCAATGATGTATTTTCGGGTAGAGGAGTTCGGGGATTCGACCTCCCCTCCCCAAAAGAAAAGAAAAAGATTCGAAAGTCATAATTTAATTAGCAAGTAATTTGCTAGAAAGATAAAGAGAAAGAGAATATTTATTTATATTATGTGATGTTAGTATAAATTAATTACTTGTATATGTATTATTATATGCATTTTTTATATTATTATGAAATCTATTATTTTTTAGAAATATATTATCTCCCAAACAAATTGAAAATATACCACTTCGTGTAAGTATATACTTTTTGTTTTGTTAGAGGGAGTGTTTCGAGGGTCCAGGTTATGCAGTCCCATTAATCGATCTGAAATTCGACACAAATGTCAGCATTAAAGCAACGGTGTTTTTCGAACTCGTTTTATGGTAGAGTCGAAAAGAAGAAAAAACGACCGCCTGTAATTTACGATCGAAGATTTGACGAAATCGCTATTGAAGTTTATTTTTTTCAGGAAAAAACTGCCAAGAGACAATCTTCCATCTTTATCATCCATTTATTTTAGTTGTAAAGCATGGATACCATTATAATGCGTTTGGGTGTAAGGTATGATAACAATTTTAAAAATTTGTAGAAAATTTATTATTTTTACTTCAAAAAATATCAGTGAATACTGTAACGTCATTTCATGTAATTATACTTGATAGTTTGTATCTTATACAAATATATATTGTATAACTGGTGATTTAATACCTTCTATTTTGTACCACGATATTGTTACAAGTGCAATTGGAAATCTGATAAAATGCTTTTTATAGTTTGCTATAATATTTATTAATTTCTTCGAGTGTTATTACTTATGTTCAAACGTTAAAATTAATAAATACACCGCTAAGAACGAACCTATATAATAATACCTACTCAAAGAAGCTAAAAAAAAAAGTGTTAACGAATGTCCAACATGTTCAGACCAACCGCTGGACTTAAAACGTTTGAAATGCATTAAATGAAAAAAAAAAAATGTTATTTTAATGAAAGTACTCCGACAATCTCAATAAATTTAATTGAACCGAAAAATAATGACGTACGTGTAACTTATTATCGAGTACACTTTTTCTCCGGAGCTCCCCCGACTCCTTAGACCCTTTAATAGAGACGACCTTGACCAGCAATACCGATGTGCCGATTTGAGCAAAACGAACGCGTGCCCAACGCTGAAATCCATTTTTACAAAGTTTCTATCGGAAAATTTGACGCGACCCATTCGTATAGATCGCGCTGTGCGAATGCGCTCGTGAAATTAATGTAATAATATTAAAATTTACATATAATATTGCTGATGGCCTAAAAGATGAAATTTTTCTTTTAGTCATCTCTACCGTATTACTGAACACATTCGTAAATAAAATTGCAGTCATTAAAAATCAATTCGCTTGTAATAAACGTTGTGTGCGTTGTGCGCGCAAATCGTATTATCAGTATAACTTATACAAACGAGGTTAATTCATAATTATTTAAAGTTGTAAAATTATTATATTATACATTATATTATTCTACATCGTACTTTATTGTAATATGCATTATGCTGTACATGTTTTTGGTTCGTTTATGGATATTTCAAACCATTTACATTCGTAGACATCATTGTCTACAATAGACCCGTAGTACGCTTTAAAAACGTCTGTGCATAAACATTGTAAATAATTCCGTTTTTATTTCGATTTAAAAATTCTGCCGTGTAGGTACACCTGAAATTTAAACGATGAAAACACAACAAACAAATAAAGAAAATCAATAGAGCTGCATGTTGGTTTTATTATGGTTACACGATTTCGTAAAAAGCTTTCTCATTCATGTTTCGTTTTCATTCAGAATCGCATTTTTTTTCCTACGAGTGTATTGATTTTTTCGCGGTTATTTTTCACAATGAAACGGGAAAACAAGTATAATAATTTCCGATTGCCCATGTACACCTCGCCGTACGCTCTTGGTATACCTACATTTTTTTTTTATATAGTTTCATGAGTATATAGGTATTAAAATATATTTATCGTGATGATAGTTTTTACTCATCGTCAATCGTCATTACTGTTTCAGTTGTGTTCAGTATGTTTAAAATATGGATCTCCGGTGAAGATCATTACTTATTATTTGTTAGTTAATTATGCGAGAGAAACATTTCGAATTGAATATTAAGTACTTCTATACGACCATCGGGATTGCTGTAGAAGTTCCTCGGGCTTTTGTTATTTATTATGTAAATTGATAAAGGAAAATTTAAGTATGGAAAGTTTGACATTAGTGTGCAGCGTAAAATTACTGTAGGAAATGGCATTATGAGAATGTACAAAGAACACTTCTGTGAGACGCAAATTCAAGTATTCGTTCTCAAAAATGTGTATAAAATAATTTTTTTCAGTTTATAATTAACAGTTAAGCAAGCATACCTATAATATAATATAGAGAATTTGTCCCGCACTGCTAAAAATGCAAGATCATCATCATCATATTATTAATATAACAATAATAATAATAATAATAATAATAATAATAATTAAAATAAGGCTAATTTCTTCATATACACTCGACGGAGTTGGTATTATCTTAGAGATTCTGAGAGTTTCATAAACGGTTGTTGAAATTATTTTATCATCGCGTCGTGAAAAAGAGAGTTATTTTCAATATTTTATTTTGACTGACGTATGTACAGTTTTTTTTATGACGCACCTAAGGGTTTTCGTATTTTTCCCATTTATATGTCATTTTGCATATTGCATACTTTCTCGGATGCCACCACGTACAGATTCCATTTCAACTGTCCGCCGGCTGGGAAAGGTAGTACGGCGAAATACATTTCCTCGTGACGTAGGTGTAAGCTGATAAATGATACAAATAATACCATGGAAACGGCAGAACCATTTCATTGGCCGTGACTTTCCGAGTACTTTCATTATTCTGCAGACTTATCGTTTCACGTAATTTTTGTTTTATTTAGTCGTCACCGGATTCTCATCATCATCACGTCCAGGTGGTTTTGTTTTTAAGATGTTTTGCAGGCATATGAATTTCGTTTAAGCACATTCGGGTTCAACTGTCCGCGTTTATACTACATGGTATTATCTATAACCTAAAATACTGTATCGTTTTAGTATTCTACATCGACTTTAAGGTTTACCAATAAGACTATGATAATTGATAGAATCGTACAGGGTTTAAAAGAGAAAATATGTTGATTTCAATTAGGCGCATCATTCTACATATGGAATAAAAAAATAAAAAATTATGCTTCCTACTTGTAACGTATTCAGTCAACGTATTGTGTTGTGTTGCAATATATTTCGTCAAATCGACACAAAGAACATTTAATTCGATTTACGGTGTTGGTAAATTACGTGCTACGAGTATTGTGCATGTTCAACTTATTGATTTCCGTACTGCCAGCTTTAGCGACTTACGCCGGTATCTAAATATATTACTGTTTACAACACAATCCGGAATCTAAAACAAACGTTCGAGCTTGAAGAAATAACAGTTTATCAATCAATCATATTTTTTAGATGTACCACGAAACGTCGTACACGTGAAGTTATCGCTTCACAGTTTTATAAATATTTTTCTCAGAAAATGTTCATCGCGATTACTCGATGGTCGTTCTCATGCAAATGTTATTACAGTAATATACCTCGATTGTACGAGATCGTTTCACACGCGATTTTTTTGATGTTATTGCCTCGTACAAAGTTATTTGATTGCATTATATTGAAATTAAAACACAACAAGTCGTAGGAATAAACGTATCAAATATTAATCATCCGAGACGCGGTCAGTTGCTAAACACGTTAACCGTATCAGGTACATGACATCAAATGGACAGGTGTTGTAAATATTTACCTGGTGTTTGGAAAACAACGCACGGTTGCCCATCGACACCGTTGGAAAAACGATTGAATATTTGAAGGGTACCGGGGAAAAACGGTTGTAGTCCATTTCCGTAAATATTACAATCTACGATCTATTTTCCCTACAACCAGACGCACTATAACCTTTCTTCGCCAGTATGCTTAATCTTTTCCATTTAGTAACTATGGTGCGAAAGATTTTTTTCACCGAATCGATGCCAACTGTCGATATTACTCCTAATTCGCCGTCGGATCAAATCATAGAATCGAAATCGAAAAAAAAAAATATGGACTACTACCGTTTCTCCCCCTGTACACCCTTGTTGATACTACCTACGCGCGCGCACGGTAAGCATTAACGGTATAACCGGTACCTCTTACCTCACGAGCGATTCCACCGACCCCATACGGTCCTCAAGTTGAAGTTCAACGTACGCGACCTCCTGGAACGCGCGTTTTCTCGTCCGTCCCCGAAACGGTTCACCGACGAGATTGCACCGTGCGCTCCGGAACGCTGTAGCCGGTACGCGCACGCGGACAGCAGTGCACCCACAGCGATGAGTTCGTCCGACGTGCGTTAGTGTCACCACTGTGCCGCCGTCGTTTTTATTTTTCCAATTCTGTTCGTCGAAACGTTTTCGGCGGGATGCCTGGCTAACGGGGGGGAGTGCCGCTGCCGATTTTCATCGAATTCCTTATCACCACGCAATCAACACGTTTATTACTTATCGTACACGTTTAACAGCGGTTAACATCGCTCGTAACGTGTTTACATGCACACCGCGTTGTAGTACACACACACACACGCAACAGATACACACACATACACACACACACACACACACACACACACACTTCGCCAACGTGTCCGTAACGGCTAGTGTTGCCGACACGTAAATCGCGTGCATAGTTAATGTCGTTGCACCATGTTGTATGTGTTTACATTAAAGTATTATTGTTTAACACCCACGGCAGCGGCGGCCGATGTTTATGCGCTGCGAATTTCTGTTTTGTTTTGTACTTTTTTTTTTACAGGATTTCATTGTTCGGTACATTCGTTTTGCATCGTTTTTCGACATCGTACGTTCCGTAAGGAGTTATAGATTATTACAGAGCAGTTTATTTATGTAATCGTTCGGGCACTGCAAAGTGTCATAACCTCGTTTGGCATTCAAAGTTTAACCTAGAAAAAAAAACCAGGCGAACGGACCGTCGCTACTGCCCCGGCTGCACGTTCAATTCAACGTACACTGTATACACTAGACGATGAGAAATGTTAAGGTTTTTGAATATTACAAGGTGCAGACGAACACGGCTATTATCATAATGTTTTTCGATGGGGATTTTTTTTTATTTTTCGTTTTACTCTACAATACTACCCATTTCATTTTATCTTGATGTTTTCAATTTCGCAGCTCTGTTCTCAAACAAAAATTATTCATCCACTTGATGCGAAGATTGCATTGTATAAATCATAGATATATCACGTTTCAAAATTGTATTTCGATATAAATTTCTATTTTTCATTATTTTGGACGTGAACATTTTGATCAAAAAACTTTTTTTCTTCCAGAAAACATAATAGGCAGAGTAAGTAGAGGTAGTATAAATGGAGGAAGTAGATAGCGTATTAAGCGTATACAAATTCATAGTGTCAAATAAGGATGGTATTATAATAACTACCTTTATTTTAAACAAAACTTTACTTTTAATTTGCCTAAACAACGTAGATGTGCGTTGCAAAGGAAGTTGTTACAATATAAAATTGATATTTGAAACTTAAAGTTTTTTTTGTTGGTTCAGCGGTCCCTGATGAAGCAAAATTATTTTAAGTATACATAATGAATACTTAAATACTTTGGTATGCAGTGTAATTAGTTTATTATAAACAAAACGTTTTAACTAGGTAATTATGGTGTTTTATTCATATACCTACCTAATGTTTTAAAACACTGTATGTTTTTATTATTACTTTACGTTTATAATGGAACTATCGTAGCTGATCAATCACTAGTAACCGTCTAAAGTTTTCTTACACTAATTTTTAAAATGTATGTAAAATACAGAGTTTAGACTCTGAACATTTTACTAAAACAAAATTATTTTAAAGCAGTTAAAATATAAAAACATTAAATTTAGCTAATACATTTCAGTAATTAAACGAATAAGGTATTTTTCTGGAATATTACTCCGTAAAGAGGTGGTTTTTATCTTACAAGTGTCAGATAATACTACGTAAATGTATTAAAATATTTGTTCTGTAGAAATGTTTTACTGGTTTACTAATATTAATAGTTGTAATTACTTAGTCCAGGCTCTAGATAGGAGTAGGAACAAATTTAACAATTCGTTTGCCTTATACTGTACAAAGATTTATCCATACACGTATATATTTCAACGGTTTCAGAATAATAATTCAACATGCAACTATTAAAACTTTCTATAAGAAAATAAACGTTTTACATTGATTTTTTTTACCATGTACTATGACAATGGGATAAGCATATTTTAATCTTAAAAACTATTCTGGAATATACATATCTACTGATAAGTTTCTCAGATCACTATGTCTTTAAAATGTACATAGAAAACGTTTGATTCGCTTATAAAGATATCATCCTATATTATTTATTCATATATATATATAGAGATCAACCATTACAGTTGCGAGCACTATTATACGTACATACACTTTTACAGTACAGCTCGGAATAGGTGCGTAGGACTCTATTTCTTTTTTAACCTTCTAATCTCTCATTTTTCTGCCGTAATCCTTTCTGAAAACTCGATCGGATTGATGAAAACGACAATGGTGTTTATAAAAATAAAAATAAAAATAAAAAATAAAATTATATAACTATATAATTATTATAATTTATTATATATAAATGTATCAGTGGCATAGTCAAGGGTTTTAAATGGGAGAGATTAAACGCTTTTTTGGACTGGTTAGTTAGAAGATGATTTGAGAATTCATCCTTCAGCTCTCGCCACTTCACCAAGTTTATAGATGTATTCCTAGAGATTTAAAATAGTTTTTATATTATTTATTACAATTTTTTATAATAATATAATAACGGTGATCAACTACCGTAGCATTACCGCCGCATAATATGTTACAACTATAGTGATTATAAAATTATTGTGTTGGACGAAATTCGCTACAACGTTTATGATAGCCATAAAAAATGTAGTAGTAATCACGGTAGAAGTAAAGGTTAGTAAAGGTAGTTAGTAAAGCTTATGTATTAAAAACAAACATCCGTTATTCTTCAATATTTGGTTAGTACCAAAGTTTCAAAATACTTAAATACCAAATAATAGTATACTATAGTATTGCGCATACACATGAATACGACCTGCAAATGGAGGGCTATACCCCTTGGCTACGCCACTGTATTAACTCCTGTTACAGGATTTTATCAACGTATGATTTCCATCCTATCATATTATTCTATTATGTATATAGCATAGACTATAAATGTCTTAATATATAAATATATATGGTTAATATTTTATTATCATTATTATTTTTTTGTTGTTCATTTCGTATTGTCGTGTTTTTAAATGTCTTGATAATAGGTACACGTTTTTGTATGTAAAATTATAACAGTAACATTTGAATCGTTTCGCGGCAATGTAAACAATCTTCAGGTAAACTTCGAAAAACTTGATTTGCCGTTATTTATTAAAAATTTTTCGTGGTGTTTTTTTAAATTTTTTTATTAGTAATTTAATTATTAATACCTATACTTTTTTTTTATTAATTTATATTAAATTACTTTTACTTTTTACTTATTAATCATACCGTTAACGTTGTTGACGACTTCAGTACGAAATGCACCGGTAATGAATCGAATGGTCCGAGACAAGTGATGGGAAGCGTTAAAGCCATAGAGTGCGCGTGCAAAGGCACCAAGCTGATAACGCTGGACGGCGTAGTGGCCATGAAAGATCCGGAGAAGCCGTACATGTTCAAGAGAGTGGTTTGTCCGGGACCACCCATAAAGAAATGTTGACCGAAACAACACACGTACCTATGTGTTAGCCATGGAATCGATCGGCTGCATACGGCAGACATTATGCGTAGGAAATAAAATGGAGAAACACATCAACACAACGGCTTATAATAATAATATACACTGTTTTGAGTTGTGCAAAATCAAAATACGAATATTTTAACATGTGTATTGTGTTTTTATTTATGCATATTCTCGTTGGTACCACAAATGTGTAGGTTCCGTTATGGAGAACGCGCGTTTTTACGAATGTGTTATTTTGATTTTTAGTGAACGATGAACCTGCGCAAACAAAGTTTCAATTTCAATGCAATAAATATTATTTTTTTTCACAATTATAAGTGAACTGTGTTAAATACAATTATAAACATATATTTTAGAAGCCTGGTTCAGATTCGTTAAAAAATCAAATGTTACGTTATTACATTGAGATACAATTTTTTTCAAGTTAAATTTATTCTTACATGAATGAAAATGTGGTTGAAAATAATGAACGGTGTATGAGGATTCATTAGGTTTTATATTGAGGGATGTTCCGAACTGTTGCGTGCTTAATCTGTGCGAATCGTTAACATAAAAAAATCATTCAACATAATAAATAAGGTTATACGATGTTGTATTACATCACTCATTGACCTAAATGCGTTGGAACTTATGGGGTCGAGTTGGAGGCATCGTGGGTTATAATCTCATTTTGTTTTATAGGATTTACCGCTGAATATACTCGTAGTGTGATCCCATCGTCGGCTTTAATCGTATTGGCTGAACGAATGTAATCGGGATTGATTATAATTTACATGATTGGGTTCAACGAGCTTGTTGTTAATTTTGATGTATTGCTATTTATCAAGTCTTTTGTTTTGATTATCACTCTGCAAACAGTTGAGATAAGACCTATTCTTATAGTAGTTATCTTTACCAGTTATATAGTCACAGCTTAATGTCATTTGTCTTCGATTGCCCGTCATAATATTATTATAATACCCGAAGTATAAAAGCTATAACTTGTTGTATTATGATTAATTTTGATATCTTTGGTACTTTCATAATATTATGAAGAACATGCGCAGAGCCGTTTTCAGGGTATACGAGGCCCTAGGGGCTAGTATAAATCGGGGGTCTTTAAATACATATATCTTGGTTCATATGTTTTTTAACACATCAATTATTATTATTAGCTATTAATAAAATTAATTGTTTCATTATTTTTTTTTTTAAATTTTTTTTATAAATATAATATAACTTTTGTAAATTTGGGGTGATTCAAATCCCGGGGTCTTCGGCGTAGAGCCTTAATACAGCACTAAGTATTTGTATATCACTTCTGCGTGACCAATCGTAATTGAAAACGTCCATTCGGAACTTAAAACTTCCGTATTATCAAACACGAACTGTTTCACCTGTACATAATTACAATTGTTGGTTGTATTATACAACCATAATTACAATAAAATCCTACGCACTTGACAATGATAATATTATACAATCTATGTTGATTTTGACAACATAATATTTTGACGAAATTTCGTTTGCAATTCGGTAAATGCGACAAGCTTGAATGGACAAAAGCTAAAAACACCTTTTTTCTTTTCACGGAGAACGGTTTCTTCGGTTATTCAAACCACGATCACTGTCAATAAAATATGTTGGCTGTTAAATGTTTAAACTGTAGAGGTGTTCTGGATATAGAATTTATTAATTTTTATATTTAAAAATATTTATGAACATAAATACTAAACGTATTTATGTCTCAAAACCGATGTCATAGTTTATTTACTTAACAGCGGAAAAAATATTAAAAAATATTAAATTATTACTGTAAAGTATTTCCTATCGGTTTAAAACATTGTTTATTACGTTGAAAACATTAGAATATAGAAATAAGTATAAAATGCAAAACTAGTATTGTGTTGACGATTATCGATCCAAGATAATTTGTTAGAAATTCCTTACCCAAAAAAATTCATAGATATTTCATCGAATAGCACATGTTTTTTCTTCTAATGAACGTGTAACTATAACTTTTGAATTGAAAACTGATTACAAAGTATAAGTATTATGTACTTATATAGAATTGTACTGATTGCTAGCAATAGTTAGTCTTTTTGCTTCAACTATCCGTCAACCGATATTGGCAAGTGCCAACTTTCAGTTTTCTAATGCAACTTCCCCCTAAAAATGTTCCTAAGGGTACCCGTGAATCATGGAAGCATACGAGATATTTTGTTTTTTACACGAATGAGTAGTGAACGGAACATAACCGACCATCGAATTAACTGAACTAATTGAATTCAATGTGTTTGTTATGACGTTATTGCTAAGCCGGCAAAATAATATAAACAACACGAGTGGAGCAATATTACAGATATTCGTACTAAATGCAATATCTACTAAATAACTGAACAGAAAGTTTGATATATTTTGAATATCCGTACTGCGTGCTGTATGCTGCGTGATATATCTAGGATTGTTGCCGTGTTGGGCGTATATGCTAAACACGTCGTTGAATATTAAACTCGTACAAACGAACAGTATTGTACTGTACTAGGCTATTTGATAATATTGTAAATAATAACAGGGTAAAAACAGAGAAGAAAGTCTAGGCAAATGGGTGGACGGGAAACAGTGAGAAAAACATAAAATACTCAATGAGTATTACTCATACGTAAGTAGTAAACAGAAAAGTAAAAAAAAAAAAAGGAAAAACTATTAAAACACCGTACACCGTTTAATATTATGAGCCTGATGATTTTACGGAACTCACAGTCGTTCAGAGATTTAGACTCATGAATTACTGATGTAATGTGCGAACAGTGTAAAAAGTATAGGCATAATTTCAATCAATAATCAGACGCCTGCAATTTTGCGCGCCAATTTCGTACTCACACACACACACACGATTCGATGAAATAAACAAAATTATGAAATTTGATTAACACTCTAAAGATGGAAATTGTGAGTGGATAAATAGTAAGTTTTCGTGTTGACTAAATGTACTATAGATTTTCGGTAAAAATAAGTATATAAAATATTGATTCTTAATAGATTTTGGTGAAAGATATTGATTGCGAATAAATAAACGAATAATGCGAATAGACTAACGCTTAGTCTATTCACAAGTCAATATAATACACGGAAAAAGTAAAACAGTTCAACCTACTATTAAAATAGTAGATTTAACAGTATTTTATAATTGCTGTAGGGATAGCTACAATGTTAGTGATATTTACTATAATGTTTTAGTTAAGTTATTGTAGACATTGTTACAAAGTTATTAAGTAATTTTATAGTAATTTGATCTATTGCTATAGCATTCTATTATTTGAGCTATAAAATGTAGTTGATTAAAACATATATATAAAAAAAAAAAAAAAAACAAACTATAAAATAAAGTAATATTCACTATTAAAACCAATTATTTTTATATAGTCTTAATAACTATACTATTTTAGTCATTTCACCTCTAAAATAGTAATTCTTACTACATTTTCAGTAGCTATAAGATTTTAGTAATTTTTTTTTCCTGTGTATATATAATGATATGATTCAGTATTGAAGAGTAATATAGAATACAAAGGGGAAAATTGTAGAACTTGTAAACTATTTATTTAATTAAGTATACGGTCGTAAGACCTTTTACTTGTTTATTATAGTTATATTATTAAACTATTATGAACAGTTTTAAAAACGAAATAATGAAGTATAAATAACGGTCGGTTATTTATCATTTTTGTTTATTTATTTATGATTAAAATATAATAAGTAATAATTGATTCGTCATCAAGTTGAGTCATTTGTTGACTTGGACACTCATTTGGTATAAAAATGAAAAACCTCATATCAATTTTTGTTCATTTTCACAGTTAATTGGGTGACTTAGGCAGTGAGCATTGACTGTGGGAGCTTGAGATAAGTTTGCAGAAGTTGGTACGAGTACTTTTATAAAAAAGTAATTAACACTTTAATAGTATATAGGAAGTTACTAACTTGTTTATAGTATATTAAAATATCGTTGGTATATAAATAATAATGTGCATTCAGTTTTTAAGTGATCGAAAATTAATTTGAATATTTTATCACATGAAAACTCTATAAACTTTTTAAATTTTTCAAATTATATATTTGGTCTAAAAATAGTACTTAATTGTTATGAAACATAATTCAATTTAATATTATTTAACTTGCATAAACTTGGGAAACCGAAAGTGTTTTACATCCACAATATTTATCTACGATGAAAATACTCGAAATAAGGTCTAGTTTATCGTGAAATGTGCAAGTTTTAGTGAAGTTTATATTTATGTTAACTTATGGGATACTCACAAAATGTTCTTTCTATATCAAATACAATTTTATCTTTTGTGCAGAATTTCTCTTTTTTCTATTTTTTTTTAATATATATATATATATATATATATATATTTAAGTTTATTTATAAATATATACTGCACACCATAACTAACAATAAATGGAAGTATATATTACATAGGTATTTTCATTTACTTTTTGTTCATTACGGTAAGTACCTTGAAATTGAACAATATTTATAATGTCTTATATAATGTTTCTAAAAATTGATTTTACTTAAATTAAATAATACGGAATATTGTGTTTGTTATACTTTTAATAAAATGTCATTAATTTATCAAATGTAAGACTTTTATTTGTTATATGTTTTAAGATAAGTAAGTATTGACTATTTCTACTCTAGTTAATAGTATGATTTCAAAACTGCAGTTTTAAACAAAACAATTTATTTAATAAATTTAATTTTAATGTATTTTTATTAAATAGTGTAAAACTAATAGCAAATGTCATGTTTTTAATGAACATTTGAGAGCTAACTATTTTTTATTTGATATTTTAATAAAGCCATTTGCTTAATATGCTACAAAACTATCACAGTTTTAAAGAATATTAAAAGACATTATGAAAGAAAATATCAAGAAAAATTCTTCAATTGAATTTCTCGTAATTATATGTTTTTTTTTAATTCTTGAATCAATTTTTTTAGTCGAATTAAATAAATTTAAAAAACTGGTTATATTTATATATTTGAGGAACTTTAGAATGTCTACATTCGAAAAATTAAAGTGTTTAAATCGAACGAGTTAGAAATTTATTTGCAAAACGAACTAAGAATAACGATAAGATAATTCGAGCAAGTTATGAAATAGCTTACCTGATTTCTCGTGAAAATAAACATTTTAATTCATTAAAAATTCATTAAAAAATGTATCATAGCAAGTGTGAAGAAAATTATACCAGAAAAAATTTTTACATTCGAAATAATCATTTTGTTTCGAAAACAGTTTTGAAATGTGTAGAAGATATTACAAGTGATTTAATGACGTACTTACAAATAAAAGCGAAAATCAAAAAAATATTTTTTCTAGTTTTGGAAGAAAGAACTAATGTAATAGACATTGCTAAATTATTAATATTCATACGAGGAATACACACAGATATTAATATAATGTATTTATTTATTACGGACCAATGTCCAATTATAAAATTAGCAGTAGCCGACATATAATAGAAGAACTTGCTTCATTATAAAATATTATTGGATTTAAAACAGGATCTGATATATATATATATATATATATATATATATATATATATATATATATATATATATATATATATATATATATATATATATATATAAATGAATCCCTATTTCCCTTTGTCATGACATTATGCGTGAACGGCTGGACCGATTTCGCTAATTATTTTTTTGTTGTGTTCGTAATTATCAGGACAAGATGCATATGTAAGAAAAAATATAGAAAGTTGCACGGAAAATTAAAAATTAATAAAACCATATAAATTGTATACTTAATAAGATAACGTACGGCTCGGCGGCCCGCAAGCTATCTGCAACTTGACCTTTTTTTTGTGTGTGTGTTTTATCGGCGTATATCAATATATATGTATTTGCTTGGTTACGGAATTACATAATTACTGTTTATCGTATAATACATACGCATCTGTCAGAATTCCACAGTACAGTAAGTTTATTGACAAGTGTTAATCATTTTTTAAAGAGTTTTAGTATGGTTGTTTTTTGCAATTTTTAGCGAGTCAAAGATATAGAAGAGCAAATCAAAAATGTGGAATGAAGTTGTACGGAATCGATGGAATCGAAATCAACAACATAGAAATGTTGCGTTCAACCCTTTAAGAGGTGCATTCAATTATAACGTGAAAATCGATTAAAGTTCACAGCAAATCGTTGATATTGGACCAATGAACGTTGTGTGTCATTATTGCAAGGCACTTAAGTTTAAAAATGAAGCTCCTAGATTGTGTCAAGTCAAATTGACGCCATTGGTATCGGCACCAGAGCCACTACATTCATTGGTTTCCAGAAATGGGTCAGATTCTAAACATTTTTTGGCCCATATCCAGCAATACAATCAAAAAAAAAATAAGATTGTTGTACATCATAAAACATTAGAATAATAAACCCTTTTTTTAAATATTTTTTTTTATTAATTATACCAATTCAATATTCAATATTAATATTAATAATATTCAATATTCATAATTATGACAGGAAAACGTCTGTCTGGTCAGCTAGTTTTTAATACATTTTATAATAAAATAAATTTATGCATATATATATATATATATATATATATATATATATATATATATATATATATATATATATATATATATATATGAACTATATATATGAATGTACACGTTAATTATTTACTATAGAAATAATTCATGAAAATTGCATTATTTTTTTATCAATCTCAGTTTCAGAGTGCAGTAATAAGTTACTTCCAAACGATGACAATAATATAAACAAAATACATAATTTACAAGAGATTAGTTTGAAAAATTATAAGTAAATATTATAAATATTAATCTATTAGCTAATGAATCAGTTGTAAAAATATTTTAAAGAACGAATAAAAGAGTAAATAAATTACATGACTACTAGTTATATAATAATTATTTTTAAATATTATAAAAAATAAAATAAATGTTAATTACATAAATACGAGTATAGATATTAATGATATTAAGAACAAATTGTTAAAAATACTTAAACTACCATAGAGAAATTAAAATAAATATAATTACATGAACAAATTAAGTATTATAAATTCGATAAAATAATTAATTTTCTATTTTTAAATTTTTTACAGAAAATAATGATCTATTTAAAAATGTAAATATTTTAAAAATTCTGATACTTATTTATAAATTTAATAAATATATGTTGAAAAGTTTAGGTATAAGACATTTTTTTTGTTTTAATCAACAGTGCCACGGTAACAGCTTTCGTATTACTTTCGTGGTGTACATGTAAAACATAAAAAACATGTAAGACATGTAAAACTAAAAGAACATTACTAAAATGAAGTTTCAACTTGAAACCAACACCATTTTCTACAGAAATAGATGGGAAGAATTAGAGAAAAATATTTTTTAAAAGCGGACTTAGACAAAAAGAGTTTTTTGTATCAAGTATTCGATTAACTGCACTATTCGAGAAAATCATAACATGTAAACAATACATACGATTATTGTAACTATCATACGAATAACCTTTTGAGGGAATTGCTTGATGGGTTATAGACAAGATGAGTTTCTCGTACCTAGCTTAAAAGAAAATTTTGGCTGCCGAGGGAATCCTTCGATAAAATGGGCATCAGCGGTAAAATGAACTTTACGGGAAGGTGAATTTCTTGTTGTTGATATTTTATAAGTTTATAGAAGAAGAAAGCGCTGGATTTCTCATGTTTCGGTTTTTATAATTTTGGTTGCTTGTATCCCATGGGCATTCATGGCTGAATTTCAATTTCTATAAATTTAATCACATCAGTCGAACCAAACTTGATTAAAGTTTTAATAGTTAATTAATAGTTTAATAGTTAACAATTCAATTTCTAAATTGATAACAAAATATAACGCAAGTTTAAATTAAAATATATATTTAAAAAACCACAAAACAAGAATATGTAGGCATGCTATTGGAATGCAATAATTGGTTTCAACGGATTCGTACGAAACTCGAATGTTTGACAGAAAAAAAAAAAAAAAAATGTCCTAAAGATATGAAAAACCGTTTACATTTTTCGATACTTTTAAAAGTATCGTACCAAATAATCTCGACACGTGTGAACAAATAAAGACCGAATTTATCGTTTTCAAAAATCGTCTTGCCTTCTCGAAAATAACGTGCGAGTTTTTATCATGGTGTTAACAATCATTATACGATTCTCAAACAGTACTCGACAATCGCATGCAAGTTAGAGAGAAAATCTTCCTGTTTAAATCTGCATTAACTGTTTTTGATAACAAGCAAAATTAATAGGATCTTGACATAAATGATTTTCTAAACACTTTTTTATTATATAACATGTGTTCCTCTCAGGTAAATCTAATTTTCTGTAATTTTTGATAAAAATCATGATAAACTATGTATCTAAATAATACAGTTATAATTTTCGAGCCTTTTCAAGATGATAGATTTATATTTGGGTGGCCAGAATTTCCATTCTGATTTATTTTATTCTGTGATATAGGTATATTGGTGAAGTTGTTGGGGAAATTTGAAAACCGTTTTCAAGACTTCAATCATTCATAGTATAATTTTGAATAATGTAAAATCAATTTGAGGCAGACTAAAAAAAAGTTCAAGAAATTGTCCAACTTGAACTTACTGATTTGAAATATAATATCTATTTGAAAAATTTTGTAGAAAGATATTACCCGCATGAATTACCCAAAAATTTCCAGAACGGTCTCGTTTAACTGATAATCATTTACCTTCTTTTTTTAGAATATATACATATAACAAATTTTGCACCGAATATTAAAAAAAACTAGTTAAATCAAAACAAATATATTTCGTATTATACAATTTATATTTATTAATGTTTTAAACATAATGTTTTTTTTCAATTTATAGTTATTGTAAAATATTTTGTAACACTCAAGTTGATTAAAAATTATTTTTTATTTTTTAATTTTAAAATTAGTACTGCTACATTTTACATTTTTTATGGTTGGAATATTTCGATGGCCCACGCACCACAGGTTAGGTGTGCTTGATGAATATATATAATAAAATACTGTACACCATTGTAATATTCTTAAATTCATTCCGAATCGAAATTAAACTAAGTATGTTATTTTTAACTAGTGTTAGTATTATAGTGTTATTATCATTAATTTTAAAAAATATTTTGCTATTATTTAAATAGTTTGAACCATTGTTTTCTATTACTTTTGTCGTATACGCCACGCAAAGGCTTGACGTATAACAACACAAAAACAAAGTATTTGTCGGTTGTTAGACACTCTTACCGTCAAACAAGCACGTAAAGAAAAACCTAATAATTGGCCTGGACGACTACCTTATTAAGTGACAAAGAAGACGATCTAGCACTGCTTAATAGGATAGTCGAAAACAGGTTCTTTAAAAGGCTTACTTTCCCTTACGGCTCTAAAGTTATTTTACACTCGAAACAACTGACAAAGAATAAGATCTAGCACTGGATTGAGGTTTAAAATACAATATAGTTTTAATACCCTTTTTGTAAGTGTACCAACTTTTTCATATACTCACACAAAATACTTAAAATAGATAAATTACCAAACATGAACATCTTTTACAATTATAATCAAAACCTTTTAATTAAAGAAAACGAAAAATATAATTAATACAAAAATAAAAGAATGACCGATCACTTCACTCGTAAATCGGGTAGCGTTCCGTCCTCCGCATCGATGGCAATAGAACCCCCATCACGAACTCCCATCACGTCCTTCCGGTGGCGTTTTATTCTATTGCCATCTATCTGGTCAGTATTTCCTGAAGGTGGTATGTGTATGTGTGAGTTTGCTGACAATATATTAATTTTATAAGAATAATTTAATTAAATTAGGTGTTGGGTATCATCTATATTTTAGTGATGATACAACACTTTTTAATGAAATTTAATATTACATTTGTGGTTAAACATACAAAATTATACTACCTATTTTTATTTTTCGAATTTTGTGGTTTGTTTATAAAAAATTATGTTTTTACCAGGTTTCTGTTTTTAAAATAATAATAATAATAACGTCTAAAAAGGCTTATATTCTTAATTTATATACTTGTTATATTATATATATGTGTGTGTATGAGACACTTTTCAATGCTTTTTGTTAAACCAAAGGTATTTTATTGACATTTTCGAAAAAAAATAAGAAAACTATTACACTATTGATATTTTGGGCCAATTAAGACATTTATATGAGCAAACAGTTTCTCAATTGCTTTTGATTGCCAAAGACGTGTAGAACTAATACTGAAACTCTTTTGTTTTAATCAATTTTTTAATTTGAAAATTTCTACCTTTTGTTCTTTCTTTCGGTTAGTTATATCGACTGTAGCATTGAAAAATATCCACATTTTTCTAAGGACATTAAATAACTACTTTGTATTTTTTCAAAGAATCGATTACGTTTAGTTTGTTTTTAAATTTGCATGGTATTATGTACATTATCACCAAATAAATAAAATGTTTATTATATAAATTCAACGCTGTTAGATTTATTATATGTTAGCTCGTACTTATTAATAAAAAAATAAATACATAAACTGTTATTGGATGACTTAGGAGTTGTACAATTTTAATAAGTTCGTGGTTTGTATTTTCATTATTTCAGTTTTCTTGAAGCTGTAGTTGAAATATAACACATGAATGTGACAGTTTTATTGGTATTAACGAAAAATATTAAAATATTTGGAAAAGTTAAGAAATTTCAAGTAAATTGTAAACAGTAGCTTACAATTGGTGCTATTTTTAATATAATACAGCGACTCTCAAACTGTGCTCTGCGAGACTAATCTAAGAGCTCCGTGAGCACATCTGAATTAAATACAGATAAAAAATTTGGTTATTTGGCAGATATCTACAAAAAATTAAATGAAGTAAATTCATCCTTACAAGGTATAATGACCACCATTTTCAAGGCGAATGAAAAAATTTGAACTTTAAAAAAATTTAATTATAGGCTGAATCTGTTTGCCGACGTGAAACTGATAGTTTTAGTTTGTTAAAAAAATATTTAGAATCAGCTGATTGAAATATTGAAAATTTTGATGAAATATATGACGAAATATTTTTTTTTACCTAGTTGTAAAATTGGTATTTTTGTTTTTTGAGGCTCCAAGGATTTTTTTTTACTATCTTATGGACTTCACGAACAAAAAAGTTCGAACACGCTGATATAGTAATACAATTTCTCCTGTGTAGGTATAATATTAATGAAAATATTTTATAAACAAATAACAATTCTAAATGCTATAAAAAATGCAAGAGAGTTATTTTTTCTATGTATCTTAATGGATTATTCAAAATGTGATCGATATAAAATAGATTACAGAATTATTACAAGATGAAGGCGGAAGAGAGTTAATATTTGAAGATTGTTATGAAAAAAGTAAAATAATTTGTAAAAACACAACTTTATAAAACATAAAATTAAACCTTAACTTGATCAAATTGACAAACTTGCAAAGTAAAGCAAATTTATGTGGATATAATACAGTAGTCGTAGTAAATAGGTACAACTGACAAATAAAAATTTAATAAATTAATAAGAAGCTTATAAAAAGTTTATGTTATTATTTTTTTAAAACCATTAAATTATTAGAATTATTTATCAGTTTGAAAAATGAATGAGAAAAATTTTATGAAACCGATTTTTCTTTAATATTTTCTAAAGAATATACGTAATATTCACAGTAAACTTTTTATTAATATTAATAAGTGATTTATCTCACAACCAAATGTGGTGAACTTATAGTCAAATTACATAGGTAGAATGACAAATATTTTTGAAAAAGGAGAAATTTGTCTTAGATCTCTAGAGCGCCAATTTAAATTTTAAAATTAGCTTATGACCACTATACTAAATCTGAGTTCAGAGGTATACTTTCCGTCGTTGTTTATTGGAAATTGAAATTAGAATTTTTAATGTTTTTATTATAACTTGTCAAAGTATTATTGTAATAATATATTGTCAATATATTTTTATCGTTATACATCAAATTTAATATTTTCGTTTTGAAAATTTCTATTTATTCTTATAATAAATAATGGCCGAGTTTTATTCAAACCAAACATGTTTTTTTTCCTAAGAGACATTTATTATTTTTTCTAGATTTTGTGGTTGGTATAAAGGAAGGTGAACTAGGTACCAAAATTATAATTTAATTTGTAAGTATATTCAGTGAATCGTTATAATTGGAAATGTCATTATCCCTACTACAAACGATTGCTCAGAGCTGATGAATTAGTTCATTATGAAATAAGAAATAAACTTTTTTCAGAGAACAAAACCTCATTTTAAATTGTTCGTTTACACTCTGATAAACATTGATGATTTTTTTTTTCGTTTTATTGAAACTTTGTATTAAACAATTAGTTACAAAAATTAATTAAATATCAATATCTAATTATATTCATATAGATGAGCAATATTTACAGCTTTACGAGTAAATTTAAATTCTTCATCATTATCGGAGTGTTTTTTTTTTTTTAAAAACCGGTTAGTGGCATTCGGGGACTGCCGCGATAAAGCTATTGCATATTAAATAAATAAGAAGTTGAATTTTAAATTTTTTTATTATTCTAGTTATTCAGGAATTTTTATCATAGAAACTATGGGCCTATGATAACTAAAATATGAAACATAAGTTTGAGATTTAATATTCTCCAAATATCTAGAAAATACGGCGTATATTATGTATATTTATGCCTATGACCTTCGACCGCAGATAGCACGGTATGACAATACGGTTCGCCATAAGTTTGAGATTTAATATTCTCCAAATATCTGGAAAATATGGCGTATATTATGTATATTTATGCCTATGACCTTCGACCGCAGATAGAACGATATGACAATACGGTTCGCTGCACTGTAGACAGAGAGGAGGATTACGGGATTCCGCAGGTTGTGGTCACGCTTTTTCGTTACGAAAAATTTTTTTTCAGTCATTACATCAGGCCTGCGATAAAAGCTATGCAATAGCTTAAAAATTTATTCATTTTGATCTAATTCAGCTTGAGATCAAAATCAAAAGTTATTAATATCAGTGTTCGAATTTTCAAAGAAATCGTGAAATTCAAAATATTTTAAAGTTTTTAATAACGAG
Organism: Sipha maydis; assembly: GCA_034509805.1. NCBI lineage: Eukaryota > Metazoa > Arthropoda > Insecta > Hemiptera > Aphididae > Sipha > Sipha maydis. Next base: position 35,528 of record JASXSY010001509.1, read on the forward strand.
CTTGTTTTCGGTATTATTAAATATATATTATATAAATATTATGTATTTTTATTAAACAGCATTATTTTTACACAAATCCAATTACATTAATATTTAATTACTAAAAGTAAAATAAAAAAAGAACCGGATGGGCCTCGCTCTGTTGTACACTTGGGGGTGAAGTGCGACTCTTCATAGGATAGGTCATTATAATGGATTTGTTAAATTTGAATGCAATGATAGATATCATTGTATACGAATAACGATTCTGAACGGAGTTAATATGTTTGTCTAGGATATAATACATTGTTATTTATAAATATTGTAATAAGTATATTTTATTTTGAAACGAAAAATTTAGAAAAATCAAAAATTTAAATTCTCTAAAATAAGTCAAAATATGTCAAAATACTTTGAAAACTTAACCATGTATAGAAAACGTCAATATAAAGATTTGGTGAAAATTTCAAGTTGTTGCGGTTTTTCGTTTTTGAGTTAGAGCATTTAAAAAAAAACCGATATCATTTGTCAGTCTAGCATATTATACATAATATTATATTTTACATGTAATTTTATGTCAATATTCGATGTTCAAACGCTTAAAAAAAAAATTTTGCTTATGGATTTAAATAATTTTTGAATGACATTAAGAACTACTTCTGTGGAATCTTCTATTAAACTTTCAAGTATTTTGTAGGAGCCAAATTTTTTTTATCACCGATTATAAGAATAAAATGTAAAAATATCGAATATTTTAAATGCCTATAAGTGGCTTAAAAATCAATATAATATTTTGAAAAAAATATGACATAAAGAAAATACCAATCTTAACAGCTGGTAGAAATTTCAAAAATCTGCGACTTATACTTTTTGAATTATAACAAATATTTATAATCGTTTGAGAATAAATGGCTATTTTATGCAATTTCGTAAATATTTAAATTTCAAACAGTCATAAAATGTTTTCCTCTAAGTCCGGAAGAATTTTTTTTAAAGATTTTTGAAGAGTAGCTTATAGATAACCTAGTGTTAAAATCGTCAGACACAAAAAAAAAAAATAAAAAATAAAGAAAAAAAAACACACATCATTGTAAAACCATAGATTCCATCACTCCGTTCAGAATCTGAAATAAAACAGTACATTTTATTATAAAGAAAAATCACATCATGGACAGCAAGAATATCTAAAATTAGATCTAAATTTAGCCACTTAAGTGGCTTTTTTGTAGGCTAATTAACAGTAATTATCTTATAGTATTTTCCATCATCATAATAAAAAAAAAAAAAAAATATACTCAAGAACAAAGAATTTGTTTTTTTATTAATTAATTTGAATTCAGTAATATAACAAATAACTGTTTAGATTACATCATGTATTCATGTTCGTGAACGTGCAGTAGTTATTATTATAGTATTAGTATTGAATATTTAAAATATGTAAAAAATAGAATGATGTCAAGTTAAATTAAATTACTGGTTAATTAACAGTTTTTTAGTTATTACGGTCAATAAATAGGCTTTAAATATTTTTTAATAAAACTAATTTTTCTTATTCTTATGACTCTCGACGTGTTTTTAGACTAATTTAAAATAAAATAATACTTAAAAAATTACAGTCATTACAGATTATTTTTTGCTTTGTTTAACATTAACCCAATGAAAACGATATTGTATTACAAATTGTAATACGATCAAATTTAATTTTAGTAAATATGATTAATACACATTTTAAATTTAGTAAAATAGTGGAAGTTGCAATGTATATGATCAGAAAGTAATGAATAAAAAATTATATTAGATATCAATGTTAACATTTCAAATGATTTTTCAAACTTATTTACAATTTAAATATTATATTAGTTAAATCGTTTCAATATTAATATAAGATTTACTGATAAATATGAACAAATATTTGATTATACATAAGTTCTAAATAAACAGTAAATAGGTTTATTTCTAAGAAAATATTAATTTAACGATATTTTTAATTTAAATTGTAAACAACAATTATTTTTTCAAGCAATGTTTAGGATTTTTAAATAGTAGTCTCCGCAGGTTTTTCGTGAATTAATGCTGCTATGATCATAATGAAACGGTTTACTTTCATATATTTTGATCTATATTACTCCTAATATACAAAAATCCTCAATTCAGTCATTTTTTTTTTACATCAAACTAAATATTTATGATTACTTCTCTTACGAATTATGTCAAAAATCAATTAGGCTCAATATACAAGCTACAGGTTAGGTTATATATCATTAATTTTATAAAATGGTAACTATTCTATGAATTTAAATAACTGTGGTGCAAACAATTTCAATAAATGTAGGTTAACCTAATATTTTTCTGTGAAATATGCTAGATACGAGTACATATATTGTACCATATTGTAGGCTCTCTAGAGATAGATTGTTAGATATTATTTCGTTATTTCTATAGATTTTGTAGGGATTTCGAAATAAAATAACTTATTTCATTATTTTCAACAAGTGTTTCATTGAAAGAACTTTAGGCATTCTATGGCACAATATCAATACAATTAATTAATTGTATTAAGGCGAGGTTTGAAAACCGATACACATCTCTATGAGATAAAATTATAGTAAAAGTATTTTGGTATTTTATATTTTATGAGCAGACATACCCACAAATAGGTATACTTATGTAATGTATTCCACCAGAATCTGTTATTTTAATGTGGGTAGCAATAAAAATGTATTATCTTTACACTTTAAATAATTAATCCTCGTAGATATGTACAGGTATATACGTGCGAAATTATAAAACAATAGAAGAGTGTGTATTTGGATATATTATATACGACTATAGGCGTGCGCAGACCTGTATTTTAGGGGGTGTCTGTAATACTTTTGGGCCATATCTTTACAAAACTTGTATATTTAATTATAACGTGTAGGTTTATTTAATAAATTAAAATGTGTAAATAATTAAATAAACATAATTTTAATTTCTTATATAATATTGTGGTGGGTATATTTGCTCCAATGAACATGTTTTTTTTGAACCCCGCATGTTTATCTTAGATACTTTGAATTATTTAAGACTTGTACTGTTGTCAATTGTAGCTATTATATTATCATATTACATTTTTTTCACAAAATTTAAGATATTTTGATTTTTTTTTTTAACTAAATATTTAAGAATAAATTGCATTTCATTTAAGAGGGATCATTTAAAATACGGGCCCCATACTATTAGATTTAAATTTTAGGGCCTCATTTAAAATATTTTGGGGAGTATTCCAGGATTAACCCGGCACTTCTCGTACGCACGTCTATGTATACGGCATTTAATTATTATTCAAATTTTAATAACGCGTGCAGGGATTAAAAAAAAAAGAAACTGTTAAAATCAATTTACTTATTTAGTATCAGAAATTCAAAAATATTGTGGTAAAATGACGCATAATGAATTATATGCACATACATTTGAAACTTTTTATTTTCATTGAAAGTTGTTTCGTTGGGAAATATAGGTCACGCCACATTTCAATTAACCTACATTCGTCTATGTATAGGCCGAGTGAGTTTTTTATTGGATTTTTTTTTTTTTTAAACATGTGTACTAGTAGAAGAATTACCAAAATTGTTTTTTAATATTTTATAATATTCTTGGATAGTAATTATAATGCGTGTATGGAGTAAACCCATAGAGTTATTATTGCTATAATAGCTGGTATACTTATTATAATAAAGACCCCATGCTAAGAATTAATGTGTATTCGTGACTGATATGTATGAACACATTTTGTATTAAATTATAAAGGTGTGAACGATAAAGGATTTTAATAAATATGTTTTTTACATTTATATGAACTTATAATAATAACCTTATAATTTGATAATATAATTATTATAACTGAGACCTAAACGTAATGTGTATTCTTGTATTTAGCTAATACACGACATTGATCAATGTGTTTGACTTATGTTATTGCAAAAGTGGGCAAGTTAATGAAAAATACTTTTTGGGAAAAAAAGTTTTGTTAAGAATTACTATTTAGTAACTATTTAGTTATATTGTAAGTTAATAATAAATTACATTTTATATGTTTTAAGTAATAATTATGCAAAATGTATTTTCGTACTAAAACCTCAAAATGCAATTTCTGCCGAAAATTTTGTAAAAATTAAGCAAATGTTCATTAAAGAGTCGTTTTGCATTGAATGTAGTCATGAGTCATAATTACCTCTTCGTTAAGTCTTCATAACTTCCTAACTGTAGTACCTAATAGAAAATACTGTCGTGTTGTACACTTTAGTATATATAAGTGTACCTTTGGCGATATACAGTATAACAGAATTTTACTAAAGTAAACAAATAATATAATAATTTAGACACCCTTTATTAACCCATATTAACCCAAAAATTTTAATTCATGTATATGGCAGTACAGTTGTACTACGAATGCTCCCGGTCTCTCGTTTTTCCTTAAAACTAATTTACAATTTGGTTGCCACTGCTCATTTTCTTCAGTGGTCAATATTCCAAATGTTAATATAATCATTTTGTAACTATTGTTTTTATAATTTACATAATTTAATGTCTCCTACTACTACTTACTACTATCATCTCTTCCGTTACCCTAGTACCCAATCTACAACACTAGCACTCAGCTATACACTTTCTCAACATATACCCCCCAACACACACACACACACACAAATGCACACACACAAACACACACGCACGCACACACACACATGCACGCACACAGACAAACACACACAGGCAAACACACTCACGCACGCACGCACACACACAAACATACACATACACACGCACACACACACACACACACACACACACACACACACACACACACACACTAATACGTACACACATGCGCATGCATACACACTCACGTATCCACACAACATCCCTCAATAGCCTAACCATCCCTTCACCCACATTGAATCCCTCCACACACACCAGCACCCCTTCACATACCTTAGAAGCTTTTTATACCCAAACACCTCTTCTAAAAACCTATCACCCATCAATATTCTCTTACAATACCTCCTAGCATCCCCTCTAAAACCGTCACCTAACCACCTCACGTCATATCCATACTCTCTATAGCTCACAACAACCTCCCTATACAATCACCTTTTCACATCTCATAAACCTATATCCTAACAGCACCTTTATATTCTTAGCACCCTCTACACATCCTCCATTCTAATTGTATTCTTCTTTAATAATCTTAGAACACTTTGTGAAAATGCTCATCTTCTCCACCTACAACCCTTCTATACTTACTTTACTGAAGTATACTTTTCAAACTCCCATTTTATATCACAGTTACTAGCACTACTTCCACCATAATCCATATGAACTATATACTTGCGTAAAACTTCCACACCATTCACCTTACACTTTACAACAGCTTATCACTAAAAAATAATTAAAAATGAAACACTTTTAATAATTTTTATTTTAAGTTTAATCATTAAAATATTAAATTAATAAATAATAAAATCCTTGAACATCTGAATGTGAATTTAAGTAAAGAATTGAGCGTTAAAAAAATTGAGAATTGAGTGAAAGACAATAATTGTCATTGGAATAATTGAATAGCTCAATTTAATAATCATTATTAAATTGAAATCTAAATATTATTTTTATTGCAGAGAATACTTTATAATTGCTCAATTTTAAAAGTAATTTTTATTTTTAAAGTATTAGAGAAATACATTTAAAAATTAAATGTTAAAGAATCCTATATTTATTTAAAATTATTATACCAATGATGTTTGTTCAAATTTAAACTTTTAAACACTGAAAAATGAAATGATAAGTGACGTATACTTGTGTCTGGAAGCCGGAAGCAATTTGATTTAAGATGGAATTATAAAAATTATTTATTTTATAAAAGAACATAAGTAAATTAAGTTTTTTATGGAGGGGAGGGGATTTTAGTTTTTCTAAAAAGTAAGAGACTTTATAATATTATAAAAAATATATATAAGGTAAGAATTAATAATTATATTATTCTATTAGTATAATAAAAACAAATTATAAGTTATTTACAACCACATGATATAAATTAATTTTCTTTTTTTCTGTACATTCCTATAACATCATTTATTACATTTGAAACCTTTTTTTTCTTAGAAGATTGAAACCCGAGAACCTTCTCTCTCCCTCGAAAATAAATCACTGTTTATAGTTGTTATTAAAATTAAAAATAATAATAATTAAAGAGATAACAGAAAAATATTTACAGGTTTGAGGAGATAATTGCATGTCCTCGGGTCAAAAAAAAAGATTTTAATTACAATTTACTATTATTAATATTCTAAATCAAAATCAAAATTGAAAATTAAAAATCAAATTTAGAGTTCTGATTGTTATAAAATATAAAAAAAGACAACGAAAATTGAATGAAAGATAATTGATTTGAGTTAGGAATTGGAAAAATTATTTACACATCCAAGAATACTTAATGGTTGATAGTTTTATAAATAAAATTGTGAAAATATAAAAGTTAAAGAAAAATAAATTTAATGGATTTAATTATACTTATAGTCACTGATCAAAATAAAAACTACTCGTATGTATTCAAAGTCGTGAGTGTAGGTACCTATGTGTTTGTCATTCGTAGTTCGCTTTGATACGGATCGGCTTCTCAATTATCGCTGTTTACTTAGACAAATATAATATAATTTAAGTTTATTTATTATTATTATTATTATTATATTATTATATATTTATTATTTTATAAAATGAGCAAGTATTATAAGAAATGTAATTTGGTAATAATGAAAATGTTTAACAAACGTTTATTTAAAAAGACGAATAACATTGGACATAGACTACTTTAAACAGTGGTGCCAATGCGGCGTGTAGCCAAAAAATAATACAAAAATAAAATTTAGAAATAAATGTTTAATTTATTTGAATATATATATATATATATATATATATATATATATAAATAAACAAATACATAGTTTAAATAGAGAAATAAATAAATGTTTAGTCTGGAGAATTATTATATTTGTAAAATACCATCCGTTTAGAGTTAAAAAAAACATTATCGGGTATATAAAAGTCAATAAAATGGCGACCGAATATAAAAAAATCAAGAAAGGAATAAACTGAGAAAAATTTTACATGGAGATAAGTTTTTAATATGAAAGATTATTTTAAATGAGTTCTAGTAGACATAGATTTGTTAAGAAGTATAAATACTTTGGTTATTTTTATTTATTACAATCTAAAATTTATTGATTTAAGAAATTATTTTTAAAATCGGTTTATACATTTAAAATATTATTAAAATTATTGTTTATTGTTATTTATTTCATTGTGTATGCGTGACTATTCTAAGACTGAATTAATGTAAATATTCTTTTGGATATTTAGTGCATTTAAATTTTTTTTTCTATTATTATTTATCAGTTATTTTTTAAATCATGTTTAGCAAAATTTTAATTAGGGGTAGTCTTTTGATTTTATTTCAGACATGTTTTTAGATTCTGAACGGAGTGATGGAATCTATTGGTCTTACAATAATGTGTGTTTTTTTTTATTATTTATTTTTTTTATTTTTTTTATTTTAATTTTTTATTTTTTTTTGTGTCTGACGACACCTTTTTTGGCAGTAAAAATGCTTCGATTTGCTTATGTAGCAACTTTTCTGAAATGAAAGTGAATCCAGTTGGTACTTTGGGAGGTCAAAAGTAAAAAATTTTCAATATTTAAAAAAATAAGGGAAAACGGGAGTTTTTACGCAAAACCAGTTTTCGACAAAATCAAATTTTTTATTTTGCTATAACTCAAAAACTAATCGATGTAAATACTTGAAATTTTCACCAAATGTTAAGATTAGTGTTCTCTATACACCGTTAAATTTTCAAAGTATTTTGACTTTTATTGAGCTATTTATAGACAATTGAAATTTTCAATTTTTTTTGGCTCCTACAAAATACTTGAAAATTTAATAAAAGATTCCACAGAAGTAGTTCTTAATGTCATTCAAAAATTATTAAAATCCATAGGCACAATTTTTTTTTATAATCGTTTGAACAGCGAATATTGACATAAAATTACATGTAAAATATAATATAATGTATAATATTCTAGACTGACAAATGATATCGGTTTTTTTAAAATGCTCTAACTCAAAAATGAAAAACCGCAACAACTTGAAATTTTCACCAAATCTTTATATTGACGTTTTCTATACATGGTTAAGTTTTCAAAGTATTTTGACATATTTTGACTTATTTATAGACAATTTAAATTTTCGATTTTACTAAATTTTTCGTTTCATAATAAAATATACTTATTACAATATTTATAAATAACATTGTATTATATTCTAGACAAACATATCATCTCCGTTCAGAATCGTTTTTCGTATACAATGATACCTATCATTGAATTCAAATTTAACAAATCCATTATAATGACCTATCCTATGAAGAGTCGCACTTCACCCCCAAGTGTACAGCAGAGCGAGGCCCATCCGGTTCTTTTTTTATATTTTATTTTAAAATATGTATTTGTTCACCAATATAAAATGTATTACAGTTACATTTAAGGTTATTTTTACAAGTATTTTCAAAAAAATTTGAAAAAAAGGATTTTTTGTGAAGTTGTATATGTAACCTAGGTACCTAATATTATACTTCGTTTAATATTATTTTTTTTTTGACTGAAAATTTCTTCTGTGGTATTCAAATAATTCTATAATTTTATTTTTGTATTTGTATACTTATTACAATAAATATATCATGGACTTGTACATTTTCGTCTTCGCAGAGTTTTTTTTTACTTTTTTCGTTTATGTTTTTGTATCGTGGGATGCATATTATTAAAAATTTGAAAAGAATCATTTTTATTTAATTTTTTCACTAAGAAAAACGAAATTTCTTCGTTAATTTTTTTCCGGATATCTTTTCAACGTCCAACTACATTGAAATTTGTATAAATTGTTTTACTCTCTTTTTTTCCTTTTATATTTTTTTTACTGCATATAGTAGTAAAGAATAGAATAAAAAGCCACGGCAAAATATATCTTTTATATATATTTTTTATATGAAATTTTTTATATGTCAAAGATGTATTTTGTTCGACGTTATATTAAACTCGGTTAAAGTTATAAGTTGGCTTATAATCTTTTTGTTACAATACTTTGGTGATGTTTTTTTTTTACTATGCAAAAATGTCAAGCTTATATTGTAAAAATTAATGATATTCAAGATAAACTTTTTCAAAATTCCACATAAGCATCTAATACACGTAAACGAAACTATTACAAAAATGCAATCGTTCATTATACTTATATAATAAATTATATTTAATATTTATAACTTTGATTTTAGTATAGAAAAATTACATTTATCTGTTATGACTATTTTGGTACTAGATGTGTCATTACAATGAAAACGGTTCTGAGCTTATTATATAATTCTCTTAATTAATGAAAATGAATTTATATTTAAAATGATCCAATAGCATAATCCAATAATTTTTAATAAAATTATTATTTTTTTAACGGTTAATATTTGTTCTTATTGGAAATTGTTGATTAAGTAAGAAGATGAATTAATGTTCAAACAATTTTTACTGTTCAGAGTTTAATCGTACAAATTCAGAAAAAAAAGTCATAATGAACTAAAAACACTAAATGTGCATAAAAAAATTCATTTTTACAGACAAATATTGAAATACCAATAATTTTGATGTAACACTTAAATAAGTAATGTAACACTTAAATAATATATTGTCAAGAATTGTATTAGAACCTTTAGATTTTCAGATGTAATAGTTACAGGTAGACCATATAATCAATAGAAGTATAAACCTCGGTTGTATTTTAATATACAGATAACACTGCAGAGACTAAAAACTAAGATTGTTTTGCTGCAAGCACCGCAAACACGGCAATTAGAACATAAAGAACGAGCTTAAACGACGAAATAACAGTCGTAATCATGCTATAAAGCAAAGAATTGTTTTGAAATCGTGTGAAATACACAAGTAATAGCTTTAGAATGGTTAGGTAACGTTATTAGAGTATATATACGTCAGAAATATTTACAGATTAAAAAAGAAAAAATTGGGAAAAAAATAAAATGTAAGTAGGTATATAATATGATTAATTGACAAAAAAAAAATAAGCTATTAAATTAGTATGATGCACGTTTAAGTATCATTAAAACAAAAAAAAAAAAAAATTAATAAGTTTAGATTATGAATTAGTTATCTTCGAAGAAATTTTTGTGAAAAGTGATAAATTATAGTTTTATATTTTATTTTTTAATATATTTGAAATTAAATTAATAACGGTAGTTAATAACCTTAAATATTAATATGCGATACTCTACAACTATTCGATATGAAGGTTTTTTTGTTTAATGCAGACAGAACAATCGCTATACGTAGAACTAATTTTGCTTATTTTATGTTATAATTGTTCGACAAAATATGACATACAGTATACTAATAATTTATGATATAGTTCGTATTTTAATATGAATGTTAAACTATTTATTACATCTTATAGTAAATATAAAAATATTTTTTCGTAGGTGAAGGAGTACCTACCCACCCTTTATTACTAAATATTTTGTGAATCTTACCACAAGAAATAATGTACTCACCTCTTAGGTTATGGACAAAACGAAAAGTGTGTTTGTTTTATAGGGATGTTTTTTTCAACGATTTAACTTTCCAACTATAAATTTACGGTTTAAGTTATACAGAGTTACTTTTAAAATCAAAAATTAGACTTCAATAGTACTGTCATAAGTTTTTAATAATCGTTTCAATATGAAAAAACTGAAAAAAAAAACATGAAAATTGTATAAATATTCACCAACCAGCATTTTTATGATACTATTTATTTTTCATATACATCTGTAAACTTGAAGATTGTTACTCATCGGATTTGATTCATACTTTTTCTAAGTGAATTATATATTTTTACTAATTCATTTATGAAATAAGTTCAGAATTTCGTGTTTCGAGACTAGTAATTAAACATCGTTTCATAAAGTAAAATATTAATTTATTATCGTACTTATATCACGTAAGTCTATGCTTATAGTAAAATTGATTTCACATTAATATATGCATAAATATGAGACTTATTCAACAGTGTATTAATTTGACTAGGAACTGTATGCTATCGGTATATGTTATTTATTCCTACCAAACCGAGGATTCGGTTATCAGATAATGTGAAACAACTGCAATAATATTTCAGAACGCATTTAAGAGGCCGTCGCTGCATCTTTAGCTAAAAACTCTTAAAGTGACGACCCGGGAGCCGGTGTTTACGAGTACACATGTTAAATAAAAAAACACTCTTTTGCGCTCTTTTGGTCCGCGTTACATTTGCAATTGTTATTGTTACAATGAAAAAGGATTCCGTGCTAATTCCATTGATGTCCTACGCTGGCACGCTTAATGCAATTAACAGTGTACTCGGCATTTCACCATACGGTTTTATTGGTGTCAGAGGACTGCAAACCGAATGGATGCCTTGGGCCACGTAGAATGAAGTGTAACTTATTATGGTTATAACTTAGCCCTTAGGGATGGGTTGGACGACGAGGAGGGACGCCTTCAGTGATTCTTTTTGGTACGTTGTTGGGAAATCACAGTAAATAGGAGATAAAGGGATAAAAGCAATGTTTTAAAATTTATAATGAGAAAAAAATAAATAATAAATTCCTACTAATAATTTTAATAATATTTCAAATATTTATCGTTAATTGGACATGAAAAATGATCCATTATTTTTCTGAATTGAAATTTAAATAACTGTTAGTTGATCATTTTACGTACACCATGCAGTACTAAATAAATCGGTTGAGCCCGAGTGTTTTAGGTTCTTATCGATTGGCATTAATACAATTTTTCCAAAGGAAAAAGTTGTTTTTTCTTGTGCCTTTTAAATATTACCTGTTGTCTTATAGTATTTAATTTCGGATAGTTAACCCTTTTACTGAGTATAAAAAACAAAAAAAACAAATGATAAACATTATAAAAACGTAGATACTCTATGACGTGAAAAAATGTAATTTTTTAAGACTCAAATATCATCAATTATACGCCTGAAAACAATCAAAATATCACTTTGTTAAACACTTTATACTCAGATACAGTTAAAAGTTCAAGGATTTTATTTTGTTTGCATTCATAATAGTAAAAAAAAAAAATCTACTTAATTTTGATTGCTTAAGCATTTTTTTTCTTAAGAAAAAAAAAAACATATTTACTCGGTCAAGTGTGAAACGATTATTTATCGTTATTTAGTCTGAATATCGAGTTCTACGGCAAAGTTTAGTTCATCGGTCTGACGCGAAAAAAAAAAAAAAATCGATGGAAACTTTGATAAAACTCCACGAATCGGGTATTTCCGCGTTGTTCAGTACTTCTCAGAAAAACCTCTTTCGATCAAAGGTTATGCGCGCAAAATCGGACGAGTTTAACCCACTAAAAAAGAGTGACGGGACAATTGTCCACCGTTCCGCGAGCACATGCAGATCGGGGTATGCATAGCGTACGGGTGTACTTCATCGTCCGGGACCTCGCGCGAAACCCGGGGGTCGAACATTATCATTGCAATACGTTATCATTTTATTACGTATATGAAATTGTTATCATTATAATTATTATTATTATTATTATTATTATTATTACGCCACCGCGCCGCGGCCGGGCAGACGGTGGTGCTGAGTTGATGCGCTAGACGCGCGATGTACGGCCGACGTCGTCTGCACACGTACGTGCACGGTCACCCGCCGCAGGTTACGCACCATCGCGCCCTCGACGACGACGGAGCCTAGGCTTTCGAAAACGGTGTAGCGGTGGGCTCGGGTCTTATGACGTGTACTCCGGCCCTGCGACGAACACGAGGCGCGCGTGTGCGTGTGCGCGAAGTGGTGCGCGGTGCTAAGGATGAAGGGACGTCGCCGGCAGGTTGTCGGCGGAGATACGGGGGCGCGGGAAAAACGAACAGCGCAAATAGGTGTTCCCGCCCTGTTCTCCCCGTCGCACGCATATCCGTTCCGAACCAGAGCTAATGGCGTTCGCCGTGTGCAGCGCGCGCGCTCGTGTACACAGTGAGCGCGCGCGCACTCGACCCTTTAACAGGACCTCGACGGCGGATCAATATGACGAGTTCGGCCGTTGTCGGGACCGCCGTACCAGTCTGCCTCACTCGGCAGCGTTAGTAATTAGCGAGCATGGCGACCGCACAGTGATACGATTTTTTTTATATAAAAAAAAAAAAAATTAAAAAAAAAAATAAAAAAAATAAATTAATAATAATAATAATAATAATAATAAAAACAAAACCACCTCAACGATAACGTCAAAACGCGTTTTTGTAACACACCGTTCCGTGCGCCCTCGACGCGTCATCAAAGGTGAGTCGTACATTTTTATTACCTATTTACCAATTCGTTTACTTAGTGACGCGGTTCACCCAAATTATATTACGTTACTGTTATACGTACGTATACCGCCGCGACGGATTGTCCTCGATGAGAAACGAAAATATCTACAAAATAATCATTTGTGTTTTAATTTAGCAACACATGGCTCGTTTGATTCTCTACAGTTTTTGACGGTTAACGTTCTTATCTGTCCGACCCTTTAACCACATAATTATACGTAAACAGTTAATGTTCCATTGTAGTATTACCGATTAGGTTTTTCGCTTAATGTATTACGATGTATTTTAATAATGTACCCGATGTACACACCGTTAGACGAGGCGGAAATGTTTGCACTTTCTTGTCTCGATAAATGTTGCGGTACATCAGCCAAATAACGGAATGCTTCTTTTGTTTTGTATGAGATTTCATTCCGAACAATTTTCACCGTATATTATGTAACGCGTTACAAAAGGAAGATTTTCTATCATAGTTTATGTATAATAATCATAATATAATATTGCAATGATAATGGTTCTAGAATATTATATAAGTTATGCTCGTGCAAGTTCTAAACATGACGAGCACACTTTAGGTTTTGGTATTTTATTCATCGAATAGGAAATATAATTTTTCGCGGGAACGGTGGAGAGCAAAACGAGCTTCTTTTACGTACCCGAAGAAAATTATTTGAATTCGTTTTAGCATTCGAGTTGAACGAATTCTTTTTTTCAAATAGCCTTAGCATAAAACCACAGTTAAATTTTTAAAGTGCCCCACACGTGAAAGACGCTCACAATTATTAGTGTCACATTTTAATCATTACCTTCGGAAATATAAAATGTGTGTTGGTTATTGGATGTTAAATATTGTAGTTTAACTGCACTTTAGTTCATTTGGTTCAATGACGATGCACCAAACGCAATGTGCATCAGAATGTATACAATAATAAAAATATTATGTGCTCAGATTCAATAATGACTCGTGAATACTATCACGTCACGGTTATAACTGGTGAAATTTTTTTTTTTTAACAATCGTATGGTTGAAGCTGATAAATTGAATTTCAACTGGTTCAATTCGAAATTCTGTGTCATAATAATTACATAGTTAACTAACCAGTTTAATGTATACAACGAACGGTTCAATCATAAAACGATTGAGATCGATGTCGATTAACTATATGGATGACCCTGTCAAATTGTTTTATTCTGAATGCATCTTATGAATATTTTTTTTCGATACATTGTTTTTATGGCGGTAGAGTTCGAAATGTCTTAATCAAACAATCTTGAACCGTGTGTGATATTGTAACCATCTAGTTAATCGTATTTGAATTATATACACAATTTAGGAACACGATGGAAACATGGCTATTTGCATAATTTGTATTATACCAAAGTGATCGTGTAAAAACGGTTAGGCCAGCTGCGGATTATTTTACGACGTGTGCAGTTAACGCCATTGTGCACATTTCTGGAAAATGAAATTCATCTAAATGAAATACAATGTCAATCAATTAAATTAAAACTATCGCGATCGCTCACATCAATAATTAATATTCTCGTATTGTTGTTGCCGGTGCAAGTTATTTGCTCGATGGTTAAATATGAACAAAATATTATGTGATTGAATCGTTTTTAAGATAAAAACCAAATAGTTGTATATTTTCTTAATATGTTTTGCGGCCAATTGGATTATTTGGTTGAAGTAAAAAAAATCGTTAAATTTTCGATTACTTTATTTAATATTTTTATAAATGTAGTCCGTTTGTGGGTTTTTTCGTAGTAGGTACTTACAGTTTTTATCAACGATTTGATAATATATTATAATATATTTTAGTATGAATATTGATATTGTTGCTAGCATATATAGAGGAATGTTATTAAGTATAATTAATTTCATTTATAAGAAAAACAAAGATATAAAACTGACGGCAATAATAACCTCAAAATGTATTTCGATCACTTGCATTTTCAATGTTTTATTTTTCGATCACTACACTTTCGGCCACTAAATTGTCGACCAGACTACCCCCACCCGTTGCTGTAGACGTAGACGCTCAGAACGATGTTAATTAATACTGTTTAAATGAGTTTTAAACTCAGTTGTTCGGAAACTTAAATGTTTCGAAATCATTATCGAAATAATTTTACGAGCATATGGTCACAAACTTATGAACATTAACAAGGTTATATATTTGTAGTGGTTTTGATTTTAAATTTTTCTATAGAGAATTAAGTTTCGCCACGTTTTAGAATCCATCATAACTTAATCAACCCATTCATATACAGCATGTGATTATGTACATTTGCACAAAGTTGTGCGAACTTGTAACACTCGTGTTATATTATTCAGTAACATCAAGGACAAAATACCCGTTAAAGATAAAACCCACTAAGGATGATTGCATTACATTAAGGATAAAATATTTGCGTAGAGGAGACGTTATCTCCTGTAAAAATTTCAGTATAAAATGTAATAAAAGCGTATGCTCAAGTCGCCTTTGTGCGCGGAACGAAGATAGTTAATTTATTATCAATGGAAATATATGGGGTATGCGAATACTTCGTGAGTCTAAAGTAAATTAACGTAGCATCACTAATGAATTACTCAACTGTATTTATGTGTGTGTGTGTGTGTGTGTGTGTGTGTGTGTGTGTGTGTGTGTGTGTGTGTGTGTGTGTGTATGTGTGTGTACATTAGTGTTTAAGAACTAAGAGTTTGTCTGTTTTATTATCGTTAATTATTATCAATTTTCCTAGTAGGATTCGAATTATACAAGTATAGTTTATACGATTGGTAATTACCATTAAAAAATACATAATAAGCTACAGCAGTGTACGGTTATTTTAATAACTTGATCGTTATCGACGCATATGCGGGCAACGTTTGTTAAGAAAATAAGGGTTGGGCATCATTATACAAGAAATATGCTATCGTTCCCGCATTTCATCGATTTTGGAACATTTTTTATGTCACGCGAGATATTATTACAATAAATGTTTTTTGCTTTCCATTCAAAAACATTTCGCAAATCAGCATCGTGTGTAAAACGCGATTATAGTTACACCTATCATCGTAATAAATAATGCGCTACGTTGATATTGTAGAACCTTTTTATTAATAAAATACCATAAGCTACAGTCTGTAAACAAGTTATTTGTATAGGTGTATATATAGTTTACCATAATAAACTAAATAAATGTTGTATTAACCGATAGCCTGAACTGCTGACGTGGCCAATGCGAACAATTTTATCTTGATCGTCTTCAGGATTTGGAAAAACGTCTATAAATAGTAGGTATGGTGTTAGACAATGACCATTGAATTCAACTTTATTCCAGTTTAGATTAATCAAGTCGCCTACTGCTGAATAATGTCTTATGGTTAGGTAAATTGCCATTTTGCACGTGTTACGATGAACTGAGTTTAGGTAGTTCCTTAAATTTTACCATTCTAAGAAATGTTGATGATTTTCTTCGTTATATCAAGCTACAATTTAAGTGGGATTAAAATTCAGCTACACGAATATGAATGTCAATTTAGAGTCGAAAATAATTTATAATTTATTTATCGGTATACAGATAGTCAGCGATAGTGTTGTTTTACGTGGAACGATTTTGACCCTGTCAAACAGAGTCATTTCGAAATCCGCTTTAAATATTGTGATTTATTAATGTTATTATTACGTTTATACACAACGTTTACTGGTTCAATCGAATTAAATTATTTGTTTCAAAAATAAAAATGATTTTTTACCGTGGCATTGTACACATAAAATATATGGTGTAATAATAAAATACGATACACTCTGGATTCTATTGATACTTACTTATTAACTGAATATTAATTTTATTACTTTTAGTAACATTAAGTATCAAGTTCAATATGAGATTAATTACGATTCGGTAAAATATTATACAAGACTTAAATAACTTGTATTACAAATATTGACACCAACATGAGAAATATTAAATTTTTAATTTGAAAACGAAGATAAATTATAACGCTTATAAGACAGTAATTCTTAACACTAATTAATCTCGACCTAAAATATAATTTTTAAAACATAAATGAGTAAAAAGATCACCTTGACCACCTTTAATCGACTAGCGACAATATTTTATAATTAAACACAGTAAAACTTATTGATTCAATTTTATAATATAACTAATTTAATAACATTTTCAGGTATTCTGCACATAATAAAAAGTTTACGCTCTAAAAGTAATTCGTTAAATAGATAACCTACCTATTGTTTTTTATTTAAACACACGTTAAAACTTCATTACTTTTACGAATCTTCAAGATACTAAAGAAAAATAATCACACTTGAAAAATACCATTTACAGTTTAGGTTAGTTTGTTTTCTCTTGTGTACATGTTATACTTTATTTACAAGAGTAGTATCAAAGAATGTTTTCATCAAATTCACATTGATTAAGACTGAGGACTATAATTCATGAACTATTTTTATTCTGTGAAATAACAACTATTGATGGATCAAAGTTATATTTTATGAATAGGTAAATATCGATGAAAATATTCTTTAACAATACAGTACAGCTAATATGAAACATTTTAAATTATTTTACCGAATTAATAACGTATCTTTATTATATTAATTTAATCGTTTTTTTTTTTTTTTTTTATAACAATGTAAACAATTTATTTTATACAAATGTTGATTAAATTTCCGAACAAATAATACAAGTTAAGAATAATTATCGGGACAGAAAATTAAGTGATTTGTACGAGGGTTTTAATTTATGTATTTATGCATAAATTCAATTATTTCCACCGAGCGTTATGAATTCAAATGTAAATATTCCTGACCATCGATTTTGTACACGTACAACTTACACGGTTAACATACAGTTATTATCGTTGCGTAGAATTCACTAAAAAACAGGCGAATTTAATTGCGCAGTGTTTTATTTAAGTTCCACGTATCGCGTTATTTATGTTTTCGAATTTCGCGATTAGTGGCAGGTTATTAAAACGCGTTTCTTTCCATTTTTTCCGAAGACCCAGAGTTACACGACCTCAAACGATTGCAAAATCTAATGGCATACACGAGTTTTCTACATAAGTGTAAGACGTATAGTGCAACTTTAGTTCCGATACGTTTTGAGCCGCCTGTTCCACGATCTCGTATACGCGGTCGGAATCGTCTGTGAATGAGCAATTGACTGTGAGCAAGCACGTAAAGTTTTCTACACATCTCAATCGTGTGCGTGATAAAATGATCTGAAAACATGATATCCTCCGACTGCTATTTTCATATTTTTCATCATGCATTCAACAGACGTGGAACTTCATGAATTATTCAAATTCCAGTATATGGTTCCTACAATAATCTGAAAACACTTTTTGATAAGGTTATTGTAATTATTTTTTTTAAATAAGTAAAAAAGAGAAAAATGTACTTGGTAGATATTTTGATAAGATTGGCATTCCAATACTAAAAACGGTATTACAGCTATAAAACCATAAAAGTCGTAAAAGCTTTTTTCATTTTTCCCCAGAGACGAATCGTATAACGGATCATGTTGATTGGTTTTCTGTGTTATGTAATTTATTCGAACAAAACGTTTGTATGACTTTAACATTACTTGTTTAAATTATTTGTTATTAATTATTTAGTTATTTTCTTGGTTATTACTGTTACTATTATTGCTATATTTAATATTAGTTATTTATTATTATATTTGTCATACTTACTGATACTATACTTTTTTTTTTAACTTTGAACTTTGTTGCCCTATATATATATATATATATATATATACATAAAAAGCTTATTTTTCAGACAAAATTTCAATTTCAAGTTTTCCTTTGCGTTTAAGTAAACTATTGAGATGAAATCGATAAATGACCTTATTTAAACGTGATTTCTGTGTTCAATTTTTTATTCAAAAAGTATGGAACATACTAGGTGCCTAGAAGTTTAACCACAAAAAAATAAAATTTAGAAAGAACGAAAAAACAGACGCTTCAATTTAACATCAATGCATATCGTTCGCGTTCTAAAATACTTTTAACTGCGTGTATGTTGTGTATAACACAAGTTTCTCAAGTATTCGTAACTTGCATTATTTAGCACGGTATCTGAGTTATAAAAGTATTTTCTACGAGGCTGCCTATGATCCATTAATGGTATTTGTTCGGCACATAATCGTCATGAATAGTTTAGCAGTTAAACTTCAGTTGTGTTGAAAATTCCCTACTACATTAATTCCCTGCATGCCCCTTCTATATACTTCACGCTTCATGCCAATCGATTACGTCAAGAGTTATTTCAATCAATATGTATGTGTTTTGTGAGTTTTTGTTGAAGTTCGTAAATTTTGAAACTAATTAGAGAACTCGTTTTTCTTTAACAGAATTGAATACGTACCCTCGCAAAATATTTCACAGACTAAGCGTTTTTCTCTATTGATCGATATTTTAGTTTGAATATCGACGTTTGTTTATTTTCACATTATCATATAAATAATTAAAAAAATAAATAAATATTTAATTAAATATATTTATTAATAAAATAAATAATTCACATTATTATCATCGAATATTTAGAATATGTTTTGCCAAAAGTTTGATATTTTGGTATTGAGCCAATACAATGTACACTTGAACATCAATTTAAAATTTAAAATTTTCATTTTAATTTTTTTTTCTTGTACAAAGTCTCTTACGGTGTATCAGTTTATATTATAACCTTTAGAATATACAAGATATTTAAATGTATTGATAAATTAAAATATAATGATGAATTTAAACATTTTTATGTTCATATTTGTAATTTCTTTTTGAAAATATTAAATTTCTTTAATGATAAAAAACAAATGTATATAGGTTACAATGCATATAAAATAATTTTGAATTTTTATGAAATAGTATGTAACCTTTAAAAAATATAATAATTTATCTAAATAAGTCATAAATGTTATTTATCATTATTTTATTTTCTCAATTTAAAGAAATAATATTGATATTATTAACTAGAAATTGTAATATTTAATATATCAGTGATACATTTAGGTTTGTGTTGTTACTAATAGTGTTTGGTTATAAATTAAATAAAAGGGAACTAACACACTTTTTTGTATAAAAATGACGTTACTTACTGATTTTTTGTCATTCGTGTACTGTGCGTACAAGCGTATTTGAATGTTTTTGTTTTGTATGGTTGTCACATTTTACACACCACCAATGACCTGAAGGTATAGAGATTTCTATTTGTAGCACGTTTAACTAAATAACTGCAGGCGATTGCGTTCAATAACTGGAGGCTTGATTTCTGTTTTTTGTTTCAAACCCATTAACGCCTCGTCTATATTTTTCAATGACATTTTTTTCAATCACTTATTCTGGTTTTCTTTTATCTTATTTTTTATTTGTATTATATTTCAATTGTATCCCAGTACACACAAGGTGAAGTCAGCAATATTTATTGACTCTATGAATCAAAAAAATTAAAATTTTTACTCGGAAATAATTTCATGACCGACCTCGTCATTGAAATTTTTTTCCAAAAGCCTAATAATAAATAATTATTGATCTCAAATATTTTTCAATTCTTTTCATTTTATTTAAAAACATAATATTTTGTATCTTATCGTACTATCAATGGGTAAGTGCATGATAAGTTTAATTTATAATTGGGCGTAAATGTATCGAAATAAATAAATAAATAATTTTTTTTTGCTATCCGTTCTATTTGTAAATCAGAATGTTATTATATCATACAATACTGACTATATGCTTGCGTATGATAATTGCCTATAATATATTATATTCTTAAATTCATCATTTTCCAAAACGTGTTTAAATACATTTTTTTTTTTTAATAGGGTTTTATAAATTACACAAAATGTTTTAGGGCACTCAGATTTGGAATTCAAATTATAGTAATTCATAAAAAATATTACATATTGTATATAAATGTAAAAATTCCTAGAATGTATAATATCCGTGTCGTGTCTATATTTCATTACAATTAGGCAGTCAAAGTTTAAACCACGCATTATGTAGATAATCATAATAAAAAAAAAGTGTATGATAAGAAAAATTTATATATATATACATATATATTATACGGTTGTAGTTATATTTTACCTTTTTTTACATAGAAATTATTCATAATTCTGATTTCCTTTATGACTTCATATTTTTTTAGTAATATCCTCCGACAAAACAAATGTATTTTAGCTATTACATTTACAATAAGAATACCTAATTATTTTAATTTAGTTTTTGAATCATTTAAAATAAATAAAATATGAACTCGGTGCTATTAGAACTTTGATTACTTTGGTTTTCTGAACAGAATTTAGTACGCAAAAAAGTATCTAATGAACACCATATTTAATTTTTATACAAATTATTTCAAAACGTACCCCCACCTTTCTTAGAATTTCTAAGTGATTTGATTAACACTCTGTACAGATAAATATTTAAAACATGGTTGATCATGACTTGAGCATTGATACCAGAAAATATTTTGTGAATAATAATTAGAACATTTCTCATTAAATTTTCCTACTCCAAATTCAATAATATTAAAAAAAATCCAATTTATCAAATTTTAAATTTAAGCTGGTTTCTGTTCAAACAGTTGAATCTTGGATATACGCTTCAACGAAAAACACCCCTTGTGATAATAATAAATTCGTATGTTAATTTGACAATACCAGTGTAATTTGGTCAATATAGATCCATCTTATTGCTACAAAATATTTTTAGTGGATTATTGAAAATGATTAGTTAAACAAAACATAAAAAAAAAAAAATTTCATTAAAATATCTTATTTTTATTTTGTTATTAGGGCATTTGGATTCATTTTAAATGTTCCTGTACAAGATAGAATCCAATAATCGGACTGATGTGCAGCCTAGGGTTCAAAACACGCAATAGTCCATCGCAGAAAACGTCATTGCGTTGGGGCGATTGTTGTTCGCCACATTTCTGAGCCTATATCAGAACAGAATAGGGCACTAAAATCGGGATTAAAACATAAAAACAAACAGTGAGCCCGCGTCTTACGTTTCGTGAAAGTTACCTAAATATCTGTTAACAAAAAGTATTTCAATATACATATCCTATATTTGTTTAAATTTTGTTGAATACATTTTTATCGATATTTTTTTGCTGTGAAAAAAAAAAAAATTCGGAATAAAATCATTACGACGTTCTGCTACTGAAAATGTGTGATAGCGTGTAGGTAGTAGATCTGTACTGAGTTTCAGCGTAAATCGAAAAGGAATAAAAGAGAACCGATCGTCGTTGGAAAACGAATTTTTTCAAAAGGAATCGAAACAGAACACTTGTCCGTGAGTATCGCCGTAAACTATATCCTGTACACGTCTACGAGAATGATGTTACGGTTTTGGTTTTTCGCGTCATACATACATCGTAGTAATATTGTGTGCACTATGTCCACAGAAAATGAACGTCGTGGGCGTCATATCCATAGTGTTCTTCTATTGCTTGATCCTGGCGGTCGGGCTATGGGCCGGGAAGAAGAAGCACACCGGGAACTCCGAGGAAGAGGTCATGTTGGCTGGCAGGAACATCGGACTCTTCGTCGGCATATTCACGATGACGGGTATTATTATACGAAGAATAATAGACTTGCAATATTGTCGAGTGACATCTGACGCGCGTTTTTTGTACATTTTTTATACGCAGCGACCTGGGTCGGCGGAGGATACATAAACGGGACGGCCGAAGCGATTTTCACGTCAGGTTTGCTATGGTGCCAGGCTCCGTTCGGATACGCTTTGAGCTTGGTCTTCGGTAAGTGCATCAAAACGTTACACACATTCCCTTGGTTTAGATAATGACCCCTCGCACGCTGTAATGATCGTATTAATTACGAAATAATTATTACTTGCTTCATTGGCTATCTTCGTTATGGAATGCATTTCACAACTGAGTCAGTCTTGAACTTCGGGATATAGTTACGTATGAATTCGATTTTACGGTAATTGTAAAAACGTACCTATATCTCGTATGGACCGAAATTTTGCTATGAATCGATATCAAACGTTAAATGCGTGTTTTTTGTTTAAAATTCACATACTCGGAATACCCAATGGACATTAATGCGTGCGGAGAAAAAAAAAATTACAATTTCCAAATAAACGACAACAACGAAGTTAAATACACAATAGATACACATCAATTAAAAAAAAAAGAAAAAAAAACGATTAAGCAAATAGCTTATAAATATAGAAATAAATAAATAAACGTTTAGTCTGGAGTATTATTATATTTTTAAAGTACGACCGGTTTCGAATTAAAAATTGATCGTTAAGTATACATTTGTTCGTATCAATCACGATTTTATTGACTTTGTATAAATCAGATGTTTATTTGAAACCAATCGTACCTTATGAGTATAATAATATTTCAGGCTCCAGGAATTTATTTATTTCTTCCTATACATAAACTATTTGTTTATTTATTTTAAATATTAAATTACGAATATTAACCAATCATTCATTTTAAATTTCAGTTGAATTTTTTTTATTTTATTAAAACACATCGATTGTATACAAAACTACATATACACTATATATTTGTAAATAAATTGTATAACACTAATTATTTGTTTAAAAAATAAACAACGAAAAAAAAGAATCGTTATAAGAGATAAGAGAAAACTCCCTCCTTTATCGGGATTGTAAGTTTAGATATTTGAAATATTCAAGCATTAGTTAAATGTAAAACTATTGTTTTGTACAAACTTTGTAATTTTTAAAATATGTTTATTCAATTGATTATACTTGTTTACTTAATGCTTCAAAAAACATTTTTTTTTCCTGAGCATATTTATATACCATCAGATTTTATGTGACGCCGTTCATGTGATCTTATTATCTTACTGCAATTCATGTATAGATTTACCTAATATTCTTGCAACTCACACGTTTTAAAATGATTATCGAAATCAAATTCGACTATCTAGTCATAAAGAAATCTATCAGTCCTTTACAAATTAGATAGATTTGTTTTTACTTACTCGAAAATAACAGAATGCGACACTCGTAATTTAAATACGATTACTGTGGCAAACGCGGAATTACATAACTGCACGATAATTGTAGGACCGGTAATAATTACTATAGCCAAAATATATAATATTTTTCGTCAACTGTAAGGTCTCTTTCGCACAGTCCGTTTCTTCAACGGCAACGGAAACGGATCGGATAAAAATGTCCGCATATAATATTATTATATACAAACAATTTTTGTCCGTTGGTAAAAACGGATAGTGTGAACGGATTGCACGAATAACTATGTGTCTGATCTACTCCGTTTTCTTTATTTATCCGATCCGTTTCCGTTACCGTTAAAGAAACGGACCGTGTGAAAGAGGCCTAAGAGCGATAATTCTTTTTTTTTCCATTAAATAACAGTACCGTTTCATAGATGGAATACACCCTTCATCGGTGCGGAAAAAATCGTTCAAAATTTAAATATATAAATATATATATTTTTGTGTGTGCGTGTTTGTGCTCGACTTTCATACAATTATAAACGAAAACAGGTGGAATATTTTTTGCCGACCCGATGCGTAGGCAAGGGTACGTTACCATGTTGGATCCACTTCAAGACTGTTTCGGCGAACGTATGGGTGGATTGTTGTTTTTGCCCGCTCTTTGCGGCGAAGTGTTCTGGTCTGCTGGGATATTGTCCGCTCTGGGTACGTAAACTATTTCGCGTCCATTCGCCGTCAGCATGCGGTGTTTAATTGAACGATTGCACGCAGGCGCCACATTGAGCGTGATCATCGAACTGGACCAGGCTACCAGCGTCATCTTGAGTTGTTGCATTGCCGTGTTCTACACCATATTCGGCGGGCTGGCCAGTGTCGCTTATACGGATGTCATACAATTGTTCGCCATATTCATCGGACTGGTACGTTTTACGGTGTTACAAGCGCGGCTTGTCGTTTATTTTGTTAAATATTTCGTAAAAAAAAAAATTAATGTGGAAATTAATTAACCGGAAAAAACTTTTTCTGGTGATAAGAGATCTGCGTATTGTAGTGTCATCGGACAAAACTAATGTACCCTGCATCAATCGAGTAATTTAGGTTTTTTTCAGATACAACTCGTTGACTATTTTTTAATTTTTTTTTGTCGGTATTATTAACTCATTTGTATGAATCATTCGAACTTCGTTTTACTACGAAGCATATTCCTACCGCGTACCAGAAAGTAATATATTAAACATGGTTTTCAACCCGGTAATGGACTCATTAATCATTACAAAAATTCAGATAATGAAATACAAATTTTATTATTATTATTTTTTTAAAAAAAAAAACTCTAAACAAATGGTTACAGAAAAAAAATATAAATATTATAATTTACACGTGAAAGTTCAAAGTGTTTGCGTTAATTTTAAAATAACATTATAAAAAAATCTTAAAATCTAATTAAGGTTATATAAAATCAACATAAACGTTATAATTGTAATTGCACACACAAAAATAGTGGTTGAGTCGTTAACAGTTTTATTGTGTGCCGAAAGTAATTAAAAATAGTATCTTGCTAGTTTTAGTATACATTTGAATTTGAGAAATGTGGAATTATCGAGTACGATAAATTGTCATTTATGCGTCAGATCATTTAGCGTTTAATCAAATGATGTACTTATGTGATCAGAGATAACACAGCCTCACAAAATTATTGAGGAAAAAACAATTTTTTCTAAAATTTATTTTTTGTTTAGGTTTTCCAATCTGTAAACTTAAAACACTTCCCCGATAATTTAGGTCTGAGCACGCCCCTAAGTTGTCTTATAAAAAAAAACTTTAGTAAATGAATAACGAACGAAATAATGGTTGTAAAAAAAGACCTGTACAATAATTGACGAGTAATGACTACTAAAAATCGTCAAAGAGAATATCCTATTGTATAATATTATAGTTATTGCCACTTGAAGTATTTTTCTAACGGACATAACGCTTTAAATCCGAATTATTGGCGTCCAAACCACTCGATTTTCATAAACATTTATTACACAGTATACTCGCAGGATTAATATTTATTTTACTTTAATATTGATACATTTTTAGTAATTTGGAACGAATTTATCTTGTATGTACTACAGTTATAAATAATTAAACGACAGTAATTCAATTTAATCATTAGATTATCACATTCAAATTAAAAAATAAATTATTATTTTCTATATGTTTTTCTCAAATATTTGTATACAACGTAACCATTCTCTTAGGTAACTCACAAAACGATTGTTCGTAACTAGTTTTAACACGATATAATATTATAACGTGCTCACGTTTGTTGTTTTAGTGGTTAAGCGTGCCATTTGCATGGTATAATAAGAAAGTGGACTTTAACAAGCCCGATTTAGACCTGGTGGGCGAGATCAAAGCAAAAGACTTCCTCAGCTACATAGACTACGCGTTGTTGTTAGTGTTCGGTGGAATCCCGTGGCAAGTGTACTTCCAGCGAGTATTGTCTAGTAAATCCGCATCTCAAGCTCAAATACTGTCATACGTCGCGGCTTTCGGATGCTTCATCATGGCAATACCGCCGGTTATCATCGGAATGGTAGCCAGAGCTACAGGTACGCTGAATTTGTACTTTCGATATAGTCTCAGAAATGCATTAATGGTTATAAACGAGTTATATAGTTGAAGTAAAAGTAAAAAGTTCTACGTTTTTAGAATAAATATTGTATATTATAACGTGAATGTAAGTCTAAAGTTTAAATAAAATGTAACCGTACTTTGAGCGTATTGAAATTGTGGATACATCAATATAAGTGAAAAAATTCAATTTTATTATTAGAATTCTAAAATTAGTGACATATGAGTAACTATTACCTTACCTACCATACCTATATTATCAATTTATAATATGAAGTTGATAATATAGATATGGTAATGTGTAATGTATGTATAATTTGAAGTATATATTTGTTTTCATCTTTTCGTAATCAACTTAACGGTATTCGTATAAGATATCATACATATGTTTAATTTAATTTTGAATAAATAATATTTTATAAATACTATTAAACGTAAATTTTAGGTTCTGCCATTCACAGACTGTAACTTAAAATCTTAGATCCTAACGTTCATGAACTGAAATTGATGGTTTACGATTTGATCATATGTTCGAACTGCCTTAAGGATATATATATATATATTGAAATCGAATCTTGTTTCATCGTAAATTATTAGGATTTATTGTTTATTTTATTATTTCCTGTTTTATTTTGATCCGAAACATTGTGCATTCCAACACGAACGTGAATCAACAAGTCATTGTAATACATACAGTATAGTCTAATATTACTGTTCAGGTCTAAGAACAATGAATCTCTAATTAAACATAGCAGTTCGTATATTTTGTCCGCGAGTGATACGAGCATTATCATAATAATAATAATAATAATAATATTGTCATTACAAAACATTTGGCGACATAAAAAACCATTCGTGTACCTACAACAAACGCCGTCTGAAACACGCTAGGAAATCGATTAAAAATGCATTTGTCCGTGTCCCCGCGCAGATTGGAATCAGACAAAGTACGACGGACCGTGGCCGATGACTCCGAAGGAAACCAGCATGGTGCTGCCCATGGTCATGCAGTACCTCACCCCCGACTGGGTAGCGTTCTTTGCGTTGGGCGCGATCTCCGCAGCCATCATGTCTTCGGCTGACTCCAGCGTCTTGTCCGCCAGTTCCATGTTCGCCCGGAACATCTACCGGATGCTGTTGCGGCAAAGCGTAAGTCCACCCGCGGTGCTCGCGACGAAATACCAAATAATTGTTTACAAAATAGTCGGTGCCGAAAGTATACGGAAAGTGTTCAAATATTCATTTGGAACGTCTATACGGATAATACGTGTATTAGGTGTTCGGAAAAGCGCGTTTTTAGATAGCTGATTTCAACGGGGTTATAATGTTTATTGCGACCGTTTATAATAGCGAAGATTTGGTCTAAAAATCTTGATTTTAGTACGAAAAAGACGTATGATAACAATAAGGCGCATGAATGTTGTGTAGATATTTTCATAAAAGTATTTGTTCTCATTCGAATCTGATATAGAAAATCGCGCGTGACCATACGGGTTAATAAAAAATGATCACTCGAAAACGCGGTGTTTGAATATGTATTAGAGACATTTTTCGCTCAGACATTTTATTCCCGGTTATTTAAAACAAAACGTATATTATATTTCGTCCACAAGAACGCCTTCAATAGTAATTTATTTTTATCATATCATTATTGCACTATAGTCTTG
The DNA here is from genome assembly GCA_034509805.1 of Sipha maydis. Lineage (NCBI taxonomy): Eukaryota > Metazoa > Arthropoda > Insecta > Hemiptera > Aphididae > Sipha > Sipha maydis. The sequence continues at coordinate 64,232 of JASXSY010001509.1, forward strand.
TACTACTCTACACGTCGCTATTTTAACGGTTTTAACAGCAATCCAATATCAAAAACAACAACAACAACAATAATAATAATAATAATAATTATAATAACAGAAGTAATCGTTACGTTTTACGATTAATTTAGGCGTCAGAAATGGAGATCGTGTGGGTCATGCGGTTGTCCATCGTGGTCGTCGCGTTCTCGGCTACAACCATGGCCATTACTATCCCGTCCATTTACGGTCTGTGGTCCATGTGCTCCGACCTTGTTTACGTTATCCTGTTCCCACAGCTAATTATGGTAGTCCACTTCAAACACCACTGCAACACGTACGGCTCGCTCGCCGCGTACATAGTCGCGTTTTACATACGGATGGCCGGCGGAGAACCGTTGCTGGGCCTGAAGCCGATGATACACTTCCCCGGGTGGGACGGCGAGAAACAATTGTTCCCGTTCAGGACCACTGCCATGCTCTGCTCGCTGTTCACGTTGGTCTTCGTCTCGTGGTTCACAAAGTAAGTAGACCGGGGTTGAACGGCAACGCGACACGAGGGCGGTGAAAGTAATAACGGTTCGCATCGATTACGGCGGTAACATCTACGGTAATGGTTATGTTTCGGTTATACGCCGAAGGGCTGAGCCGACCATCAGTGTCTTCTGTTCTTGACTGAAAACCAAGCAGTCGACCTATCGTCGGAGCCACACAGATACCTAGGCAATTACTGCGGTGTCAGAACTGACTTGAATCATAAAACTCTGTTCGAGTAAAAGCGTCAATGCTTAACGAAACCATGTTTAAGAAAGGCACTTAGATCGCTTACAATATGTTTTTCGTGCATTTTCCAAATGTGTTGTAATATTGAGAATTTTATAAAAAAATCACAAAACAGTTGTATCGGTGAATCATTTTTTTTTTTTTTTATCTTTCCAATTTTATTGATCATTCTTATTGACATAAAAAACAAATTTCATTTTTTACATTAGTTCGTTGATTTTCACGTCGGAAACGAGATAACTTTTAAAATTTGTATTCAACGTTAAAGCTAAGATAAAAGCTTTAGTTTATTTATTTTGATAATATTTATTAAAACGTCAATTACAATTATTTCATCAAATTAATTCATCGGCTGAATTTTGTGTAGTTATAAATTGTTTACGTTTTCAACGGTATTCTTAGAAAGTTTAATGAGAAAAAAGGTTTATATAATACAGTAGATATATACCTACAATGTTACTGTATAATCATCATAGTAATTTCGAACGAATCGGGTTAATTCATTTTTACTCAATATTTATAATACATTTTGAAAGTAGCTACATTTAGTCGCCTCTATAATGAGAATATCATTAGCCTATGTCATATTAATCAACATAATTTCCGCTTTTGATGTACGCACGCAAAATTTATATAACGTTTTGAAACTCTGTGTTTGGAATTTTACACAATAAAGACGATGTCACGCGTTGGTTAAAGCAATTAATCAATGAAATGCGACTCGGTGGATGTTCATAATTATACTAATTCGCTATACGTTATTTCGTTATTTCTATTGATCATCCGAGTGCTGTGTTACCGATCGCTTTCAAACGATATACAACATTTGCCTGGAAATGTTTGTAAGACTTAGTAGAAATTGTTAATTTTATAACTCTCGTCGTTCTTATATATGTTATTGAAAAAGATTAATATTTTTTTCTAAAATTATTTATATTGCTGTAGTACAATTATTTAAAAATACATTCCTATTAAAATAGAAATTAAACTTAACGCACGATTAATTCAATAAGTACCATAACAGTTTCTACAGTAATTTAAAACCTGAGAAATTGAACAAGAATTAGATGTCATGTTTTATATTTGATTATGAAATGAAATGTTTTAGAAGTGATCGCAGTAAGTTTATAAAAAAGTAAGTTTATATAAAAAAGTTGTCGTATCATACACGTATATTTGTATATCCCTACCAGACGGTAATGACTAGCGCGAAATTATTACATGTGCTGTTACGCAATACATTTTTCTAACGAAAATCAGACAGTCGTTCGTTGGAAGGGATTTTCGGTTATAATAGTACACTAATCTTTAAATTTGTATATTATATCGCTATTGCTCTACTAATTTGTGCACGTTTACACCTCGTTTTTAGATGGTTATTCCACAACGGTAAGCTGTCACCGCATTACGACTGGTTCCATTGCGTGGTAAACATACCGGAAGACGCAGTGCGTGTCGGCGAGCCTATCGAAGGAGAACAGATGACCACACTCACTTCAGGTAAGCTGAACCTACCTCGAAAATTGTTTAGACCGATACCCTGTGTACGACTGTTTAATAACAATTGGGTTTGGGGCATTGAATCATATGGCTAAAAGATAACTTTACAAAATCTAAAATGAATCGATTTCAAAATGATTTTATGGGTTTTAAAAAGCGTAATAAAAATAAAGTAAGACTCGTCGGTCATTGAAAACGTAATTTCACATTGAAATATAACCTAACCGGTGAACGTCGGTTTAATCTTTCCGTAATATTCCATTGTCCGTTTACTACTCAGAACCGTACCGATCAGAGCTGGTCGCAAAAGTATACACGGATTCAGTACTGCTTTCGTAGCGATAAGTGATTGTTAACGAGAAACACGTTTATCTCATGTTTCTTCTTACGTTTTTCTAACTTCGAACAGTAACAATGCGGACATTTAACCGCGCCAGGATAAGATTTTCCGATCGGATCCACGCACTCATAAGACCTTTCCCCGAAAGGAAAATGCATCGCGCGCGCGCTGTTTCACTATTCGTAACACGCCTGGTAACAATAGGCACACGATGACTTTCGACGTTTTTTACAGGTCCCAAAGGAGCACAGTACGGCGCGGCCGTGACCACCGGACTGGTGGGCAAGGACGAGCGCAACGGCCGGATCAACCCTGCGTTGGACATAAACGACGATGAGCCGAACGCCACCACGGCTCTGCAGAGGAAAGCCAGCGTCGTGGGAAAAGTGTACAAACAGGGATACGAACAGACAACCGGGTTTTGAATAATATACCGGGCAGATCTCATAAGTGACGCTATGCCACCCTCCCCCCACTTATCCTATTGGTAGGATTTTGAGTAGTCACCGTCTAAAAAATCATATCATTATTATATATATTATTATTATAATCGATTACGAAAACAATGATTTAGCCATGATAAAATACAACCATTTACGTTATAATATTATCATTATACCGTGTCCTCTCATACGTCCCATGCCCACCACTCATGTTGATTTTTTTCTAGTGAAATTTTATGGGCACAACGACACTTATACGTTTCTCACACGTTTTGTGTTGTTTGACTGTTATATTATTAGAATATTAGAATGAGTGAAAATTAAATTCAGTATTAGAAAACACTGTACCTGTCACACGTTTGAGTACCATATTATGTATATTATGTTATACAACCTATATCAGTGTTAATTCTTCCAAAAAAAAAAAAAAAAACTAAATTATAATAATAATTTAAAAAAAATAATAAATAAAAATATAATTATGCCTATTAATAAATGGTTATGATAAATGAAATAAGTATAGAAAAAACATGATTTAAAATTATTGAATAAATTCGCCAATTCATTATGGTCCGTAGTTGGAAGTATATTAACTGGCATTTAAATTTGTGAGATAAATCTATATTACACTATATATTAATATTAACGGTTTTCTAGAACTAGTATTTTAGAAATTCATAAATTGTGTTAATTAATTATTAAAGTTGTTAATGTGATTGTTGAGCTTTTTTTAAAATCGTTTAAATTTAATCGGAGATTTTATGTGCTTTTATGTTTATTTTTAAGCATAAAACTTAAAATTCCACTATTATTGTTATTATCGGGAATTTGTTAAAGGACTTGTACAATGATACATATCATTTTATCTTACTGTTAAGATTGACAATTACATATCACTATATGTATTAAATACATGACTGACCTTTAGATGAATAGAAAAAAAAAATCATATTAGAATTACATCTTTTATAATTAGTAATATTTTACTTGGTGATATTCGGTCGGTTTAATTGTTCATCATATGTTCATAAATCATTTATAATGTTCAATTAAGCCAAAATTAATGAGTCGATAAATAGAACTGGCTGATTTCTCAATTCGAGAATTTAAAATAAAATTTTAAGTAACGTAAATATATCAGCACAATACGAAACATTTAACTACGCTACAATTCGGTAATATTATCCTGAGTCCCGATTTGTATTTTTTTTTTTCTAGTAAAAATAAACAAAATATTTATACACATATAAATATATTTATATGTATTCTCTTGGAAATGACAATTTAGCTTACTATTTACAAGTAATAATTATAATAATAATATTAATAATAAAAAAAAAAAAAAAAAAAACTGTTATATAATATTATGATAGAACAAAGTTTAAAAACGAAATGTATTTACAATGGAATTGTCTAGTCGATATGTTATAAATAATATACAATAATATGTAGTTGAGTAGTATAATAAAATTTATGTCATGTTGTAAACCGATGTTTTTACTTGTATAACGCGTTGTCTAAATATGTGGAACATCACAAACTACCTATAATTTCATTAAATGCTATATATTTAACGTTTATTACGATTATTATTATTCTTTATTTATATATATATATATATACATGTTTTTATTCTTATGGCTGATAAACACATTCCTTCGAACAGTCTAGTGATATTGACGGACTAGATGGCGAACTCTATATCATATAATACGAGCGCACGCACGCGATTCGCCGCCCGGCCGACGGTACGGGTGGGCACATGCACCGGGTCGGTCGGTCCGTCCGTCGTTCAGCCGTACACCGGTGGCGGCTGAGACTCGGACAGCGGGGCCGCGAACTCGTCGAACCGTATGGTGGTCTCCGCGCCGGTCACCGTGGTCTGCGGTTGCGTGTTGGTCTGACCCGGTATCGGGGTGAAATAACCAGTGGTTTCCGCGTACGATTGCCCGTTGAGTGGTAACGTCGATCCGACCGGCAACGTGGTGAGCTGCTGCTGCTGTTGTTGCTGTTGCTGCTGCTGCGACGTCTGAAGGTTCAGGCTCCGGCCGTTCGGCGTAGCCGCGACCGGCGCCGAGTTAGACGACGCGCTGTACGGTTGCTCGGGCGATGGTGTCGTGAACGTGGGCAATGACGATTGCGGGGATCCGCCGGTGTACGGGAACTGCGACTGAGAACCACCGCCGCCGCTCTGCGTGGACGGCGTCGGGAACGGTATCGAAGGGCTGCTGTAACTGTACCCGCCGCCGCTTTGCGTGGACGGCGTCGGGAACGATATCGAAGGGCTGCTGTAACTGTACCCGCCGGACGTGGACTGCGGCTGCGGTTGCGGTTGCGTCTGCTGTTGCGTGGGTTGCGTTTGCGGTTTGAACTGCGCCTGAGTGATCTGGTTCTGAGTGGGACTGCTGTAACTATATCCCGGCTGGGTCTGCGTCGGTCTGGACGTGGTCGTCACCGGGACTCCCGTATAGATGTAGCTGCTTTGCGGCCTTTGAGTGGCCTGCGGCCTGGGAGGACCATAGTTGTTGGACGGTGGTGCCGGTGGCGGCTGCGAAGGTTGAGCTTGTTGCGGTGCACCGTACGTGGGCTGCGGGGCTACAGCGGGTTGCTGCGGAGGGTTGTATGAATAACCACCACCCTGTGTTGGCGGGTTCTGTGGTTGCGGTTGGGACGGGACGAACGGGGGCTGCTTGGGCTGTTGCGGCTGTTGGGCTGGCTGCCTCGGGAGCTGTTGAGGCGGTTGACTTGGTCTCGGGCTCGGCGCGTTATAAGAATAGCCTTGGAACTGATTGTTTGGTTGTGGCTGGACAGGTGCAGGGTTATACGAATAACCGTTTTGATTCTGTTGCGCTTGGGATACGCCCAAAAGTTGATCGGGTATGTTGAACGATTGTGATGGGATTCCAAAACTGATTGACTGCACTACTGTGGGTTGATTGGCGTTATTAAACGTCGACGGTTTTGGCGCTGATGATGGACTAGGTTGTTGTGGTAACCCGTAGTTCGGTTGAGATTGTTGCTGTTGTGGATGATTACAGTTCGGTATGATTTGTGGAGATGGACGCTGTTGCTGTTGAGGTGCTGATGGTCTATAACTCTGTGGAGGTTGTGGTGACGGCTGTTGCTGTTGAGGTGGTGGACCATAACTTGGCCGAGGTTGCGGTTGAGGTTGTGGTTGAGGTTGTTGTTGTGGTGGAGGTCCATAATTTGGCCGAGGTTGTGGTTGAGGTTGTTGTTGTTGTGGTGGAGGTCCATAACTTGGCCGAGGTTGCGGCTGAGGTTGTGGTTGTTGTGGTGGAGGTCCATAATTTGGCTGTGGTTGTGGCTGGGGTTGTTGTGGCTGTTGTGGAGGTCCATAATTTGTCTGAGGTTGCTGTTGCTGTGGTGGTCCATAGTTTGATTGAGGCTGTGGCTGTGGTTGTTGTTGTGATGGAGGTGGTCCATAACTTGGTCGAAGCTGTGGTTGGGGTTGCGGTTGCGGTTGTTGTTGTGGAAGTCCATAATTTGGCCGAGGTTGTGGTTGTGGTGGAGGTGGTCCATAACTAGGCTGAGGTTGAGGCTGAGGTTGTTGTTGTAGTGGAGGTCCATAACTTGGTCGAGGTTGGGGTTGAGGTTGCTGCTGTTGTGGAGGTCCATAATTTGGCTGTGGTTGGGGTTGGGGTTGTTGCGGTTGTTGTGGAGGTCCATAATTTAATTGAGGTTGTGGCTGGGGTTGCTGTTGTTGTGGAGCTCCATAATTTGGCTGTGGTTGTGGCTGGGGTTGTTGTGGTTGTGATGGTGGTGATCCATAACTTGGCTGTGGTTGTGGTTGGGGTTGTTGCGGTTGTGATAGTGGTGATCCATAACCTGGCTGAGGTTGTAGCTGGGTTTGTTGCGGCTGTTGCGGAGGCCCATAATTCGGTTGTGGTTGTGGCTGGGGTTGTTGCGGTTGTGATGGAGGTCCATAATTCGATTGTGGTGGTGGCTGGGGTTGTTGCGGTTGTGATGGAGGTCCATAATTTGGCTGTGGTGGTGGCTGGGGTTGTTGCGGTTGTTGTGGAGGCCCATAATTCGGTTGAGGTTGTGGCTGGGGTTGTTGTTGTGATGGAATTCCATAATTTGGCTGTGGTTGTGGCTGGGATTGTTGCGGTTGTTGGGGTGGCCCATAATTCGGTTGAGGTTGTGGCTGGGGTTGTTGTTGTAAAGGTGGACCATAACTCGGTTGAGGTTGTGCTTGTTGTTGTGTTGGGGGTCCGTAATTCGACTGGGGTTGTTGAAATGGTTGCTGTGATTGAGGTGGGGGTCCATAATTTGACTGGATTTGTTGTGATGGTTGTTGTTGTTGTTGTTGTGGTGGCAAGTAGCTTTGTTGTGGTCGTTGCTGTGGTTGTTGTTGTGAAGAACTATAACTTTGTTGGATACTCTGTACAGAACTATAGCTTTGTTGAGATTCCGCTCCACTTAAGATTTGATTTGAATTTCCAAAATCCTGTAATGATTGCAACTGTGTTGCATCACTTTCAATGTCTGGTACGTTAAGATCAGATCCAGAATTAAAAGATTGTCGGTAACTAGGTGTACTAGATGGAGAAGATGAGCTGGCTGTTGGTTGGCTTTGAAAGGGATTCTGAAGTAATTGGGATGAAATAGATGCTGAAAAATAAAAAATAAAGTTTTTATCAGATAAATTAAGTTGGTTTTGGTATTTAATTTAAAAAATAACACATTATTAAGTTTTATATTTTATCAACTATCACATTCATTTAAGTTAGACCAGATTAACGATAACATTTACACTATTTAAACTAACTTGTTAAACTAACATTAAAAAATATAAACGTTAAAGTATTATAGAAAATATACCTAACTTAACACTTTTATGCTGAAAAGATGGAAAATACTATTTAAAATAGCAAAAATAAATAATTAGTTATTTAATTTTTAAACGTTCAATATAGTTATACTTATTATTGAATTTATTGGCTAAAAAAAGTTTTTTAATCTTAAAAACACATTGATCACCCAAATTGTAAATTAAATATAATACCAATAACATGCATTGGCATATATATATATATATATATATATATATATATATATATATATATATATATATATGCATATGTTTCGTAAAACAGAAAACAATTATAACTATTTTAAATGTACTATTAAAAATATCACGAATATAAATAGATTTGTATACAATTTAATGACTGGTTATGTATATTTTTATATTATATATTTATATTATAATTAAATACATAATATAACATAATAATAAAAGACGGATAATATATTTTATGAAGAATCACGTTAAAGAAAATCATAAAAATGTAGTCATTTGTTTATAACGTATAAAATCTCTCGTAAAGATTATGTTACTAAATATTTAAGTATATAAAACTATATGGTTAATGTATGTCATTACATGATATGACGCTATTAACATTAAAATGTGTTTTGATTTGTAATGCGTTTTTAAAAATATATTTTTATGGAAGTATAAAACTTCAATCTCAGAATTTTCTTTGTCTCTATATATTAAATTATTACAACCCTATGTATGGTATATAACGCTCCAATAATTAAACCATAATATATATTATTTTTGCACCATGTCAGTATATATTTAAGTGAAATTTTAAATCAATAAATTGTACTTATATTTAGTGTACTAAAAAAAGCTAAGATCGTATTGATTTTTGAATTTTATAAATAGTACCTAAAAGTTCATTTAAATACTTTGTTTCTAGATGATTCTGATATTAAAATATAAATTAAAAAAGGAAACTTAGAATTGCATTAAATTTAGGTCAGAAAATGTTGTTCAGTTTCTTTTTATAAAATACATAATTTGGAATTAATAGCTTTTATATTGATTTACAAGTCCGCAGATGTAACACATGTTGTTTACGGACAATTTGAATCGGTTGGGTATAAAGTTTAAAATTATGTTAAGTATATAACTGTTTATTTTCATGAATATTGACGATTAGTTTTTCAAAATATTGTTATTTCGTAACTATTAATTTTAAAACTAAAAAAATATTTATCTCATTTTATATTTTACACATAATTTAAATATAAATGATCAAATTGTGTCAAATACTTATATTTATTCCAATTAAAATTATGATATCAGATCAGAGGCGTTCTCAAGATATTTCAGTGGAGGGGGATCAAAAAAATGGTTACAAAATAAGCCTTAAGCAAAAAAAAAAAAAATAAAAATAATTACTAGTCAGTATTGAAAACACATATTAAAACTAGATAAAAGGTTTATTAATTATATGCAGGGCTCGGAAGTTATAGCACTAAAATAATTAATTTTTAGCGCTTATATATGCACATAAAAACATTAATATAAGCTGTATAAATAGGACTAAACATTTTAAAATATGCAAAATAAAATTCTCAACAAATTTTTTGAAACAAAAAATTTAAGATATATTTAATTTAAAGATTTTTTTAAGTATGAAGTATTCGATTTTTTCAATTTTACAAATTTTTAATGTATTTCATAGAATATAGTGGTATGTATATAAGAAATAGGTATTAGTTGAGAGTGTGTACAATAGCTCACGATCAATCGAACACGTGATATATCTAAATGAAGACGGAACATTAAAATAAAATTACCTTGTTCAGTCATTAGTACATAGTTAAAACAACAGCACTGTAATACAACGAATCCGATGATAGTGAGATACTTACTTTGATGTGACTGACACGATTTTAAAAACAAACGATTTATTGGAAACGAACGGAATTGTCCGATTTAATCGACGATAACAGCGGTCTAAGGCCGTTTATTTGGGATGAGTACTATCTTAAAACAAAACAATGTTTTTTGGTTCATATATTCGTAAATAGCTGTTCAGTAGGTAATTTAGTTATTCAACAATACGTGTTTGTTTCCTTTATTATCTAAAACTATGCCTATAAACGGCAGTTATAACTCCAAATTAGCAAAATAGCTCCTATAATAGGTAATTATGTGAAAATATTTCCAAAAATAGCAATAAAAGCCTTAAACTAGCAAAATAGCAGTAAAACCGTAAATAAGCAAAAAAAGCAAAATAAAATTGCATGTATGACATCAAAGAAGTGTGAAACATACTTGTATTTCACTTAGGATGTTCTAGGACGAATCAAGAAAAATATGCATTTGCTAGAACTTTCGAGCCCTGCTTATATGTAAGGAAATAAAGTACCTTGGGGGTTCTATCTCCCATATTCCCCCCTCGTGAGAACGCCCATATATGAGATACATATTCATTATAATTTTAAGAATCGTTTTACAAATGTGATGACTTATAGATGTTTTCAAATCTATTGAAGAATACTGTATACTACACAATTGTCTGGAAAATAACATGTTTTAAGTTTTGAAGTAATCTGTGCACTCATATTTGCGTGTACGTATATTTTCAGTATTTCATAGTTTTATAAAAATGCTCATATCCACTAGTTTTTATATTTGTAATTAAATTTTTTGAATTAGTTTGCAAAATTTTTTTTTTAAATATAACTGCGTTATTTTAGGTAATATTTTTTCTTATATCATACGAAAAACTGTATGAAGAATGTATGTAACCAGACATGTGTACACTATCCCTTTTGAAAATTTAAAAATTTTAAATATTGACCATTCGGTCATTAAAACAAAATTATTGATGTTGCAATAATTAACTTAATATATAAATATATCATATAGGTATACTATTTTTGTAAGTCATACAATACTTACTGTAAAATATTGAAACTTATTTTTTAATTTATAGTGATTATACCAAACCTAATATTCGGTGGGTATACTCTTAATTTATTCTATTATGTAAAGAATTACTTATTACTTGTTACTTGTACAAGTGTAGTGATTTTTGTAAAAAAGCGAAAAAAAAAAGACTGGAATGTATACGAGCTAAGGATACAAATGCCGATGTGTTATGGTTTTTATAAAAAGTTAAAAAATAATCTTTACTTTGTAACATTGCTTAATTAATAATATATTTTGACCCCGACTGTTTGACAAAATGTAGGAAAACGAGAAAAACTTAAACAATATGACTGGCATGTAACAATATTGTCTCACGGTTTTTGCATTATATTTTTTCGGCCTTCTCGGTTACGGTTATCATCGAATCACAATTGTGCTCGTCACTCGTACTTACGAGTATCTAGATGTTGTACAACTCTAAAATTAACAATCACAGCTAGTTCTTACGACGCGCCGTGACATTAATTATTCAGATTCTGTTCAAATGGCAACCCTTGGTTTTTCCTTCGCTCATTGAGTTCATGTGCATTGATTTTTTTGATTTTTTACAACACTAGGCCTGCGTGTAAGGGTTTGCTTGCAATGAACACGCTTTGTTTTGAAATGTCGATTGAATGAAATTATATTATCCATAAACACACGTTTCGGTTTAACGTAAACTCGTTGTGCGCTATACTTAAATATTCGTTGGACATATATATTATGTATTAATATATTCATGAAAAAAAAAATGAAAGGAAATTCCAAACAAATGTGAACGCATATAGTAAAGTATACAACACGGAGACCATTATTCCAGAAACTTGAGAATCACGTGTTGAGAAAAAACGAAAAAAAAAAAAACGTATAACAGAAATATGAGTAAATAAATAGCATAATACATAATAAATAGCAAAAACATAGCAAATGGAATTCCGGAAATTGTCGATCGATGTGAGAATAGACTATGCATAATATTGTATTCAAACTTTATGCGAAATTCCCGGTATAATTACTATTTAGTTTATTTTCTTAACCAATTTGCTTTCTTGCAAAAACGTAGACGCTATATTTGCGAATAAAGAGAAGTTCATCAGATCAAGTTGATAAAAATTAAAAAAAAAGAGATTAACATTTTATAAAGGGTAAATAATATATAAATTGCACACGTCTGAACATGGTGAGGTGATCATGTCTTCATACATTTGTACTCATTATTTGATTGTTGCAATGTATATGTTACAGTTAAGACCCGGAATTCGTCAAAACTATTTTAAACTAGTCAAATTATAGAAATAACCAGGACTTCAATATTGACACTGGTTTTAAAATACAATTATGCAACAAAAGTAAATTTGAAATAGGTATAATTTGTATTATTTGTTTTGAAAAAGTGAACTATCATAACATTTAGAGTTACATAATTTTTTTTTTTTACATCGGAAGCAATTTATTTCATATAGTTTTTGAAGCAAGATACTTAGTCCTTGCAGCATTTTATATTAATTCTATTGTTTGGTATATTGTATGATATACGATATTTTATCGTTGGCCGGTCGAAGTTATCTTCATTTATTTTCATCACTTTTGAAATATAGTTCTATATACCCCGATATAGCAATTTTTACTTTGTCAAAAATATTGAAAATAATGCTTATTTCAGATTGACTTTTGTCACAAAATTGTATTTTAAAACTAGTATCAAAATTGAAGTCTTGGTTAAATCTAGTTTTAACTAGTCAAAATATTTGGGTTTAAACTTTAACAAATATATAGAGATAGTGTATAATTTTCGTTCAGCAAAAACACGTTGCAACAACTAAAATTAGGAAAAAAAAAACCCAGAAAAAACTTGCATTAACTAAGTTTACGGATTGATAATCGGACGATAATGGTTATGAAAAGATCAAGGACATCGATTTGATTATAAAGCGATAAGAATCAGATTTTTATTCGACATTTCGAAATATACTAGCGAGAACTGACACTTTATAAATTAATTTATAGTCACCACTATAGTGGGCCGAACGAAAAAGTCATAACTGTGGACGGGTGTGTGCAGCACATGTATATAGCAGCTCTGCCAGCCGATCTGCAAACGTTCACAAACACCGTGTTTAAGAGTATTAAGTTTTTATCATTACACTGTCGCATGAGAAAGGTATCGAGAATCGGTCGATTGTCAGTATATCGGAAAAATGCTAATCATCACACGAACGAATTTTTAACAAATCCGTCTCATTCGACGAACAGTTGAATCTATTTGGACGCCATCAAGTGTAACCGCCGATGGAGCGATCCGGTCGGATATTCGCACCAGCACCTTTGGCCGTCAGCCGCTGAACGCGTGTCCGAGGAACGGCCCACGGATGAGTCGGGTGCGAGTGGCGGGCAGAGGGCGCAGTGACGTAATTTGAAGTTGGGCAAGGTGGGCATTTGCCCCTGTCTGATTTTAAATGCAGTCTGATGGGTCGGTGCCGGGTTGTTGCCGTTATAATTTATGAGCTCAAAAACATGACTATTTTTTTATAACGCTTTCAGAAAAATACTTGAATAATGAAATAAGTGAAGTGGGAATTGTAATCTGATAAAATATAAGTAGATATTTTTCCATCCCCCCTCCTTTCTATTGAACACTGACATCACGCCACTGATGGTACAGCGGGGAGGTGGGCGGGCGACCGGACGAAGAGACGGAAGAGCAGCCGTCGGACGTGACGTCATCGGGGCCGACGTCGGTGTCATTAGCATAACAACCGTAGTGGGCATCGTTTCACGGGTGACGGCGCGCGCGGTCAGCACCTCCGGGGCGACGGACCGTGACGCGTTCGGCGAGCGCGCACCGCGCGGCGTTGCACGTATCGCCCGCGCGTACCGGGCCCGGTCGGTTTCCGGCAACCGTCGGGCGGCCGCGGTTTTTTCCGGTGTCATAACGGCTCGATCGAAATTGCGTTCGCGACGACGGCGCGGGCACCGCGGAGCCGCGCGTCGTCTCGATTGTCAGCGACTAGGAAGCGAACGCGACAACGCGTCACTCGCGCGGCCGCCCGCGAGACGGTCTCCCGTGTCCAATCGGGCCCGGCAACGATTCGACGCGCACCGCACCGCGACCCGTGCACGTAACCCACGCAGCGTTGACCGGCGAGTGCGCGGCGTACACGGTGGCGCCCAAGTCCCGAGCGCGTTTTGCAGATATTTTGAAACGCCGCGATGTCCGAACACCGGCGGTCCAACCCGGACCCCGATCCGTTCTGCGCAGCATCGGTTTCCTTTTTCCTTTTCCGTTTTCCTCCCCCGAACACTTCCGCCGCGTGGAAACGCCGTCGTCCGTCGGAAAACCAACCGTCACGAGTTACCACCGCCGGTCACGTCACGAAACGGCTCTCGTTCCCACGCGAGACGTTGACGGCCACGTGCGTCGGAAGAAACGAACAACGTGTGTGCCACAGCGTTTTTCCGCCGCGTCAGCCACGGACGGGGAAAACCAGTGTCCGGTACACGTTTTCCGCCGAGAAATACCCGTACACACGGTTTTTGCCGTCGCGACGATGTGACCGGGGATGCGATGCGCGGTCGTCGACGTGTTGACCGCGCACTTGCCGACGGCAACGCAACGGTATCGATCGCACGCGTTCGACGAGGACTCGCGGGATCGACGCGCACACGCTGCACCCGTTGTTTGCAACCGCGGTCACGTTTCCCGACCCCGGAACGTAAACGTGTAAACGTCCATCGGCCCTACCCCTCCCCCGCGTACAACCATAAACATATTCACGGTTTCCGGTCGCTTTCAGGGCCGCGTGGTTCGTCACGCCACCAGGCACGGTCGTGTAACTGCTGCCGGTCGTTTCCTTGCCGCTTTCCCTAAACGAGTGCGTTTTGCATATTTTCGGAGCACCGACGATGTCTGCGCAATCGGCCGTAATTTCTACACGACTCGGACGACGGATTGTATAATGGTTTTGTTCTTGCACCGATTGTCGCTGTTACGCGGAACGGACGAAAATTCAGTCAGCATAATATGTATACTGTCAAACCGATAAGAATCAATAACACCTCCATTGCAACTAGTGTTTTTTAAAAAATAACAATTTCAAAGCCATTATCAACACATGTGATAAACAATTATTCTCAAGTAATAAGTAATTCTGTAACTCGGTCGATTCGTTTAGCTGTTAAGAACTACGGGCGATAATAGCAAGTGTAAAAACGTGTCCGAGTAAAAACTGGTTGACCAGTCAATGATTTGAAAATAAATAATATGTATTGTACATATCTTTGGTAAAATAATATGAAATATTCTTACGTCTCCGATAAGATTCAAGTTTATTTTTATTGAACAAGAAATGGTTCAGAGAATATTCTTTTATTTTTTTGCGAGAGACTGCGATTTAGAGACAGAAAGTCAATGATTAATCCGACGGCGTTTTAACTTTAATCCAACTACATCATATTAAACTTACAATCACGTTTGTTCGGTAAAACAGCCAAAGTCAAATCCAAGAACAGCGTACATACTGCTGCCAACAAATACGCCTTCATCTAAAAAGAACAAAAAAATGATTAGAAAACAAAATAAATAAGTAGTATAAACCTACTAAAACCTATACCATAATGTTAAAATTATTTTGTACGCCTCATTACTACGTTATTTTTAAATTCTGTAACTTCTGATTTGTCGCAATTGATAACTATTTTTTGCTCGGAGGTTACTTAGTGGATGATTTTACTTATTCATAATAATAATTGATTTTATCGTGGCCATTGCAGTTACTAATTTAATACTATGTTTAATGAGTGTCATTTTTATAAATTGAATTGTTTAACAAAAATTACAAGATCACTTATTTTCAATGAAATGTAAACTTGAGCGACAAGCAATAAAAGCGTTTATATTTCGATTCTTGTCGCTGAATTATATAAAATATCGGCGAGATAATAATAATGAAAAAAAAAAAGTAATAACAAATAACTTAAACGATTTAAACTATTTATTGGACCGTATAGACGTTATGATATAATCCATTGATTAACCGTTTCCGAAATCCAACAGCAGACTCGTAAACTACATAAATAATCTGTGCTAAAAATATGTACAGTATCTACATATATTATGTCACCAAATATTTATAATCTACGTATTCGTTTCGTGTAAGTAAGAAATATTATTGTTGTAGGATATTTTTGTTTTGGACTGGATCACAATGTGATATTAAAGTTTATTACAATAATTATTACATACAGCGACATAATAGTATTGACAAAAAAAATATTTTTACACAATTGAGCGTCTGAGATTAATATATTTAAACGTTGTAATATTATACATTCAATAATGTTACTAGTTTGTCTATTAAGTTAAAAATAAAATCTTAGTTATATTATTACTTTCGTTATGATTTAATAGTAAACTACCGAGATTTCTCATGGAAGGTTACATGTGGTGTTGTGTACTATTTATTAGCTATATGTAAATAAATTGCTTTATATTGTTAATTATTCATATGGTGTGTTTAGTATGTAATTACGATGTTTTTTTTTAATTATTAGAGTCTGTTGAAAATAATTTAATACATTTTGTTGTTGTATAATAAAATTTCTCTTAATTCATTATTCATCTTTCTTTCCTATGATCAATAAGACATGCATTATCTTTCAACCGAATTTCAATCAAGATTCTATACACAAATATTATTTTTATTTTTTAAAGTACCTATATAATTTTTATCTGTATTATTTCATTTTAATATAGCTGAAACAACTAATTATAAAAGTTAAGGTTTTTTTTTTTTTTTTACAAAACATTTATAGTTTATTAATTAACAGTATAACAACGTTTTATTAGATAATTTATTAAAACAAATAAAATTGTAATATTGTTTATTTTACATTTACAATTGTATATTTATAATTGTTATTAGCCAAAAACTAAATTATACATACTACCAAAGAGAAATAATATTTTGCATAAACATCAATTCGATATTAATATTATTACATAAGCAATTATTTACACTGACTGATAACGTTTATGCAAAAAAATGTGTATGAATGTTAAAATTTAAGGTTTTAAATAGGGGTTTTTTTTTAAATTAAATTAAATTATTTTTAATTTATATAAATAATTATTATTAAATATTATGTAAGTGAATATAATTTTACCAGCATTAATTATGGAGCACTAGTTTATTTAAATCTATTTACCAAAAATTTTAAAATGTAGGCAGTATTAATTTAAAAAAAGTTTTTAACTAAAAAACTTAATTATAATATTAATAATTGATAAAAATATATATAAAGAAAGTATTTTGATTGAAAAAAAATTAGTAGAAAATTATAATTTTAGGATGAAATTTGCACTTGAGATTTAAGCGTATTACAACGATGTACGGAAAGAAAAAACAAATATTTTAAATAAAGATCATTTATTAATTGGTATTAAAAAAAAAAAAAAATTAATCGCGGGTCGGAAAGTAAACTTAATCGTATGTTATGTTTTATGTATCTCTAACGGTGAATCTGATAGAAATCAATGATTTGAGGTAGATATTATGATCAACTGTGTTTAAAGTGCGAATCTCGGTGTCGAAAAATAACCGATCGTGTACAGTACAGGATTGGACTTTTTGTCGTAAGATTTGTAGCATAACCGGTTTCAGTTCAACTCACCGTGAAATGCATCATATTGTTGTCAATGATATTCCTTGTATCCTTTGAACCGGCTCACATTAGCGGCTCTCCGGAGCTTGGAAAATGGAAAAACAAAACTAAACCAAAATATTGAAAGTATTACGGTCGTACGGTTTTATAATAATAATAATAATAATAATAATAAAATTAATAAAATCACTGCGGATAAACTGTTACGACGCGAAGAATGAAAACAAGAAAACGATTAAATTCTTATAAATTAAAAAAATAAGTGATACGAATTTTAACCGTTTTATAGCGATGGAAAAAATGCGGTCATTTTCGATCCCGACATTGCCACTACGAATGAGTATTTGCCGGTTAGCGGTGGACAATTCGTATTTTATATGAAGATTTCGAGAGGGACGAGAGGGAGAAGAAAGTGATTGGTGGCGGCAGCGGCGGCGATGGCAGTGGCGACGACCTTGCCGGGAAAATCGCGAAGACCTGCTGCAAACGATAACACCTCGATCCTTCTACTTGTATAGACCACAGCTGGTACCACTATTAGTGAAGACATCAACGAGATAAATAACGATAGAGAACGTTTTGTTAATATCAATAATAATTACATTTTTTATTACCAATAGTATGTCTATTGTGCACGCGTGGACTCTATTGTTTATACAATTTTGGATTGCGTACTATTCATTTTACCGCATTGAGTGACAGAAAAAAAAATCTTTTCCAACCTTCGTTATTTACTCAATTAAATTTTGCTCTATTCTTCATCAGCTGTTGTGATTTTCTCTCATTTAGTTGCAAAAGGGGTTTAAAGAAATATCATTCCATTATATTTAAAGTTCGGTTTTAGATAATTCATGAAGTGCAGTTCACTTATGTCATTTGGAATTGTTGAAAATTGATTATTTGCTGAAAAATTAGTACGTTTTTATTTTTCAGTCTTCCTAACATTACTTAATCAGACAATTCAATATCCTTTCGTTTAAAATATTTTTTCATCTGAACATAATTATTTCTTTTAAATTTTGTTTCGTAGAAAATGATGCACACTTACTCAAATTGTTGTACACACTATTACATTTATATGGAATATTTTATAAATAATAAAATACATACATTTTATGTACGGTTTTTTTTTATTTTATTATCAGTTTCGTATATAAGAGTTGATCTAATTTTACTGGAAAAAAATTACTCTTGCTGAGCGTATATATATTGAAAATAATAATTATATTTTCTTTGCAAAATGTCACTGGGATTTAATCCGGTAGGATTAATAAAATAATAAAAGGTTAATTGAATGAGATAATCAATTCCGGACTTCCACATAATATTATTATATTTTAGAAAAGTGTTAACGATTATTATACGGGACACAGCACATTGGCTTAGTGTATCCTGGTTCGATGGTAGATACGCGCGAATTCATGATACATAATTCATAATGAAAGATTTAAGTGTTACATGTTAAGTGTGAGGTAACTTAAAGTCGAATTATTTAGTTATGTTCTAATCAAATTATTAATACGAATAATTTCGTGCATTCGAAAATAGCTGAATAATCATTATTTATAACGTAATTATAATTATAGACAAATGAACTAGATTACGTATTATTAATTATTAATAAGCACCATGTCGTACAAGTCATTAATGTACTAGTCATTCAATGATTTATTAATTTATATAAATTTGATTGATGTATATTTTAATTTTGATTTTTTAATAATAAATAAGAACTTTAGTTAAAAGGTCAGTGAAATATTCATAAAAATAATTGAACACGAATTAGTTTTCTTATTAAGAATTATTATTTACTTTTTATTTTGTTAATTTTAGATTCTGAACGGAGTGAAGAATGTATTGATTTTACAATGATGTGTTTTTTTTTTTTTTTTTTTTTTGTGTCTATCAACACGATTTGGGGCAGTAAAAATGTATCGATTGCCTTTTGTAGCAACTTTTCTGAAAGAAAAGTGAATCTATTTGGTACTTGGGGGGATCAAAAGTAAATTTCCAATATTTTTTAAATGCGACGGGAAAAACCATAAAAAAATTTGGGAAAAACGGGAGTTTTTACGCAAAACCAGTTTTCGACATAATCAAATTTTTTATTTTGCTATAACTCAAAAACTAATCGATGTAAATACTTGAAATTTTCACCAAATGTTTAGATTAGCGTTTTCTATACACCACTAAATTTTCAAAGTATTTTGACGTTTATTAAGCTATTTATAGACAATTGAAATTTTCAATTTTTTTAAGTATTTTTTTTTAATTAACGATAAAATATTTTTGGCTGCTCAGAAAATCTTGAAAATTTAATACAAGGTTTCTTATAAGTTGTTCCTTAACTGATAAAAAAAAATCTAAAATCGTAAGTCACAATTTTTTTTTATAAGTGCTCAAAGTTCCAATTTATACGAAATATGTAAAAATCACGATAATTTGCAAGTTATTTTGTAGATAAAAATTCATAAAATTTTTTTTGTTCATACTTAAGGTTTAAAATTTTAACACTAGGTTATCTATGAGCTACTCTTCAAAAATCTTTAAAAAAATTTCTACCGGACTAAGAGGAACAAATTGTATGACTGTTTGAAATTTAAATATTTACGAAATTGCATAAAATAGCGATTTATTCTCAGACGATTTTAAATATTTTTTATAATTCAAAAAGTATAAGTCGCAGATTTTTGAAATTTCTACCAGCTATTAAGATTGGTATTTCTTTTATGCAATATTTTTTTCAAAATATTATATTGATTTTTAAGCCACTTATAGGCATTTAAAATATTCGATTTTTTACATTTTATATTTATAATCGGTGATAAAAAAAATTTGGCTACTACAAAATACTTGAAAATTTAATCGAAGATTCCACAGAAGTAGTTCTTAATGTCATTCAAAAATTATTAAAATCCATAGGCACAATTCTTTTTTATAAGCGTTTGAACAGCGAATATTGACATAAAATTACATGTAAAATATAATATAATGTAGAATGTTCTAGACTGACAAACTATATCGCTGTATGCAACTGCCAACCCATCCTAATTGAAAAATATATTTATCGTTTGCAAAATAAAATATACTTTTTACAATGTTTATAAATAACAATGTATTATATCCTAGACAAACATATGAACTCCGTTCGGAATCGTTATTCGTATACAATGATATCTATCATTGCATTCAAATTTAACAAATCCATTATAATAATGACCTATCCTATAAGCGAGGTGCTTTCCACCCCTAACTGTACAGCAGAGCGAGGCCCATCCGGTTCTTTTTTATGTGTCTTTACTATTATTATTATTATAATATTATATTTATTTATTGTAGTTTTTAATATAATTATTGTCATGCATTAGAGATGATTATTAAACTTAATGAAATATTATTACCATAAAAATAATTTTTTAACTGTGAGATTATATTAATCTACTAAAAATGTATCCATAAATACATTTTTGGAGCTTCATTGGAACGCAGTAAGAAATTTTTATTTTTCAATACTCTTCTATTATAAATACAAATCGTTCAAAATTCCAAAGCTGTCTGGCGAAAAGTATATTTATTTCCTTTGACGTCCAAACAATTGAATTTTCTTCAAATTATTAATATAACTTAAATGATTGCACATATTGCAAAATATACAAAAATACCGAATCAAAGAAAACTGTCAAATGTCTTCTTGATTGTCTATTGATGTTTATCGGCACAATAGAAAACTACTACAAACATAATAAATCAAATATTTTTGAAAAATATTTATCTGTTATGAACATCTTTAGTCTTAAGTAAAAGATTAAATGTAGTTTTGAAATTACCATTGCACGAAATTACCTACTTATCATGTCATTTTTGAAGTACTTCTCCACGCTTATTCTATGTGACATAACAATAGCACATTATATTATATAGTCTATGCTCAACGTATTTTAACCATAATAATAGGCTATTTTTATAGAGCGTCTAATTGAAAACAATATTTTTCTATTGTAGAACTATAATATTTTTTAGTTGTGTAGACAATCTTTGATTTTACACTTTTCATTTAAGTTTTTTTAGTAGATATCATTAAGTGTTTACATATATAATATGATAGCAGCTATGTACACGATACTCGTATATAAAATTGAATACAACGTGTTATTTAATACTCTGGACATATTTGATGTCCCCGTGACCTGAGATTTTTACATGCTACACATTGTTTAATAAAAATGACGTATATTGAATATGTTCTATCACAAATTAATTACTATAAGTTTGCAGAAATTTAAAGATGGCGTTCCTGACCCAAAAATAATTATTTTGATCAATTATTATTATTATCTACATTTATTGTTTGTTAATAATTTACTCGTCGTATAATTTACACAAGCGGTCCACATTGCACCTGTACAAAACATTTCTAGATTTGATGCTGCTTTAAAGAAGATTAAATTATGTATTTATCATAAATATAATGAGTCTTCAATGTTTAATCTAGTATTAGGTCGTTTGAGACGTAACTCCAGCACTAAGTACTACCATGACAGTTATTACTAATATATATTGGTTGTTTTTTCGTTTAGCCAATAACTTAACTACACACTCATTGGAACTGGAAATAATTAAAAAGTAAAATAAGATTACAGTGTCTAGCTCTCGCTATGCATAATGTTTGTTAAGATGTATAAAAAAAAAAATACGTATTCAATCAAATACTCGCAGACAAAAAGCATTATAAGTAATTGTTTGTGGTACACCTATATAAATATATGGTATTATTATTATGTACCTATATAAATGTATTTGAAATTTTTCGGTGAACCGTAAAAATTATTATGAAATTAAATGTTTTCCACCGCCAAGTCGCGTTTATTATATTACATTATATGACACAATGCATATGTAGCTACGATGATTCACAAAAAAAAAAAAATTAATAAAAAAACAGTCTTCTCGAAGAAAATGAAATTTACAACAATAAAAACCTAATATATATAGGCACAACATACAATATTCAGTTTGCGGAGTACAATATTGTGCTTGTGTAGATTGATGAGTATTTTTTTATTTATTTATTTGTTTAATGGTTTCCGGTTGTTCGCTTTACTTCGCCCACACTGAGTATAAGTGAAAAGGTTCGCAACATTCACACACAGATAACATATTATTTATATGTACCTACGCTTGTCTATAATACATTTTTGCGTGTTTAATTTTCCATTTTCAGATGCGAATATGCGTACACATTTATACGTCACTATTCTCTCGGTGACGCTTATTGTATAGAGTTATTATTATTATTTTTTTTTTTCCGTAAGATTGATAATATCTCCGGTGCAATAAGTGATCTTAAAACTGTTTTTGTTTTTAATATTTTACAACGTAAAACTTCAATCAACAAACAAAAGTTTACTATGTGTATTATAGTTTTAAAACTATGTGAATAAATGTTGAACAGTATTGAACAAACCGAATAAACAGTTAAAAAAATAAGAATAAAATATTACTAATATTAACTCTTGTAAAACGATTAAAATATCTTGAGGTGTTTACTACGCGACAAAATAAAACACCCTGTACACATCATACATAATAATGTCTTTATTCGTATTATTCCGTAATCATTGATGGCGGAAGACGATATCCGTTCACTATACACATCAGTATACCTATACGTATATTTTAGATCATATTATTTCTTTACAATAAGATATATGTATAACATTTCATAATCCGCTCCACAATCCGCTGCACGACGTGGAACATCGTTTGACCATCATTTATCCATTGGACGCGTTTACACCGTGGAGTACGTTATGTATATATAAAATGCGTACATAAATCGTTATGAAATCAAACTACAGTCGTTTTACCTGTGTATACATTTTATACATTATTATAATATAATAATGTACGTTTGAAACACGGTCGACTGTATTGTAATACCAGCGTGGAGATGAAAAATTTGTTTTTAATCTCTCGCGCGGTCGTTGAAAACCGTTTCCGTTATAGCGACCCGGTTTCGTCGAGATTCTCATTGTTAATGCGTTCGAATATCAGCAGAAATAAATACATTTACAATATGATATATTTTATTTTTATAAACGTGTAACGAAATCTAATACGCCGGGAGGCTAAAATCAGAAATCAGGATAGATACGTAAGGGAAGGACAGCAATGCTACATAAACTCGTATATAATTGATCAAAATCATATTTGGTTTATATAAGATTTGTATTTTAATACTAAATAATAATCATAAGACATATACTATAAAATATAGATCCTTTAGAGGATATACACAATTTACGTGTAGGCGTAGATCCTGCAACATTTCAAATTCCCATTCCATCGTCATCATTAGATTGTTTTAAAATCAGAAAGAAAACTTACAATTTATTTGAAAACCAATTTAACCGATCACTTTCACAATATTTTCCCGTACAAGTATTTGCAAGGGTTACTAATCTAAAGTTAAGTCATTCGTAATTCTCAATACAAAAACAAATTACTATGAAAAATTACGAATAAGCTTCGTAAAATAATAATTATGAGTATATTTAAAAATAGTTAAACATGTTTTGTTTTATTTTTAAATATCTAAACATATTTGGGGAAGCAAAATGATAAATAGCGACCCTCGGTAGATGAAATCAACATGCCTTATAAACGTATATGTGATAATCCAGTATAAAGTGGTAATATAACAATTATAACGAAAAAATGACCAATATTATACCTATAAGGTAAAAACTATAGGTATGTGACAAAAATGCTGTCATATATTAAATTATGTCATCATTTACGATAGGGTACAATATAAATGCGTCTTGATGGATTTTTTGGGCTCCGTTTTGATCGGATGAACATGGTAAAAGTGTGTGTGATCCTAAAAATGTAGGTGGAATTTCGACCACCTCAAGATCATTAGCTTCATTGGCTATTATTATAAATAAATACTTAAATAAGGTTATTATTCATGCCGTTTTTTCATTTTCTTCTAATTTAAGTTCAATTTTAATTCAAGCGCCGTTTCTAATGCTCAAGCAATTTTATGAAATTTCTATTTGTTCGTTACAATCATATTACTTCCGATACGTGAGTATTACACAACAGTTGGATCGAATTCATTCAACGACCGCTTGATATTAAACCGCTTAAATAATTGTTTTGAAATGATCTATGCCGACGTTCAAAACATATAATTTACTGCACACGGAGACAACGGTTCTGTTTGTTTCCCATACCACGGATACCTGCTCTCACTCCGCGCCATATAGCAGGAATCGACTGAACCACTTGATACGAAATCCTTTCACGTTTTAATATGTCTACACCTCGAGTCACTTCGAATGACACCATATCCAGTGGCCGTAATTATGAGTTTCGGAAGAACTACGGGTGGCATTGGTCCATACCGAGTGGCGTACACCCGCACGACTTAGGCCCTTGAAATTATTGTACGGAAAACTATGAACGTTGAAAGTATCCGGTAAATCGCGTATTTTTTAATTCACCGTCGTGTCTGATTTCTTATCGAAAAACATTATAATAATAAGCCGCGGGCCGTTCCGTGCACACATTCGTACGGCCCGAAAATCCGACGAGGGGGAAAAAAAGTAATACCGACGAATCCTCCGCTTCGTAGCCGCAGAATCCAGTAAACAGTCGGCAAAACAAGAACTGTTATTCGCATCGTCCGTGCTACATTATTATTATTACTTTTATCATCGTTGTACAGTTGTCGTCACCGCCACCGTTGTATAATTCGGTTACAGTGTGAAGAATTTCACCGCGAGATCCCGCGTCGCCGTCGCCGTGTACCTACAACAAACACGACGAAGGCACCGTGGTGCAGCGCAGTTGTATAATCTCGCGGTTCCGGTCCGAGACACGTCAAACCGCGCTCCTCAGCACTCGATGTTTCTTCAACAGCGTAGTGTATATAGCATGTACTACTGTTGCTCTATATTAGGCGCATAACATTCGGAGCAGACGAAAATCGTGCGCTATTAGTTTTCTACCTGTGGAATACGCCGCCGCCTTAATGAGCGCACACTATATTCCGTTACACCGGGCACCGACCAAAACAGCGTTGCACAGTTAATAATAAAATATAAAATGCACCATAACGTGTTGCAGTGCAAAAGTGTAGCACTTTGTTCACCAAAATCTCTACTTTACCTTTTTTTCTTCTACATTTATATTCGTTTAAAAAAAAAAAAAATAAAAATAATAATAAAATTAAAGTATTATTACACTTTTTAGTTCTATCACACCGAACGACGGACTCCAGCAACCACACACATTGGTACGTGAAATAATCTATAAAATAAATGCTAATAATGCATATTGTGTTCATACCTAGCTATCATCTAGTATCGATCTATATATAGATCTATCTATAATGGTGAAACTGATAGTAGCTGAAAAGTAAAGCAAACATAAGCTTATCCTATTATGACTTACACATATCATAAAGATATAATCATCTAATTATTAACATGATAATTGAGATTAAATTTCCTAAACGATCAAGGAATCAGACATTTCCAATAATGTCAGTAATTCATCAGAGTATGCTCTCTTCGATTATTATATTAAGAGACATGTTTAGGCATTATTAACGAGATATTTTCTGTGTTCTGTAGATTTTATTGATTTGAATTATTCTTGGCTTATTTTTTTGAAAAACATACTCCCATGGCTATAATATTATTGTGTAGTCGAAGCACTTCAATATTACGCCAACAATAATATGATTAAATACGTTTGCGGTCGTGTTTGATAGCATGCGCACGAAAACCGAGTAATTAATTTCACGTTTTTCCACGCGCACCTATTTATTATATATTTATATAAAAATAACATATCGTACGATCATATTTATTACATAAACATACTAACACACAGGCACACACATGTATTCGTATATAAGAAATATACTCGAATAAAGGATATGTGTTTGTATATGCACACGGTCGTCGAGATATTTTACATTCATATCGTTTTGACTTTTCTCCTCTACACACGAACATATCATCCATCACCGACCTATGAAACGAATTGCAAATCCCATTCGATTGTATGCGTTCGCGCGCACGCGTGTGTTGTTATTATTACGATGATAAAAACAGAAATATTTATTATTATCATTATTACTCATCACGTGGACTAACTGACGTGTGAATCTTATACACAATATGGGTTTTTTTTCCTTTTTACAAAATATGTCCCGTTTCCGAGATGTATCGCACTCTTATAACTGTTATTATTATTATACCACCGCGCGTGAAGAGAGAGAGAAAGAGCAAAAGAGAGAGGGAGAGAAAGAGTGAGAAAAAATGTGAAATTCAATATTTACGCACGTGTATTATACAATATTTCGAAAATTCTTCCTGGTCTTTTGAGTTATCTCACATTTGTTTTTCTTACGGAGCATAACTTCTATAGTCGTAGCTCGATTTTACTAAATGCTTCGAACATATACGTTGAACTTTGCACAACTCAAAGTTAGAGTGGTAGAACTCTAAATTACTGCTGTTATTATAACGTTGAATCGAAACGAAACCATTGTTGTTCATTACGAATCTTCACCATCACAAAAATTACAACTTACTTATTGTATGGTATTGTATTACAACTACTAATTATTTTTATGATATTTATATGATGGTTTGTTATAATATTTTATAGTTCAATACGCAATCGACAGGGATTGAAGTTGAATAACTGAAGCGTTTAAAAACAAAACCATCGAAACAGAAAATACTTAATGGCCGATGAATAATGAATGGTTTCCGATAACAATAATTTAACATATATTTCATGCGTAAACACCCGCAAATGTATACTAGTATTGTAGATTCAAAGCATTAAAAATAATTAATACAGTTTCATAAAGTCCTTCAAGTTCAAGACTATACGATTCAGATATTACATTGACACAAAAAACGTATTACAAATATATGTATTTACTGCAAACTTTTAATGATTCGGACTAAAGTATGATATATTTATTATTATTATTTTATATTTTGATCTGCATAAAAAAATAATATAATTGGGTTGATATTTAAAATGTTTTTAAATACTATTGACCTCGAAGTAAGGCTAAAAAATACATCATTTAAATTATAGTTTTTAATATATTCATTAGGTAGTTAAGAAGCAAAAAGAAAGTTTATAAAAAGTGCTACACACAGGGGAGAATTTGACTACTTAATAACTTTGATATACTATCAACTCATTGAAATTATAGTATATAGGTGCATCTTTATAAAATATTAATATTAATAATGTATGTTTTAATAATTATTTTAATAATGTGCGATAGTTCATGGGCGGTCTGGATATATTAAAAAAATTAAGATAAATGACAATTACTTGAAATTAAAAAAATTGAGTATAATTTATGCTAATATACTATATATATATACTAGCTGAATTACCCGGCTTCGCCCGTGTGTAGTTTTTGTTTTATCAAAATAAAATTCTAAAACCAACACAAATTGTTGTGTTTTAAAAAAATGTATTTTACTTAATGCTATCAAGTGTTAAATATTAGTAGTTGAAAGACAAAAAAATAATAATAATAATATTAAAAAATGATTCTATATGGCTTAAATCAAAACCTCTAGGTATACCACATTTAAAGTTTTATTTTGTGTTGCATGAACGTACAAATAGTATATAAAATATAATATTTGTAATTAAATAATTTTGGGAACACCACACAACCAGTTTACTGATCACAGTCGCAGTACACTGATGAACCAACAATCGGCGTGCGTTCGGCATCTGGTGGATCGTAACACGTAAACCGTAACACGTTTATCGTATTTCAGTAAGTAATATATTATTATTTTTAGTCGGTGTTTTCTATACAACTCATTAAATTTAGTATTATATAGCCTCGGAACAATTCATAACACACAAAAAAAGGTCAGAGTCTAGATAGACGGAAACCCTTTGACTGCCGTGCCGTATTTCCCGTTATCGGCCGACTGCTATTGTTATTATTATATGAATATAGTGTTCGGTAGCGATTCTTTTGATGTCGTTCCGTTCAGGTGGTAACGCCGAAGACTCCACATACATACCTATTTACAACCTCCGCTGGGGGTTGGTATCCCTGTCAACATGGCGGTGTTTGCCTCCATGAAGACGGTTCGTAGTGTTTTTTTGTTGTTGTTACTACGTCGTAGTTTTTTTTTTGCGTATTCGGCCGCATATGCACGTAGTTTATTTTATTTTATCGCGTCTGCGCCCTTCGTCGCAACGAATAATTTTAAACTGGTTATTTTGTTCTATCGTGTGTGCGCCCCTCGTCGTCACCGATATCCCATTTCGCTATCGTTATTTTGTTTTATCGTGTGTGCGCCCTTCGTCGCCAACGATCTCTCAATTCGTCGCCGTTCACGTGGTTCTGTCGCGTGTGCGCCCCTCGCCGCCACCGATACCTCGGCTTCTTCACCAAACAGGACATTGAACTATCGGGAAGTCAGCTCAATATTCATCCGGTGATATTAATTGTATTATATGTGTCGGCGCGGCAAGTGCCTACAATATTAGGAGGCTGGCTTGTTCGCCAGTTATAATTAATTAAATAAATAAAAATCAATATAATAAATAAATAAATGAGTCAATGTAATTCTGCTATAAATTAGGAATAAATACAATATTGGCCTACACGGCACACAAATAATAATATATAAATAAATAATTAAATAATAAACTAATTAATTAAAATGCTGCCCACACGGCACAGCCAATAATAATAAATAAATTAATAAATAATAAATAAATGCTGCCCAACACGGCACAGCCAATTATAATAAATATATGAATAAATAATAAATTAGCCTTTGGCGGCTAGGCCCGTCGGCCTTTACACAAGAACAAATATGGTCGACCAATACTCACATGTGACTGTGATTGATGGCGGATTTCATCCCAACGCGACCGCACCAGATACTGTGACTTGACAAATGCCTACGACGGCACACCGCAGTGTATAATAAAAATAAGTCACAGCGACTAGTGCGTGCGACCAACCAAGCACAGTCACCAACGAAGAACAATTCTGCAGCCCGAAAATATGACACAAATGACAAAACCACGCTATTCACAGGACGACCGCTGGTAACACTAAAAACAATAACAATTAGCACGCTAGACAATATTCCAATGCCTCGAACGATACTATACCAGACGGTCGATTCACAAAACGAAAAGGTGACGACAACGTGGTTTCACAAAGAAAATGGCTGCAGACACAGGAACACGAAAACTGAGAAGGTGTGCACACCACGAAAACGAAAATACAAGAGAGGGACGGTGCCGACGACATTCACCACGAAGGCTATGCCGCCGGACACCACAAAATGAAGATAAGTGTCTCAGTGCCACCACACAAAACTGAAAAACACACGAACTTAATGAAACTTGTGGCACTGAGCACATGACTTTAACTTTTACTGAACAACATAACCGAAAATTTGAAAACGTGGAATTAACGAATACATTTTCATGCGACTGATAACGATGCAACCACGCCGCTGGCCGACCGCACACGGAGGCACGTCGCCACCGCCGACCGTTGCCGCAACAGCGTGACACACCGTTACGTCGCACGAAAATGATAACACAAAAACCGCTACAAAAACTGTTTGCCGCGCAAACATACTACAATGTTGGCGACAACAATATGTAATTATTAAGTTTAATATTGTACTTTTAGTTTTACTTAGATATTAAGGGCCCCTCCGTCCCAATATATGTTTTAGTTTTAATAGTTATCTAATTATAGTATACAGTCCATTATTCAGCAAATTACGAGTATTCTTTCTTGTTCTTTTGTTATTTTTGTATTGCCATCTTCACGTTCCGGATCGCATATTCACGTTCCGATAACTCTCCGTCGAACATCACTCACGGGGACTTCGAGCGTACATTTTGGTCCTTCGAGCCGGATGATATTACTTACATTTGTGAAAACATGGCACCCAAAAATAAATCTGATGTTTTCGATAACGCTCGTCATTCACTCGCGCGATCTCGATTCATGCGTGATCGTTACCTTAAGATGGTTTCCGAAATATATTCTTTGTCAATTAGTGTTGAAAATGGAGAGACACAGAGGGATGTATTGGACGTGCGAGTAGACACATTACATGAAACCATGACGAAGTTTCGAGACGAGCAATGTGCGATTGTTGATTCACTGATTACCTTGAATTGTATTGCCGAATTTGATGATGTTGACGAACCTATAAACCAAAAGATGGACGATATGTTTTTTAAAATTAAATATATAATTTCTCGTTCAACAACACAATCTCTTGATTCTACCGTCACAGTTACACCAATTTCCAATACGCTGCCAACTATTGAATTGCCGAAATTCAATGGCAACATTTTATCATGGCGTCCATTTCGAGATACATTCTTATCACTTGTTCATACTAATTCAAGTCTTGTTGACATACAACGCTTTCATTATTTGCTTTCTTGCGTAACCGACTCTGCACTTATCATTGTAAAAACCATACCATTGTCAGCGGTGAATTATAAATTTGCCTGGGGAGCGCTCTGTGATCGATATGAGAATAAACGTTTATTGGCGACAGCGCATATTGACAACATATTTACATTTAAACCAATTGCTCATGAATCATTAACCACTCTAACATCATTTGTCAATAATTTTCAAGAAAATGTCGCCGCTCTTAAAGAACTTGAGGTTGATGACCTCGCTGGGTTTTTACTTTTCTATATAGCGTCAAATGCCTTAGATTCTACTACACGTAGATCGTATGAAACTAGTTTACAACCCAATGAATTCCCTAATTTTCAATCGTTGTTATTGTTTGTTCAACAACGATGCAAACTTCTTGAAAACATACAAGGTCACGCTAAGGTTGAGCATGCTGTGAAGTGTGTGGGAAGGGGAAAAACAAATTCCACAGCAAGATCATTTGTCGCTACATCAGTTACATCAGTTGAAAAGACTAACGGATTAAATAAGTGTATACTTTGCAAGGAAGCTCATACAATTTATCGTTGCGCAGCTTTTCAGCAAATGACGGTTGAGAGGCGTCGAGATTTTGCACGAAATAACAGGTTATGTTTTTCGTGCTTGAGTGCGTCACATATGATAAATAAATGTTCCTCAAAGTTAAACTGCCGAACCTGTAAAAAACGACATCATACTTTATTGCACTCATCAACGTACTCGAGTACTAGCCATCCAACGATAGACACCATGCCGGTTTTGGAGCAAGCAAACGTTCAGTTGAAGGATAAGTCCTCTGCTGACGCTGATAGTCAAGCACAATTTTCTGGGACTTCTCGGACAAATTCAATGGTTGTACTTGGGACAGCTGTGGTCCGTATCAAAGACCGTAGTGGGCTACTACATCCAGTCAGAGTGCTCTTGGATAGTGGATCTCAGATTTCGGCAATTACCAGTAATTGTGTGTCCCGTCTCGGTTTACCCAAACACAGATGTCATACCGAAATTGTTGGTCTTGCTCAGAATCCCGTCGCAAAAGTAAACGATGTAATTACCTGTCAATTACTTCCACATTACACAGAGGAGCATATTTTTAATTGTAAAAATATGATGATGTTACCTATAATAACTGATGTAATGCCATCAATGCAATTACCACCAAGCGTTCGGAAAAATTATCAACACTTATTGCTCGCTGATCCAGAATTCGATATTCCTTCACAGATAGATATTTTGCTGGGTGGTGACATTTTCCCGAGCATTGTTCGTCCTCGTGCTGATATTATTCATAGACCTGGTTTTCCGTCTGCATTAGATACCTTACTCGGCTGGGTTGTAGTTGGAGCCATCACAAATTCCACCTCGTCACCTTCAGTTTCTTTAACTACGATTGTGACTCCATCTGTTGAAGATTTATTACAACAATTTTGGGCTATAGAAGAACCTACCGCGTCTGCATCACCCACCACTGAGGAGCAGTGTTGCGAGGAATATTTTATGAAATCTACTACGCGTGACTCTTCCGGTCGATTTTGTGTCGCTCTACCCTTTCGCGATTTGTTCACTGGTCTGAATCAGTCCCTAGTAACACCATGTCATGGACTTGGCGATTCTCGAGATTTAGCGTTAAGACGGTTCTATAATCTTGAAAGGCGTTTAAGCAAAGATTCCGATTTATACGCAGCATACCGACATTTTATGTCTATGTACCAAACTTTAGGACACATGGTTCCAGCTCCGGAGCCAGGAAAATATTTTATTCCTCATCACGCCGTGTTTAAAGCTGATGGTGACATGACCAAAATACGCGTGGTGTTCGATGCTTCAGCTATATCGTCGTCTGGCCGTTCTTTAAACGATGTGCTATGTACCGGTCCGAAGTTACAGACTGATTTGCGTGACATACTACTGCAGTGCCGTATGCACAGGTACATTCTAACGGCCGATATCATCAAAATGTATCGACAGATTTTGATCAAGCCAGAAGACCGAGTATACCAGCATATATTTTGGCGAGATAAACCGGGTGATGTTCTTCAGGAATTTCAACTTTGCACAATTACATATGGGCTCAATTGTGCACCTTACCTGGCTATACGTTGTTTAAAGGAGTTGGATGCCCAGGATGGTTGGCGTTTTCCATTAGCAAAATGTGTTCTCACTCAGTCTACCTATGTTGATGATATTATTATTGGAGCTGAAACCGAAGAACAATTATTACTGCGTAAGAATGACATTATTGGTTTACTTCGCAGTGGTGCCTGCGAACTAAGCAAGTGGACCAGTAACAGTGCAATCGTTCGAGAATCAATTCGTTCCGATGATCAAATTAGTTCTGTGTCATTTGATCCACGTGAAGAACATTCGGTGAAAGTTCTTGGCTTACATTGGGACACCAAAACCGATAGCTTTGCATACCATACTAGTATTCAGCAAGCTTCATCCACTAAACGTCAAGTACTATCCATTATTTCACGTTTGTTCGATCCCATCGGTGCTCTAGGACCCTTGCTGTTATGGGCAAAATGTTTTATGCAGACTTTATGGCATAACAAACTCGATTGGGACGATCCGATGCCCCATGAGTTGCTGTCTATGTGGCAACAATTCTGTTCTGAATTACCATCAATATTCAGTTTAAATTTACCACGCCACATTGATGTCACTGGTCACCAAGATATTCAGTTGTTGGGTTTCGCAGACGCATCTAGTAAAGGTTATGCAGCAACCATTTTTTTGCGCATCGTCTATACCACCGGAGAAATTTCAGTTAAGTTCCTTACGTGCAAAACTAAAGTCGCCCCTTTGAAGAGTTCCATTACCGGTGACGCACTATCTATACCACGTCTGGAGTTGTGCGGGGCCTTGCTTTTGGCTCAAACGCTTCAACACACATACCGTGTTTTGTCTTCCGAGACGGCCATATCTCGTCTTCGAGCTTTTACCGACTCTTCTACTGTCTTGTCATGGTTGACGTCCAAGCAAAAATATTTTAAGATTTTAGTCACTAATAGAGTCGCCAAAATTCATCAATTATTACCTGACTGTGAGTGGAGCTTTGTGTCAACAGTGGACAATTCGGCAGATCCAGCCTCACGTGGACTTCTACCGAAATCTATGATTTTGTCGACTATCTACTGGAACGGTCCTGACTTTCTTCGTCGTTCCGAGAATTTCTGGCCTAAATCCAAGTTCATCCCTTTGAGTCCAGAGCAACTGCCAGAAGTCAAGCCCAACATTTCAACAGTTTTAGCAGTTAACGTTAAACCGTTCCCGTTAGAGTTTCTTACTAGATTCTCTTCACTCGGAACTATGGAACGAGTTATTTGTTATATTTTTCGTTATTTTCAACGTTTACGCCGACAGCCCATCTCTACCGGAGCATTAACATTGGCAGAACGTCAAAGGGCATTTTTGGTTGTTGTACAGCAAACACAACACTGGTATTTTTCGGATTTATTTAAGATGTTGAAAACTAATTCCACTGTCACTCCGCCGTCCTTAGCAAAATTAGCACCTTTCATTGGTGATGACAATATTATACGAGTCGGAGGTCGGTTACGTTTTTCATCCATCAGCCGTGACGCGAAATATCCAATCTTATTGCCAAAGATATCACACATCACGGAATTATTAATTCGTCACTTTCATTTATCTTTTCTTCACGGCGGACCAGCATTAGTATTATCTATGTTAAATCAAAAATTTTGGATCTTGTCTGGACGAGACGCCGTCCGACGATTTATATTTTCATGCGTCACATGTACCCGACATAAAGCAAGTCACCTTCGACCGGTCATGGCAAATCTTCCACCGTACCGTGTACAGTCTAACCGACCGTTTCTACACGTAGGCATGGACTACGGAGGGCCTTTCTTCGTGAAGGAATCTCGCCGCCGTAATGCCCATACTTATTTGCATGTGCGTAAAGGCTGTTCATTTAGAGATCGTGTCTGATTTGACTACGGAAGCCTTCCTCGCTGCTCTTGATCGATTTGTCGCACGTCGTGGAATCCCTGCCCATTTGTACTCGGATTGCGGGACGAATTACATAGGTGCTGCCCGGCAACTTAAAGCTATTTTTAGTGATTCCGTTGTGCAAGAGCACATGACTTCTCACCTTCCTTGTAGCTGGCACTTCAACCCCCCCGCCGCGCCACATTTCGGTGGTCTGTGGGAGGCTGCCATCAAAAGAGTAAAGTTCCACATAAAACACGTTATCGGCACTCAAATATTAACATTTGAAGAATTATCAACTTTGATCATCCGCATTGAAGGGATTCTAAATTCAAGACCTTTAACACCAGCCTCCACAGATCCAAATGATCTTCTTCCATTGACGCCAGGCCATTTTTTAATCGGACAGCCATTGCTTGCGATTCCAGAAGCTGACATCACAAGTGTCTCAGTCAATAGACTACATAGATGGCAGCTGATACGCCAGTGTTACCAATCATTTTGGAAGAGATGGTCGAGGGAATATCTTACCACATTGCAGGCTCGTCAAAAATGGTTCCACAAGGGATTGGATCTATCACTTGGTGACATGGTTATTTTCAATGATCCCAATCGACCTCCTACCGAGTGGCGTCTAGGACGTGTGCTTGAGGTTCACCCAGGCGCTGACAACGTAGTTCGGGTTGTTACTGTGCGTACCCAAGACGGCACATACAAAAGACCAGTTGTGAAACTTGTTCGATTGCCGATAGATTGAGTTCAATTACATTTTTATATGTACATTAAGTTTAGTTTTAAAGTTAATGACAGGATATCGCGCACCCCAAGCAGTTTTGGAAGTCTACGTCTTCCAACGTAGGGAGGATGTTCGGTAGCGATTCTTTTGATGTCGTTCCGTTCAGGTGGTAACGCCGAAGACTCCACATACATACCTATTTACAACCTCCGCTGGGGGTTGGTATCCCTGTCAACATGGCGGTGTTTGCCTCCATGAAGACGGTTCGTAGTGTTTTTTTGTTGTTGTTACTACGTCGTAGTTTTTTTTTTGCGTATTCGGCCGCATATGCACGTAGTTTATTTTATTTTATCGCGTCTGCGCCCTTCGTCGCAACGAATAATTTTAAACTGGTTATTTTGTTCTATCGTGTGTGCGCCCCTCGTCGTCACCGATATCCCATTTCGCTATCGTTATTTTGTTTTATCGTGTGTGCGCCCTTCGTCGCCAACGATCTCTCAATTCGTCGCCGTTCACGTGGTTCTGTCGCGTGTGCGCCACTCGCCGCCACCGATACCTCGGCTTCTTCACCAAACAGGACATTGAACTATCGGGAAGTCAGCTCAATATTCATCCGGTGATATTAATTGTATCATATGTAATTATTAAGTTTAATATTGTACTTTTAGTTTTACTTAGATATTAAGGGCCCCTCCGTCCCAATATATGTTTTAGTTTTAATAGTTATCTAATTATAGTATACAGTCCATTATTCAGCAAATTACGAGTATTCTTTCTTGTTCTTTTGTTATTTTTGTATTGCCATCTTCACGTTCCGGATCGCATATTCACGTTCCGATAACTCTCCGTCGAACATCACTCACGGGGACTTCGAGCGTACATATAGATATACAAATTACACGCAAACATTTATTTTTGCCGATTTCAACCCTTTAAAATCAAAATTTTGGAAATCGGGTGACGTGGTGACACTCAGGAAGGTATTTGGAACAACTCTGTGAAAAAAAATTGGAAAAAAGATATATATTGTCGTCACAAAATTGGTACATAAAAAAGGGCTGTTCTTTTATATATATATAAGGATAGTATATACCATTCAGTATTACTAACAAGTTGTTGTAGGTACGCCAAAGATTTATTTCAGCTGGATAATTTGAATTCTATATTTATGAGTTTTTGTGTGTTTTTCGTCTACTGATAATAACGATTAATTAATTTAAGAAATTATGTATTTTATTGCAACCATTTTTGCGCTATAACTATACACTTTGCATATTATATTATTTCGTTACAAATTGCGTTTTTTTGTATGCTAAACGCGAGTTGTTAGATAAATTATGAATAAGTGTTTTTTAATATTATTTTATGATGATGCGAATTATACTACAGTTAATTCAAACAATATGATAAAAATATAAAAACATTTTACTATACGTGCTGAAGAAATGTTATTTAAATAATATTATAATATTTAGGATTCTAACTTATGTATCACGTGTCTAAATATTTATTATTTATACACATCCGTAGATTCCCATAGTTATACTGGAATTAAATAAAAAAGTTTTATAATTTCATTTAATTGGGTACAAATCGGGTCATGCGTTTGTGTACAGCTTGGGTAACGTTTTTGAGAAATTACATTGAATAGAATTCTTATAAAAACCTTTTAAAATATAGGATGTCTAACTTGATGGAAGATTTATTTATTAAGATACTATTTTCTATACTAAATACCAATTATTTAAATGATTTAGACTCCGAAATAATTATTTAATAGAGTTTTTTGGACAAAATTATACATAAATGGTTCAATCAAATTGTTTTGGTAGAATTGATAACCAGCTAAATGGACGTGTAACTTGCGGGTTTTCACACACTCGGATAACACCTATCCAATGATAACGTATTAATTAAAGTGTAAAAGAAAAATAATTTAATTTACAACGTTGCAGTTGGAATTTGTAAAAGTTTTCGTAGCATGGAAACAGGCTATAATCAGTAACGCGTAGTTATCCACTACCTTTAAATTTAAACCCAAATACTTAGTGATTTATAGCGGTCAAGTTTTGGTATCATTTCTCTTCCAAAAATATACATATACCCATGCGCACACATATACGCACATTAATCAACTGTGATTATCTATTGTAAACTTACGCATTAAATTGTAAAAGCTAAAAAAAAAAACATAGATAGTGCGGAGAAAAATATGTGAAATGCTCAATTTGCCTTTTTTTTTTTTTCATTATATTCCTCTAAGCATTTTATTTTCAGCGTGTCATGTTTAATTAGCGTTCACGCATCTAAAGTTACACATTTTAAACGTCCTCAGTCGTGCTCTTAACCCACATTGTCGAGTGCATGTAGGCACACACTGTTACATTTTACGTACCTTGCTATAGCAGAGTGTACATAGTCCGTATAGTTTATTTTCCTACAGCTCCTGCCGAGGACGAGAGTCCTGAACACTTGACCGTACGGTATATATACACGAGCTATACATTGTCCGGTAAAAATGTATAATACCCCACTCAATTATTATTTTACGCGGATTAATTCGAACAATGCACCAATGCAGCAGAGTTAATGAACATATAATTGTACCAGTAACGATATCCGTATGCCGCGTATGTTTTTGATTATTTTTCCGTCCCCTCGAGCGCGTGTACAAAATTGTTTGTGAGAAGTAAATTTGCATTACGGACCTTCTAGGTATATAGGTGATATGGTACATGTAATATCATGTATACTGTTACAGTATATATAACATATTGAGACTGCAATTATCTGAAAAACTAACCGCAGCTTAACCACAATTATTATCATTTTGTTCGTCGAACATGAAAAAAAAAAAATTGTCGCCGTAAAGAAGTAAACAGTTAATAAAAACACTGCGTGGTACCATATGAGGCCAAGAAAACTTGTTCGTGTAAAGCTACCATCGATATTCCACTATACCGAGGTGTTAGTTATTTGATATACAGTCCTTACAGTGGTACTACCTTTCAATAACTTTATCTTTGTCCGCGATTACTCGATTACAATATATTGTGTTTATTTTATCACTATATCCTCATACTCGTATAATATGTATTCCATAATATTATTGAGTATCTATTTAATGTTGTACATATTTTAAAAGTTCGGTTAGTAGAATAATGTAACGTTACAAATTTCAATACTTTTTCATTACGTTTGAATGTTAATTTACATATATAATATCATAATGGTGGATTGATATAATTGCGAAACAAAGTTTTACATTTTGGGTCAAAAAACGTTCCGATCTTTAAATCTTAAAATGTTGGTGAAAAACAATATTGTTAACTAAATAACTAATATAAGTCATTGAAGTTAATTTCGGAATCGAATATCTTAGAAATCGAAGAGACATTCGAAGAAAGTTTTGAGATACTTGGAGCCAACCCGATATTTTTTAATGACATTGAAGCACCGTAGAAGTCCGCTTTTGTTTTTTTTTTTACAATCAC
The DNA here is from genome assembly GCA_034509805.1 of Sipha maydis. NCBI lineage: Eukaryota > Metazoa > Arthropoda > Insecta > Hemiptera > Aphididae > Sipha > Sipha maydis. The sequence goes on from JASXSY010001509.1 coordinate 103,372, forward strand.
ATCGAGATAGTTGCATTGTCGAGTTATATAACAGCATACAAACTATAGCGTAAAGAATATACAATAAGTGTTTGAAAAACTACGCACATTTGAAATAAATAAACAGATATTAAGTGTTAAGTTTTCCACTGACGTTAATATCACTACTATTATACTATTATCTTCTTTGTGGCGCTTAACAACGAAAACAATGAATATTAATAATTTCTTTTTAACCGATAGACGTAATAGGGGTTGCTAATCGGAATATCCTTACGGCTCGTATGTAACACGATTGCATTGCAGGTTCGCGGTGATGAAACGGACAATCGGTCCGTCGTGTTGACCAATCCGATGGTATGGTTAAAATATGATAACAAATAGCGGCACGAAAACGGGTCAGTTGTCGGACGTCGGTCACAGTGGTCGTAACGGTGTGTCATCATCGGTAAGCCTTGACTCTCTGGAGGGGTCATCGTGGATGCGAAAATTCAGCACGAAAACTTGTGCAGAACGTGTCATTAAGCCTTGCAGTCTTGAAACCTCGAATTTCCACCTGCTAAGTGCTCCACGGAAAATTACGAAAACGCGTGACGATCAAATCTAATCGAAATTCCTTTTCCAACGGCGTTTTTTCAACGTATATTTGTGTCGTCAATGTCCGCTACAATACTAATATTCACTGAACATCTAGGATTTTCTAAACTTTCTATAGTCACCGTGTACACTGTATAATACCGTTAATAGATGTTGTTATTATTACATCATCATGTGATTCAACGCGATACGGATGTGTGTAATGGTAAACGAATTGTATTCAATTCACACGACTGTGTGGTTAGTGTACACAAATCGCAATAACTTATGCGGTGTTTAATTTAATAACGTTCGCACCGACGGAATAGTTATACTCAAATCATATTATTATATATGTATATATATATTATTATTATTATTATATTTATTATTTAAAAATCATTTGTCTAAAATAAAAAATTAAATTTCAATTATTGGTATTCCCACTCGAACTTCAACCTATAAGGTGTCTAGGTTCTTAGTGACACGGAAGCAGTAATAAAAGAGCACCACTTTCCATTATGTTGGTTCAAACAAGAAAAAAAAAGTTCTTAGTGATAGCATTTGGGTTTCGCTCTATTATGTGTTATGTAGAAAATAAATACTAAGATCAGTTCTATGTGAACGATTTAAACGAAACAGAATATTTTTAACTTTAGAATCCATTGCAATTAAAACGATCTATTGGTTCACAAATACATACTTTGAAAATTATTTTTTTGTTTAGCCTGACATGTTAAATAAATATGATTATTATACACACAGTTGTTTCTATAGAAACACTGATATCAAAACAAAACTATATATTTTATTTTAATTTTTCACGGCTTTTGTTAATAACAGTTTCGGATATAGCTATAATGATTATAAAACTCCTTTTTGTTTAATTTCATAATATTAGTACTTGAACATGTTTATTAATAACATTACTTACAATTTGGGAGGAGTTGGGTAAAGTTAGAGCTAATTTTTATGCTCAAGAACAATCTAAAAAAAATTATGAACTTACACGCTCTGAAATACAAAATTATCATTTTTATCTTATTAATGATTTACAAACAAATGATGTACAAAATACAACTGATCACATTTATTTATGTAATGCTTAAATTTTATGAAATTTTTAAATTTTAGTTTAGGATATTTTTATTTATAGCATTTTTACTAAATTACTATAGATTATTCTTATTTTGAAAAATAAAAAGTACATTTTTTCAATATTAAGTAGAAATTGATTAAAGTGTTTAAATATAAAAACAAATATTAGGAAAATATTTGACCAAAAATTGAGCGATTTAAAAATATCCGGGCATAGATGAAAATTATTGAAAAATAGATTAAATAAAACTAACAAAATAAATGTTATAGGTTTTGAAATAAATTAGCATCTTGATTTATTTTAGTTAAGGTAACCACAAAATAAAAAAGAACTTCGATTTAGGGTATCCATGCATAACCCATGTACTTATTATTGGTACCAGTTTATGTTTGAGTATGAATATTGACAATATAGATTTATGTTAAAATATAACTTAGCATTTTAATAAAAATAAATCAACTTCCATAGCAAATGTTATAAGCATGTTATAATTTATTTTGTACGATTTCGTTGAACATTTTATAATAATAATAATTCTTATTATACAATTAATGAACTTTCAAGTTTTCAATATTATTTTTAATGACTCTCCTAAAATATACATATGAAAATTAAAATAATATAATGTACCTATTATTTAAATTTATTTTCATGCATTTTTCGACCACTATTCCATTTTTGCTTTGATGTAATAAATAATCTAAAGTACCTAAAACTAAAGTGTATTAATATGTTAAAAATTGAAGTGCCATAATACATTACACTGTTTGTAGTTCGATGCCCGAAGGGGTTTCATAAAAGGGTACGAGAAATTGAAATTCCCACGACTCTTTTTTTTTTTTTTAATATTTTTACGTTTGGGGATAATTATTACAATAATTTAGAACTGTAGTCCCGGTCTATAACATACAAATAACAAGAACGTTATTGTGAAATTATAGCTAATATACATTTTTATTTTAGAAATATTTAATTTAAATTTTATAATTATTTTTAAATTATACCTAATCCAACGTTATTTTAAAAAGCATTGAACGAAAGTGAAAAACTCTGGTTATACAATATAGAATAAATAAAATATGAATCAATTAAATGGAATACAAGGATTGAGGAATAATTGAATACTGTCTACGAGATGGTTATTGTATTTTATTACAAATAAAAATATAGTGTTTGAAAAACGTTAAGTTAATTACATTATGATGTAATTTTAAAATTCAAAACTTCTATTCGTTAGGATGATATTTAAGATTTCAAAACTGTGAATCGTATTGTTTCCGTATGCGATTCAACTATTTATTTGTAAAAAAATGGTATTGCATTAAAAATGAGCTTGCATTTTTAAGTTAGAAATTCCTTTCAAGGAATGCGTATACGAGTGTATAGTTATCTTCAAAAAAGTGATCGAAATGTCATCTGTTCGAACAAATTTTAATCAAAAAATACAATATTGAAAATTTAAGTGATCGAAATGTTATGTAATCAATATACAGTATACTATGGTCATAAATATATATTTTTAAGTACATGTTGCCGTTAGTTTTAGGTACCATTATTTTAGGAATCTTTATTTTTTTTAGACATTAAATTATTTATTATAATTAAAATTCTTCCATAAGTGCTAAGAACAATATAAATATTCATAATTAAATATCATCTTTTTCTTCTCAAATAAAATATAAAAGTTAGATACTACAAAAATATTAGATAAAGTAATCAAAAAGCTAATAATTTTCTTTACTTTGACCAAAAAAACCCATTCGGCCACAAAACCTTTTGGCTATATTAATAAAATATGGGATCATTTATTTTTATACTATAAAACGATTTGGTCACTTGATATTTCTATCATATCATGTATATTTTTATCGATCACGAACCATCGACCAAATGATTCGCATCGAACATAGATATACATTCGATATGAATAAAGTAGAGCGGATTGTATCCAAAATTAAAGTTAATTTTTAAATTTAAATATATATATATATCACATGATATATTATACACAGTACATGTTTCTATAGTTTAGTAATATTTATAATATAACATTAAACACAGTATCATGGCCGTATCCAGCTTTCATTTTGGGAGGGGGGGTTCATTTTAATATAAAACTATAACATTTTTTTGAAAAATTTGAATTAACTATATCCATATCATTGTTGTAGGTATAAATATAAATTTACTTCATTAACTATTATTCAAAATTCATCAGTTTTTATTTTTATTTATAGACACTGTATTTATTTAACAAAAAAAAATTGAAATCAAAATGATGAATTAACAAGCCCGTCAACCAGAGTTAATTAATTTGTTTTTTGAGTTTTAATTTGTTGAATTACAAAGCTTTGTAATTTGTTTTTTTTTGCATTTTAATTAAAAATTTAGTCTTAGACCAATTTGACAATGAAAGATACTAACCCTACGTGGTTAAAACCTCTTGTATATCTTATTTTTAAAAATAATTTCTATAAATCTAAATTATTTTTTATATTTAAATAACTACGAAACTAAAAATGGCAAATAAATTAAATAATGTTTAATTTTTACAGTCAAAATCGTACAGTTAAATAATGATAGCCATGGTTTCATCCTTAGGCTTTATACTTAATGAATATTAAGTAAGAACATTTAAATATTCTAAATTAATGTTGAAAACGCATGAAATGCTTGAAAATGTACAAACTCTTGTATTTAAGAATTCAAATAATTCCAATTGTTCAATTGTTCTTGTTAGTTGATGAAATATTGTTTCACACGTTATATCTGGGTCTGGCCATATGGTAAGATTCGTTGTGAAACATATGGGTGCTCGTTTAATTAAAACTTTTGTTAAGATATATTCATTAAATCTCATCAATTTAATTACAAATTCATTCTTAAAGTGGAATGTTTAACAAAGTTAATCGTGGTATTGTACTGTCAGCATTGTTTGAATTACTTCGAAAAAAAAACATTTTCCTTAAGCAAATGTAAATACTCTCAGAGATTATATAATTATATGATCTCCGAGATTATTAACTGTTTTTGAAAAAACAAAGAATATAAATTTTCATAATATTTTATTAACAACAACTGATGTAACTCGTTATCTCCCAACAACGCAACAATGTAGTGACTCTAAATATTAAAGTTTGTAAATAAAAATTTTAGTTTTCGCATGATTCGATACATACAACATCGATAGTATTACATTTTGTCATCAAAAACTCTGTTTTTTTTAAGTACTAAAATTATATGGTATTCTATTAGCTGATGTTTTATTTTAAATAAATCATTTGGTGGTTTTATTGTATACTAATAAAACAATTAATGAATTTCATTTAACATCTTATAATATTTGATTTAATGCAGTATTAATCTTGATTATTTAATGATTTCATATTTTATTAGAAGTTTATCGTAATATTTGTTTCATCGTTTAAGTCATTTGAGACTTCTATTATTCCTTGAATATACTATGAAATAGTAAGACTCTGTATATTATGTACATCATGTGCTTTACATTTAAAATACATTCACACAAAGATAGCATAGTGATCTACCGTGATCGGATAACTATCAAATACCACTTATGGTAAATATATACATATAATCCTGCATAAGTAATCTATTATTCACGATTTATTTTGTTTGTATTATTTTGTACATTGTTGTTTATTATGTTTATAAATCACGAATAATCACCAATGTACAAAAATAGCACTTATTGAACTCCAACTAAAAGTATATTATGCTTATTAAGTACTACATAGCCATAAAATATAAGTTATAAGAAGTATAAAAAAAAAAATATTTTATCTAAAACTATACAAATAAAAGTAATGTTACAATAAAATTCTAATAAATTTATTTTAGTTTTTAAATCTCAGTAGTGAACAAAGTGTATGATTCATGAAATCATTTAATTAAAATCGTATTTTGATTTAGAAAAAATTAAATCGTTACTATCATGGATTTCTTTATAAAATTTTGTTAAATAACTGAAGAAAAACCTCTAGTTCTTAAGACCTTATGGCCTCTTTCACACAATCCGTTTATTAAACGGCAACGGAAACGGATCGGATAAAAAAAGAAAACGGAGTAGATAAGACACAAAGTTATTTATACAATCCGTTCACACTATCCGTTTTTACCAACGGACAAATTTTTTTTATATATACGGACATTTTTATCCGATCCGTTTCCGTTGCCGTTAAAGAAACGGACTGTGTGAAAGAGGCCTTTGTCATGAAATGGCTTTACAAATAAAAAGTTATTTTAGATTCGTGTGCTATCGAAATGCATTTCACTTAAAAAGTATAACCTATAGCATTCCATTAATAGTGTCAAAATATGAAAAATACCAAAATATATAGTTATACATTTGTACAGTAAAAAAACTTATAAAATTTAAAGATATATACTAGTACATATACATATACTATAAGTATTACAAAAAAAAAAAAAAAATTAGAGGAAAAATATTTTTATATTTACATATACTCGTTTACTGTCGTCAAAATATACGATTGTTATCTTTTGACGTGTTGAATCATTTTTTACTTCTTACTATACTATTTATAGTTTCTGCTCACTTTATTTTTTTTATGGTTCACTGTAAATTACCATCAACGGATTTACTGCACACAAAAAGTATATGATCATGATATTATTTCCCAGAGGAATAAGTCGTTTAAAACCTTGTCTCTTATTATACTTTTGAACCCGATTTCGGTAAATCGGCAATGGTCTATAAAAAAAAAAACAACGAGGGTGATCGGTTCAGAAAAAAAGAACAATGAAATGTTTTGAGGGTAAAATCAAAGAGAAAATAACAAAATTCTTTAAATGTTGATATGTGTTGTGTAATATTTTTCATTGTAATTCAGTGTAAATGCTTAGAATAGGTAGCTTAAGTTTACAATAGCAAATTTAAAGTATTGGTTTAGTCTAATTGGCTTAACCACAAAATCCTTGGAAAAATAATACCGCAAAGAATGTGTTTAAAGTATAGATGTATCAGAATTATTATTAGTTACATGCAAACATTTAATAAAATTCACTTTTAGCCATCACCTAATCTTTGTATAAAAAAATAATAACATAATAAAAAATACATATTAAAAATGAATAAACAATTATTGTTAACCCTCATAAATTTATATAAAAATAAATGCTTAGCCTGGAGTGTTGTTATAACTATAATTCACGACCGGTTTTGAATTAAAAATTCATCAAAAAATCTCAACGCTATTACTTAGTGTGTAATTGCTAAAAATATAACGAAAAATTACTAACATGGTTTTATCTTTAAAGTTAATTTAAACTATACTTTTTTATTTTTTATTTTATTAACATTATGCTATTCTTGTTCACCTTAATGTAAATAGCTAGCTAAATAAGTTAATATTTAAATGGTTAATTATTTTTATGAAAACCATTTATTTCTTACAGATAAATTTCTTAATCGTGTATGTTGACGATTATTTTAAATGTTAGACTACAGGTAGTGTATCACATACATCAGTCTGGACAACCCAAGCGTACATATGTTCAATATTGTGTTTCTCATTATTTATTTGAATATATACATATCATTAACGGACAAAGTAACGTTGTATTGATATAACAATAATGTGTGTAAAATGTTCAACCATGAGTGGGCAAACATTCGTCATCGTATTGTATGTATAAAAAAAAAATCACAATAAACGATAGTGAACATCTATTAATGTGCCATTTTATTTCATTGAAATATAATGCCTGTAGATAAGTAATAAATATAGATTAATTTCATTGCAGTAATTTAATGTCTTGAGATTGCTACTGTTTATAAGTCTATAAAAAATATTTCTATGCGGTTGGACACGGTTCTTATAATTACTTCTTAATGTTATTATACTTAATCTACTACCTATAGTCGGGAACAGTTTTAAAATATTGTATTAGAGATATTTACATAACTGTTAATGTATAAAGTGAGAATAGAAAGAGTGAAAAGTTCTAATAGAATTTTATAATTTGAAATGGAGCTAGAAAAATCATTATCTTTATTATGTTCCAATTGTCAACTTCATCACTACTGCATTATGTGATCGATAAAAATATATCACAAATGACCATTTGGTTGGATTAAAATGCACACGAATGAGCCAATAGTACAAATAGAATAGAACAAAGAGACGTGAAGATATTTTCAATAGTCACTTCTTAACGTATTTAAATCAAATATTCTTTGAAAAGCAGATTTAATATTATTTTAATTATGATATTCTTCATATGTTAAATTTATTATTGCTTATTTTAACATTTATCGTTGTTCCACCCTAATTCATAATTTTGTTTCTTAAAATTATAGATTATAATTATAACCTTATTAATTATATTATTATATTATTATTAACTATATAAACTTAAATGTATAATTATATTATAGAATTAATTTGAACAATCTTCGAATATTATACGTGAATTTCGAATTTATTTTATATGTATAATTTAAATAATGATGAATGATCAAAACGAAATACAGATTATGAACTTTAGCTTACGTGTTTGTTTATTGTTTCATAAAAAACAGACAAAAAATTAAAATATTAATTGTTAATTTGATAATCCTGAAATATGGAAAATAAATATGAATTAACAATTACGTTAAATAAAAATGTTATGTTTACTATGAAAAAATAAATAATAATAAAATAATAGTATAAATTATAAATATCTATATTATATTTTTTAAAAATTAATTTATATAAATATGAATTTTTAAATTCCAAAAATCATTCAGTATGAAGACGTATCAAATTTTGAAAATTGGTATAATTTGAAAAGAAAAGAAATATGATTCAATTCGTTTTTTGGTTCCTTTTTTTTTTTTTGTAATATAACAAAACGCTTCTTATAATATATGAATTGATTATTTCTTTAGTTGATGGTTTAGTTTTTCTATCAACGTTAGAAACCAAATTAGAGCTTCAGAGTCACGTCAATAGAAATGTAAATAGAATCATTATCTTACATACAATGTTTGAGTTGGAAAAATAAAGCAATAGGATTTTCTAGGAAAAAAACGTAGGTTTTACCGAAATCGTATCATACTTGTGCTCCATAATTCTTATAAATTTCTTTTTCATGAAATTTTATAAAATTCAACAATATTTATAAAGAAAAATAATGAATCAAATATATAAATCACAACAAATTCTTTTAAAAATTAATACATAATAAGTATTTTTATGTAAACATAAGTTGAAAAGAACGAGACTGAGATGAAAACTGGGATGAGTGAATAGAATTGCTGAAAAACTTGAAACCAATGTAATATTGGTCTCGAAAAAAGGATTTTGAGTGGAAAATGTCGAGTGGATCAGTTAATATTTCTAAAGATGGTTGATATAAGAATCAAATTCCTTGGCAATGATCACTAAATTTAAGATGCTCTAACTTTCTTAAAAAAAGGTATCATGTGTTTGAAAAAATCGAATATTTTAAGTGGATATAATTTATGGTTAGTACTGTAATTATAGATTCTGAACAGAGTGATAGAATCTATTGGTTTTACAGTGATGTGTGTTTTATTTTTTATTTTATTTATTTATTTTTTTTGTGTCTGACGACACCTTTTTTGACAGTAAAAATGCTTCGATTTGCTTAAACAGCAACTTTTCTGAAAGGAAAGTGAACTTTAATGGTACATTGGCAAGTCAAAAATCCAACTTTTTCAATACTTTTTAAAAAAATCGAAAAAAACGATAAAAAAATTACGAAAAACGGGAAATTTTACGCAAAATCACGTTTATACAAATTACATTTTTTTTAAATGCTCTAACTCAAAAACGAAAAACCGCAATAACTTGAAATCTTCACCAAATCATTATATTGACGTTTTCTATACATGGTTCAGTTTTCAAAGTATTTTGACATATTTTGACTTATTTATAGACAATTTAAATTTTCGATTTTTGTAAAAATTTTTTTTTAAACATCTATCAAATTTAATTGGCGGACCGCAAACTCTTGAAAATGTAATATAAGGTTTATAATAAGTTAAACTTATCGTAACTAAAAAAATTTGGAGATGTTGAAATTATTTAATTTATCAATTACATAAATCCATTGTTAATTTTAAAAGTCGCCATCAAGTATCAACGTCAACGTCATCAACATGTGTAATGACCAACATATATTATACGATATCACGTATATAAATATTAAAATTGATGTTATACGTATGTTAATATAAGGTATTATTTTAATAACTACATGCATTATTTTTAAATAATTTAACTATGTCGCTGTATGCAACTGCCAACCCGTCCTAATTGAAAAATATATTTATCGTTTCATAATAAAATATACTTTTTACAATATTTATAAATAACAATGTATTATATCCTAGACAAACATATTAACTCCGTTCAAAATCGTTATTCGTATACAATGATAAATATCATTGCATTCAAATTTAACAAATCCATTGTAATAATGACCTATCCTATAAACGAGGTGCACTCCACCCCCAACTGTACAGCAGAGCGAGGCCCATTCGGTTCTTTTTATTAATATATTTCGAAAATGTAAAATGTTTTTAACTAAATAACTAAATCGCTTGATAGAAATTCGTTGAAATATCCGACATCATAAAATGTTATCTTTAACGCTTATAAAATATTTTTGGAACTTAACAGTTTTTTTTTTTTTTTGTCACAAAGGAAACTTGTTCAAATATTATGTAGGTATTCAATTGTCAAATCTTAAGTAAAAATTCTACGTATGTAACAAGATTTCATTATTTTATTGTTTTGTCAAACATTCAATAACATTTAATTTTTATTGACATTTTTTTTCAATTATTCGAAAAACTGTTGAGAAATTCAAAATATGACCCCCTTCTTTAAACACAAACTGAAATTAATTTTCTATCTTTTAAATTTGATTCAGTGATGATCGGAGCTATCCTTCTGATCGAAATCGTATAGGTACACAGACACAAAAGAAAAACACTCATCATGGTGAAAACCATAATTTTCTTTTTTCACACACAAAATTTAAAAATAATGTCCGTTCGAGTAAAAAAAAAATAAAAATAATTTCGCTCAATAAATATTTTATATCGTTGCATAAACATTATTCGAGCCCTGTTCATAATAATATGTAAATCGTAAAGAACCTGATGACCAATATTCGTTGGATTCGTATCGGTCGTTGCTTCTGTGCTATGAGTGTAGTTCGTTTTGTCCGCTAGGAGACTTCGTCGGTGACGATGGTGTTCTGATAATGTCGGGGCCAATGGTAAAGTTCAAAGGTCGACGGCGTTTGTCGATCGATATTATGACAAACCTGGCATTTGCGTCTCCCACGTCGCGCGCGTGTTTCACAATATTCTACTGTTCCGCTTGCCGAACGCGGTCACGCGTATATACCGTTGAGCAGCTATTCGTAAACCCTCGCGATTCATGCAGATACATGCATTTATAATGTAAACGTTCGCTCGGTGGTAATAATTATTTTCCCCTCATGCACAGGAAATTCGAACTCGTGGTCGATTTACACGAACAGAAAAGAGGCTCATCGGAAATCACGAATTGCCCATATTCCTGTACATTAATTATTCATAAACCATACAACTGTAACTCGGGGCGCGCTGACTCATTAACTGACCCGAAATAATAATAATATTATTGAAATTTATTATTTTAGTGTTGTAATGTATTTTCGTACCCTATACACTCTATTTGATCATACACAAGAGTATTAATATTACCAATTACGAACGATTATACGTTTTTCTTTCCGATGAAGTCTATTTAAAATAAATAACATTTTAACTAAAAAATCGATTTTTTTTTTAGCGAACTGCGGTATGGTATGACAACTTATTCGTGTTATCTTCGAAATCTATATCCTATATTTTTGGACGATTTTCTCTTGGACTTAAATTGAAAACACATCAATATTTGTTTGTATTTTTTCCTTTTTTTGAAAAATATCCGTCTTGTGTTTCTGATTGTCCCTCTGGTGTCGTTTAAGCTATTTTCATAAATCCATGTTAATAAATTACTTCACCCTCGATTTATCAGATAATTTTTCATTTTCATATTTCAAGTGTCACTACTATGATAGCAAGTGACGTGCAGTTCTTTAAACGTTTCCTTAAATTATAATACTAAACTTAACAAAATTACATGTTCGGAATAATCTAAAAAAAAATTTTGAAATAGAAATATTTAAAATTGTTTGATAAAATACATGTTTTTTTTTTTTTTTTTTTAATAATACATATTAAGAAAAATAAAAAAAACTGATAATTTCTGAATTTCTGGATGAATTAAAGGAGATAATTTTTGAAATTCATTTACAATGCTACACTACATATAATATAATTTTTCTGCGGTTTTTCTTAAATAAAAATATTCTTTTTTTATTTTTATTGAATAAATTGTTCATAAATAAAATATTAATTCAGTTTTTTAATTTCATTATTATCATTATATACCATTACCAATGGTAATCTATCATTAACCTAATCAAAACTACTTTTGGATATAAAATGCTACTCTTTGAAATAAACCGTTTTGGCATAATATATTTAAAAAAAAAGGAAAAAAAAAATAGTAGGTACCTACCTAAATGTATGTAATTTTTTTTTTCAATTATAGAATAGATAGGTGCGTGAAATTCCACTGTGAATTTTGATTAGACGTACCGGACAACTATAATCAAACGCGTTAATTTTTTTTTGTTAATCAATGATTTTTTACAAAGATAATATTAAAACAAACAACTATTTATAATTTTACTATTGTTGTTATTATTATGTTTGCATATGTTTTCAAATACGAAACCGTATGAAAAAACGCGGGTAGTAAACATATATTCCGTTTCTAATATTGTAGATAAATACACGTCATCATGATGTACAAATTACTAGCAACATATTATATTCGTACGCTTTCATAAAGTAACCGACATATCTGAATAATAATATTTATTATTAAACGACAATCGGCATTCGAATGATATTGATTTTATTCGAATATTGCAGGTTGTATATTATTCACGCAGCACGTATCATTTAGCAATAACGTGAATCCTCCTTCTTTTTCTCTTTTTCATAGCTTGTAATTTTTTTAGTTAATGTTTTTCAATTAAATGTCAACAGTTCTAACGATTATAATAAATAAAACATCATACATCAAACATATTTGATCAACTACTTTTATATTACCTAGTTAACGCAAATTAAATCGTAAAACAGAGAAAACAAGGAAAAAATAGTAGTTTATTCAACCCATTTTTTTTTTTTTTTTGACAGATCAAAAACACGTTCATGGCTACCTAAAATTTGTAAAATAAATAAAAAGCGCTTTGATGTTTCATACTAATGAAAATGTATATTGTATTTATAATATATTTTATGTTAACAACCATTAATAGTTTTAATGATTTATGATATAATAAACTATTTGAAAAATAAAACCTAATGTAATAAAACGGAAAACTATACTTCCACTTCTATCCTTGTCGTATATTATGTACATAAATTAATTGATTAATTTGTGTGAAATCTGCGAACACGTATAATATAATTGGAAATAATGTAATATATATATTGGTGTATACTCAACATGTAAAACTAATAAGCAAAACTATAGACATTAAAAAAGTAAAAAATTGAAATTAATCGACATTATTTTTATGTATTATTTACTTATTTACTTATAGTTTATAATTTTTTGTTTTTATTTTTAATTTAGTATCGACGTATTATTTTCTGTACATTAACGACGAATTTGTTATCGAGTTGAAAAAAAAAAAAACGAATAAATAAAAAAATGGTAAGTTTTAACTGTCTACAATAATATTACACTATATTCATTCTTTGCGTATACAGTCAGATCTTCGCAGAAGATTTAAGTTGTTTACCATTTAAAAGCTAATGGAAGAAGGACATTTCTTAAGAACAAACTGACATAGTATTAGACCATTTAATAAACATTTTAATTACACGCAATCAAACGTTGTGTTGTGTAAGAATGCAACTGATCCATGTATTTAGACAGTATTATACACAGTTTGTAGATAATATGTGACTGTTTATTATTTACTGCTGTTTATGCGTTGTGTAAAATATGTAGAACTGAAAAATCTGTTACGACGTAACTTTATAATCAATGAATTCAATTTTACGGCTATGTAATGTGACGTTTCAGTTAAAAGATATAAATAATAATTTGGTTTTCTTTCTATTGGAAAACATCTTTTTGTGCGAGAAAATTAAATATTTATGTAACCACTATAATAATATGCGAATTCAATACATACATATACACACACACACACATATATATATATATATATATATATATAGTTATATGTACATTATAACTATAAACCAATTTTCGTTAAATCATGCATTGGACGGATAACAGAGCAATGGTTGATCAAAACCATCGGATTATTTAAAATTGCTTAAAGTATCGAACATATCACTGTAGCAAAAGAAACATATTTTTGTCGAAATGACACTGCAGTAAGCAACGCACAATGCCATAACGACGATTCATAAATCTATATTATTAGACAGGAAAATATTATGATATATATTTATATCAAAGCACTATTATGATCGAATACAAACAAAATGTTATCGTTGTATGAATAATAATAAATGTATGTAGTTGATATTTTTTACCCATTGTATGCGTTTAAAAGTTATTGTTATTATTTATATCATAGATATAGTATTACGTTATATAGGTATGTGAAATTTATAAAATCATATAAATTTATTTTATGAGTAAAATATACAATAAAAACATATTATATAACGGGAGCTTTGATTTCTAATTTGATATTCCGAATACAGAATCAAAAAGCAATTAGTTTTATTACGGTGTAGATTTATATTTAGTTAGCGAGCCGTTTATTTTTCTAGGAGAAAAAATAAACAAATTTAAATAACTTTATATTCAGTACTTTTTTTTATAATAAGCTTTTAGTTTTATGGCATATTTAATCAATCGACATTTCTAGAAGTGTCGACAAAATTACTAAAACTAATAACAACAATAGTCCGAAAATGCCACTATATTTAATTCGAACCAATATAATTCTGTAATTTTTATAATGAAGAAAGTTGTGAAACTTTAGGGAAACATTGAATTGATATCTGTTTTCTGTATGAATGATTATTTGAGATTTAAACTGTCACACTGTCATTAATTAGGTCTTCATTGGTATTATTTTTAGATCAATTTGAACTAAACATATAGGTAGATTCAAGATACGTCTGAGTTCGATTACCAATTTCATATAAAAGTTTTTGAGTGATATATTATAATAGTTTTGTCTTGAAGACTGATAAAGTTTTTCTATAATATCAATTTGAATTTTTTAATCGTAAAATGCAATTTTTACAAAAACAAATTAATTCATCAATGAAACATGAGATTTTTTACATTCATCACTGATTCTCACTATCAAGTTATCCATATAATACAGAATTAAGCAGATATAGTGTCTAAATGTAGGGTACTAAAAATTTCTACCAAGGAATATTATTTTCTACTTTTTCATTAAGGAAATATACTTTTATCTATATTGTAAAATATTTTTATATACATATTATAAGTTATTCTTATAACTATATTTCATTGTCAATACATTTTTAAGGGATAGATTACTCCTTAACCCTTAAATTCACCATGTAGCAATTATGCTAAACTAATTTATGGTTTGCATAAAAAATGTATTTTGTTTAATTTTTTTCAGATTATACTCCCCAAAAATAATTTAAAACAATTTAATAAAAAAAAAATTTAATAATAATAATAAGTAATGTATACTTAAGGGTTAAAGTAAAACTTACTAATTTTGTTTTTAACTATTATCGTTTATTTTCAGAGAAAAATAGTATAAGTAAAAATATTGGTACAAAATATAAACATTTCATAAAATACAATGACTATTTTTGTTAAAATTATTTGGTTTTATCACAATAATAATATTAATTTGAAAACATTTGTGTAACCACTTCAGAGATCTCCAAACACTAATTTATGAACCGTTTAGGAGTCAAAAGACCACGGGTTAAGTATCCTCTGAGCTTTGGATATTAATTTAAAATGTAAACCACATTTCACTACCTGCAGGAAAGAGCGGGTTATAGATGAATATTATAGTTATTCGTGATGATTCGGTGGATGTAGTTAATGATGAGTGGCTATACATAAACATAAGATCAAACTAGTGTAATAACAAAAAAAAAAAACTTTGAACCCAATTATATTGCGCACTACCTGTAAAATCCAGTGACCCAGTCAGTAATGTGCTCCATTTAGTATATTTCGAGATTCTCTACCAATGTATTTTTCATAAACACTTTCAATTTTTGAAATTCAATAAGATACTGGTTTTAATTAAAAAATCCTTTGATAGGTTGTTTGCAAAATGCCTTGATTACATTGGTAAACTTACTTGCTAGTCGTTGGTGAATTTACTCACTGCTACCAAATGTAATAGACATATTCGTTTACTCACCGCGTGTTGGACATACGTTGCCTGCCTGCGATTGAAGTTGACATCCAGGCTGCTTTTGTCGCTATTCATTGTTTTTTACTCTCTGACGAATTAAATCACTTTGTTTAATCGATATGGCTGGCAAAATCGTAAATATGCTTGCAACTAGTTGTGGTTGAAAAAAAGGCAAAGACTGTAGTTCTCGCAGGTGTTTTTTAAATTTTCTCATTTTATTGCGTCAGGAGTTGGAGAAATTAAAAATTTATTTACACAATACTACTTATATTTTATATTCCTAAGATATATAAAGATATTGTTTGATTATTTTTAAAATATCACTTATATTTTTACTAATCCACTTCATTGTTTATAAATTAAGAGAAAAAACCAGACACGTTAACGTATAATCGATAAAATAATACTTTATAATTTTTATAAATAATACCTATTATTATTTACTACTTAACGTATGGTTATGACATATCATATGCACGAGCGAGCGAGTTTACTAGCCGGAGTGTAATCGGACAGGTCGGTATACGTACAATCTCGTGCAACTTAATTCGCCGATGAACAACGAGTAAATTCGCCCAATGTAATCGAAGCTCATAAACTATCTAAGGATGGAGCATTTGGGGAGTTAAACATCCTTGCAATCATTTTTTGTATTTTGGATATATTGTACAAAAAATAATAGACTTTTGGAATTATAATCAGAATAAAATAAATGTCTTGTTTTCATCGAGATTTTGGTATTATTTTTAGTTTATGAACGTCATTAACATTAATTTGGTAAATGATTGAGATGTAGGAGGGGAGTGTTCATATAAAATGGAATTGAAAGTTTATATTAGGACTTCAGCCCTCTTCTAATACATTTGATCACTCTATGCTTATGCCGAGGTTAAAATCAACGAATTCTTAAAATGATTCTCAGTCAGATTTGATGCAATATGTATTTATATACAACCTGTATTCGTATTGTATATATTATTTCATAAAATAATTAGGTATAATTCGAAATGGCATATATTAAATTCAGTATTATGTACGAAAAAAGCAAATAAAAAAAAAAAAAAAAATTCTGTGTTTATTTTATGCAAATAATAATTAGTTAAACCTAATGATAACACTGAGAAAAAAATGCATTTATCAATATTCGTAAAAACAATAATTAGCATTATGTCGTTGCTGTTTTAAATTTGACACATTAATAAGCTATTTTATTGACACTTAACGCAGGATAAAACGACTTAGAACTAAATACTTACACAAAGTTAACAAGTATTTTTTAAATCAAAAATTTCTAATTCAAATCATGTGATTCGTTAAAATAAACATAAATATTTGCTACATCACAACTATAATTTTTTCCAAAGTATATTCAGGTTTTCCTTTGATATTACTGAGACTAGACTGAGGCTGAGGACCACTACTGTGAAGACCAAGAAATTATGTACTTATAACGATAAATTTCTCCAAATTCCATTCGATAGTATAATAACAAATTATTTTCTAAAACCAAGGTCAAAATCATTTTTCGAACTTTGATGGTTGCAATAAAAAAATTATTAATCGAGGTTGCTTCGTCACAGCCGAGTTATTGATAGCGCAATGAGAGACGATGGTCACGTGTATATAGGGTACGCGATGTAATTCATAAACGGCATCGCGTTACGCATCCACATATTTCGTTTAAAACTAATTAAGTACAAATCCCCGATGTCGAAGCGTATGATGTATTTGCATGTTATTATCAATAACATCAACCGTTTGTGCTGGAAATGGAGTTTATTTGTTCTGGACCCGTTATCGTCCGTTTATGTACACTCGAAAAAATCTACTAGTTAATTAATTATTGAAATTAATTTCATTAGCTGTATTGATTGAAATAATAATTGTAAGCGCATGACGTTTTATAATCCATAAATGTACATAGGAAATCAAGATGAACTCGTACCATTTTCTAAAACTATTAATCAATTTGTTTTTGGAAAGACTACCGAATAAATCATATTTCAAAAAAGTCGCACGTTCGTGTATTCATGCAGTTATAATTCATAAAAATTAATTCAAAAGCGTTGAAATAATGTTTTAATTATTTATTTGTTTCGTTAGAACAATATAAATATTTTATTATTAGTCACAGCACCATTAAATATGCTAAATATCTGCTTTTTAAACCAGACACTTAAAACACGTCGAATGTATTTCTTCTAAAATTTAAAATAAATACATCCGAAGATTAAGAACCTAAACGGCCGATAAAAATATATGATAATTTCGCTGAATATACTCGCAATACTTAGTAAAGTAGGTAGTATTCGATTTGCAGCTTATGTAGATTATAAAACATCTTTGGTCGTTTCTAATCCGATTTTTTATTTTATTATCGCCATTACCGTAGTTTTTTTAGTATAAAATGTATAATATTTAATAAATCAGAGAACATTGACATTAAGTTTTTTATTTACTCATTTAACTCAAAACAATTAATTTAGGAAAAAATCAAAAGAGATGAGCATTTTTTCTAGTTTTCATATCAGTACCAAGAAGAGTAGTTTGTTTACCAGGGTTTTCATTTCAAGAGTAAAAGTAATACATACACATACGATAGAAATACATAAAGTAAAAACATAGATAAATATGTCCTGACACTGAACTATACATTTTATTAAGGTATGACAAAGAAGTAAGAAGAATTTTGAATTTGTTTCAACGCAAGTAACAAATAATCATATTTGATTCGTCAATACATAACTTGAATGGATTTAGTGTTAAGCCCTGTCAAACATTTTCTTAGAAGTATCGTTGGACTGGGATCTTATCTAAGACATTATATAATATGTATTTTTTCCTTACGGCCTTCTAGACGGTAATAATATTTATTTCGTTTATGTACACGTACAACAGCCGATATAAATGAAAACGTTTTATAATTTTTTTTTTTTAAATAAATAACAAATAATAATGATTTTTATTGGAATAAGAGTGTTTCATTTGCATCACGATAACCAACTACTGCTTCAATACCTGCATTGTTGTGTTGCAATACAGAATATTATTGACTTTAACATTATATTTTTATACGCATTTTTTAACCTATTATCCATGATGATTTTTACATTTTTACTTTCAGGATTCGTCGTCGACTAATGTCGTCATACGTTGTTGTGTAACGAAATTATTATCTGCAAAACTATTATAGCATTGTGTACAGTTTACAGTAAGGTAAAGCGTTAAAAACGTAATAGCGACATCCAGTGTAGTGCTATAATAATGAATTATTATTGTAATATGTTTGCATCGCGCCGTGACGATATTACTGGAAAATTTAAATTGGTTTATTAAAGATTAACCATTCACATTACACGCACTTCGCCAAGAAATTCTTTTTACGAGCACAACATCGATAGTTGCAATGTACCGAATATATTAAGATACTTGTTATACTATATGCTGACGGGCGATATCTTAAATCATTTATTCTTATATAATCTACTCAACGTCGCTGAGAGATTTGTAATGTATCCAAGTTAATTTGTTATAAAAATACTTTATTATTATTATGAAAACTAATAAGAAAACAGTATTTTGGAATAATGTATGGTACGTCATTATAAATATGTAAAAATATTATATAAATATTTTAATACTTTAATTTAAATACTTATAAGTATTTAGTTATACTACAGTCAAGGAATTTATAAATTATTAGAACTATTGATAATATTCTATGAAAGTCGTCAATTTATCGTTATAAAGTTTACATAAACGTAATATATTCTTTAATAATTAATGGTAAAATTTAAGAATTTCATTAAATTATAATAGTAATGAAATTAGTTCAGAAATATTTCAAAACATAATAGGTACACTTATTATCTAAATCAAATTAAAAAAAGAAAAAAAACACTAATTATTCATGAAAATATATTAAGAATACCAAACTTTACCTACTGTAATTAGATGCCCCACACGCAAGTGTACCGATTGATGCATGTACAGGTCAGCATATTGCGTAACTAAGATTCATCCATGAAATTATTCTCTACTCTGGTAGTCATACTATGTTTTTATAATTTTTTATTTTTTTTCATATGGTTTAAAAATTATCCGATGTTATATGGTCACAATAAGTAATTTTGTTACATAATATTGCTATCAAAATGTATCCATTTCAATTTAAGTGAGCTTACCAAATGTATTTTTCCCTAGTACCATGATCTGTTTAAAAACAACGTAGCTGGAAATACGATTTAGACTAAAACTATATATTTATGTAGATTAAAAGAAATAGATATGCCTAATTATCAAACAGCGATTTACCTCATACTTTGGTTAAAATTCAAAAAGTTTTGTCTGCCTACTCAAATATTATTTTCTAATTGTTTATTTCTTTGAATACCTTCTCTAGTAAATATAGCAAAACTTAGTTTTCAAACTGTGCGTTGAATTTAAATTCTTATAGAAAGTATAATGAGAAGACAAACGGATTTTTTTAAGACTCAAATAATCAACGTTTGTATCCAAGTATCTAACTAATTTGTGGTTATAATAATCACAGTTAAATATTTATTATCCTTATCATCCAATCGATGTCGTAATGACAAATATATATTATTTAAGTCAATTAAATGAATGGAAATAAATTTTGCGCTATAGCTTTCTATACATGTCGTAACAATTTCTTTTGATTTTTTTTTTTTTTTTTATGTTGACATTTAAATAATTTCACTATGTACAATAACAACGATAGAGCGTAGTGTTGAATTAGTACTGCTCTCATTTGAAATTATTTTCCACATCAATCTAAATGAGATGCGCGTTAATTAATGTTCCGCATGCCATTGTAAATTATATGAAAAGTTTGTTTAAATTAAAACAAACTTAACTTTATATATACATCTATACAGGGTGGATTTTTTTAATATTAAGTTTTAATATTAAATACTGTTATATCAGTCCTTTATTCGTAATATTTAAAACAATTTTTGAAAGTAATTATTTCAACAAAATTGTTTGCAAAAAGGTTTTAAAGATTTTTTCTGTTTACATGGTCATTTATTGTTGAAGATTAATGTGTAATTATGAATAAAAAAAACTTGAAACAATATAAATTAATATAAAATAGTATATTTTTACAAAAATATTGTATACATAATTTGGTACTATTTAAAGAAAGCCTTTTTTCAAACAAAAATAAGCTATTTGACTCTCAATATAATTGATATATTTAAATGTACTCGGATTTTTTTTATAAAAATTAATATTTTGGTATACCATATATTAAGTCTTAACCTTTAATTAGTTTAAACTTTTGCTGTTTCGTCTTTACTAATTTAGAGTAAACAATGGATATCGGAATACGACTTGATAAATTAATACCTGGAAAAACAAAACATAATAGTATAACATCGACCGTGGCAGGATATTTTCTTTACACCTACTATTTATCTAGAAAAAAAAAATTCACCCATTGTTGAATATTTACTTTTTATTTATCTGCATTCAAAATAAAATTGATCACATAAAGTCGGTCATCTACTCTAATTCAATCCCAAGGAGGAGTTATGGAAGTCGAGTTATTGGAAATGCACAATGTTCAGATTAATTTAAATTAAAATACATATTACATATGAACGGATCCAATGTATGTTTCGAATAGTTGACTATATCCTTCTCGTTCATATTTTTTTCTTTCATCATCAATTCTCGGGCGTACATAACAATAATACACAAAGCATATTATACATGTGTGTAACGACAATCGATTACGTTCTCGTTTTTATTTGTTTGTTTTTTAATTCACTTATTGTTTGATCGATGCGCGGACGTGATATTACAATAATAATATTGTTATTATGAATTAACGTGACCGCGACCCGATTGAGACAAGTAGTTGGTTTATTGTTTCACGTGGATCGAAAAAAAGCCCTCCATTGTACCGTTGCTTCAACCGATCACCGACGACGGTTGGGATTCTCGAAAGGAAAATAATGATAATCAGCAAGCATCAGGAATACCTTGTTAAATATTTTGCAATACGCGCGTTTTGGTGTACCGCAATGGGATCCCGCGTGGTACACACACGAATCGACGGGACATCCATTTTTTGTCTGTTAGGTAAATCCACTTAAAAGGCCGTGAAAACGAACGAACAAAATATCGCTTTCTCCTCATGTGTCCTATAACGCGGCCACGCAACAAGCGCGATATAACGACCCGTGAAACAAAAATCCATTAGAACCAATTGCGTCTAAACGACGAACATTCTGTATACCACATACAAACACACGCACACACACAGACATACATCTGCAGAAATTCACTCATGGTAACACTGCTCAGTGGATTTGGAAAATTGTTCCATTTTAATCTTTTATTTTTATTTTTATGAACTGTGTTCCTCCAAAAAATAAAATATGTTGAACCGAATTGCTTGTTTAAAATTAAAACTAAATAATTAAATACTTTTTTTTTCGTGAAATATATAAGAAGGTATAATAATTTAACAATTTGATTATAATTTTATTGATATCTTTTTAATTGATTTAACTGATAAATTTAATCAAATGAAATACATTGTTTTTAAGTGAATTATAATCTTATAGATATTAGACGGACGAATATTTAAATGATACAGCATTAATTTAGTTTTAATACAGCTTAATTAAGCGCTTTTTAAAAACGAAAAATTAATTTTTAACTCAATATATATTTACACCCTTGCACAGTGAGATTTTTGCGTAACCCGAAAATTGTTTTAAAAAAATAGCCACGTACACGTTTTCGATCGTAATAAATTGTTATGTTAAGTTTATTGCATTCAAATATCGAAAATAGTAAACGAATAATTACTAAATGCGGTTCCATGTAGTTTCATGTATAATATTGTGTAGTTCTGCGATCCCTTACCGAATCTAAGATACTCTGGAATCTGTCTAGGACTTAAGGATTCTTGAATATTTTTATTGATGTAGGACTTGTGTTTAATAATATAATAATCGCCTCGAACAGTTTTGATTATGATCCTAAATCATAACTTTTCTATTACGTATTAATAAGAGGCAAACATTTTAACGACTCTTAATTTTATACATCATGACATCATACTCAGCACCTATAATGTGTATATTATAATATAATATGTATTATTATATTTATGTCATGTAATATTTGATGTTCATGTATTGGAATTTGAATAATTATAATGTACAACAATAATATCATAGATAAATAAAGCAAATTAGTATTTGCTAATAAACATTTTTTTTATACAATAGTATACAGTGCTCAATTAGGGTATATCGATTCCACCATCGAAATAGGGAAAAAACAATCTTAAATTAACTTAACTTTGATTTTTTTGTAAATTATTGTTTTCTTATATTGTGATACCTTATATTTGTGGTCGAAATATGTGATTTTATTCGCACAACGAGGTTTTAGGTTCACATAAAAAACATAATTCCATCCGAAAAATTATCAAGGTTTATTAGGTTAGGTTTAGACTGTAATTTCATTTGGAACGAAGCCCCATCCCCACAAAAAACGCCACGTTGTGACACTCAAATTTGTAAGTGAGTTCGGCATGTGTACCGAGCGATATCCTATAATTTTAAAAATTGAAGTTTCGTTTTTCTGGAAATTGTAGAAAAATATACATTTGCATCGGAATCCAGGCCCTAATTTTGAGTATTAGCAAATCAGTACGTAATGGTTATGTGTGTTTAATTTATAAATGTATTATACAACATTTATGACAATCATGGCCATATCATAATTGTTATGTTGAATTGATAGTATTTAAGATAGATAATCACTGATGATAATTAATTTTTTTCAATATATTATACAACAATATTTGATTTTTTTTTCTTTAAATTTTTTAAAAGCATATTTTTAAACTGTTTAAAGCACTGTAGTCCAATCAACAACTTCATTATTCTACATACTGTCAATAGATTTCTTCTACAAAAACTTTTAACATTTAGTGTTTACAAGAAAAGCTAGTATGTTGTAAATCCAAATTATATCCATGCACGTATTATAAATATAATACTGAAAATTTAAGAAACTACTATTTTACAAAATCAATTATTTATACAATATTTTAAGTTTATTTTATATTTTTTTTACATTTTAAACGTATATTTCATATTGTTAGTTTATATTGAAATGTAAATTCTTAAGCTTATAATATATTTTGTAATATTTGTTGTTTTAATTTACTTGATTACTTATTGAGCTCTTATATAAAAATTAATTGAACAATAATTTATTTTATCCATTGTTCAATTTAATAATCAAACAATAATGTCATTTAATCGTATAGAAACCTGATCCTTTATGGCTTACGTATTTATCCTTTTATAAAAGTGTACAATATAATAATAACTTACATTTTAAATATCACGTTGCTTCATTGACAATATAGTTATATGTGATTAAATAATATAAATAAAAATTATAAAAATTAGCCTTCTTCGGAATTTGTATTATTATCATAAATTAAACTAATATAATTATTTATCCACAATTATCCACAAATTATAATATATTTAATAATACATACATGCATATTATAAATATATATAATATATTATATTATTATAAATTACGGTGAATGTAATTTACACCAAAACCATTACATTTTATATATATATATATATATATATTTCTCAAGTACTTACATTTTAAGCATTAAATATCAGGGTAATTAGTTTTTTGAAATCTAATCTGGGCGGAGTTAGGTTGACGCTATTTAATTTATATAAAAACACTTCTATACATTTTATTTTTATAATTACATTAATTTTGACTGATAAAATTATTTAGATTATTTTTGATTATATATTTAATTATAGTGTTATTAATCAAGATATACAAGATTATTATTCTGTAAACATGCTCTGATTGATTAAATTTATCACACCAAATAAGTGTGTATATAATACTACACAATTCTAAATTTAAAGGTAATATACGTATGCGTTTATATTTCTTACACATTCTATACGTTTACTTAAATCTTTATTAATTTCATGTACAGATATTAAGTCATATTTTTTAAGGGTTTAAATGTTATTATGTACAATCCGTTTAGTATAGTGAATTAGATGGTTTAAAAGTGTTTATACCTTGCTCAAAATATTTCCCGGTGGCTTGAAAAATATTTGTGAGGTTCTCTGTAAGTAGCCATTTTCTGCCAATAACCTCAAATGTTTAAATAAATAAAAAAAGAAAAAAGAAGTAAGTATAATTTTATTAAATATATAATTTATAATGACTGCAAAAATATAACAATTTTATAAATGATAATTGAAGTTTTGTATATGTAAGGAGATTATTTTTTGTTTCAGAAAAAAAAATTAGAAGTTTTTTTTTCTGAAACAAAAACTTCCACAATAGTGTTTTCTAGATTTAATAAAACAAAGCACACGACTTTGTTGGTGCGTAGTTAAAGTTTATGACAGTGAACCGTTGAAAATTAAATGTATACCATATATATATGCATAATTGTTTTGTAATAAAATAATAAAAAATATAACTAAAATTAAAAACAAGTAAATGGTTAATACTTGTAAATTAATATAAATATCGTAAATAAATAGTCAAATATATATTTTATATACAGAAATTAATAAATGCTTAATCCGAAGTCTTATGATATTTGTAAAGAACGACTGGTTCTGAATTAAAAATTCATCGTCAGATATACCTTTATAAATAAAATTACGATTCTACAGACTTTATATATAAATTACGATATTTTTTGTTTGAATCTGATTGTACTTTATAAGTATAATACAACTCTAGACTAAGCATTAATTAATTAATTAATATCCATATATAAACTATTTATTTATCTATATATTTAATTATTTTGTATTTTAAATAATTAAATGTTATGTTGTAATAACTGAGTAGACAAAAGCAATAAAAAATTTTAAAATAAAATGATAATATTATTCCGTATGATATATCGCATAAACCTTGTTTATTTTATTCATATGTAAGTTATGTATGCATATTAAAATATTGGATATATGTAATATAGTGGATGTACAATAAATAAGTGTTAAATCTGCACTATATAGTTGACATGTATATTAGTTATAAAATGAAATAATATTATATCATCTAAAGTGACAGTTTATTTTATATTGAAATAATATAGGTGTATATAACTTGCAAAAGAACATAAATAATTAATTTATAATACAAATATTCCCTAAAATTTCATTTTAAAAATTTGCGATCAATTTAATTTAATTAAATATTGACTGCAAACAAAATAATGTTGAAAATCTGATTACATATAAAATGTGAATATATTAGAATATAATTGATAACTTAAATATATTTTATTTCATAAAACTATTTATTCACGACTTAATTGTAAACTCTTGATAGTATACTATATTTTTTATGTGATATACGTTTTACTATACGATTCAAAATAAAACTATATTACAGTTTGTTATTTTACATGATTCTTTTAATAAAAAATTTACTAATGTTAACTAATTATTATTATTCATTACCTATTTAGTTTTGAGAAGAGTTATAATTAAATTGAAATTATAAGTTTGGTATAATTTATATGGATTTTTTTATAGTTGTACCTATACAATTGTGGTAAACGATTGACGCATGGCCGAACAAAAATTTAATAAACTTAATAGACAATTTAATATTTTATGAAACTTATATGAATGCCTTTTAAATTTTCATCTTGGATCACTTCTGTTTAAAGGACTGTTAAATATTTAAAAACTCATTAAGCTCTAATGAATGTTCGTCCACTAGTCTGGACATGATTTAGTAGGTTTAATCCCAAAACAGTTATTTACTTAGAATAAGCTTGTTAAGTTTTACTCAAATGTACGACACGGAAACTAGAACTTTCTGACCAAACAAGTCTGTTGGCTGTCTCTGAACCAGCATAGTTGGTCTCACTACACTTTTATAAAATTTATCTTTCAGCCTCATTGGAATTCTCTTTTCGCATAATACGCCCGATGCTTCTCTCCATTTCATCCACCCGCACTTAATCCAATGTTTTACATCCATGTCAAAGCCCTCGTTCTTCTGAACAAAATATTCTAAATATTTAAAGCTCTCAACTTCACCTATCACATCACCATCTATTGTCAATGGTTTCCTCATTCCTTCAACTTCTTGGTCTTTTTGTCCAAAATCATTCTCTATATACTCTGTCTTATTTCTACTAATTCTCAATACCTTTTCTTCGAGGGCTAACCTGCACTCATTTACCCTATTATTGACAACTTCCAGGTTCTTTCCTACCAGAACTATATCATCCGCAAACATCATACACCATAGTATCTCACCCTGTATCTCCTTTGAAACCTCATCCATTACCACTGAGAACAGGTAGGGACTTAGAGCTGACCCCTAGTGCAAATCTACTCCTTCATTGTAACCTTCTGATACTCCACACCGACTCTTGACACTAGTATTCGACCCTTCATATATATCCTGGATCAAATTTACATACATTTTAGGGACATTTTTCCTTATTAATGCCCTACTTAAAACTTCCCTTGGCACTCTGTCATACGCCTTTTCTAAATCTATAAACACCATGGATAGTTTTTTATTCTTTTCTCTGTACTTCTCTACTAATTGCCTAACACAAAATACTGGCTTATTGTACAAAAATAGTATCAAACAATATTGATTCAAAAACTTAAAAAATAACAAAAATCCCCCTGCATATTTACTTCAGACAGATACTAAACACATAATATAGTTTAGTATCAGTCTGAAGTAATATAGTAATAACATAATAATAAATATATAACATAATATATAATATAATATATAATATATATATTATTAATATATAGCATAATATAGTTACTAAATATTCTCAAAAATATTGTATTTAATAATTTTTATCTAAGCAACATCTAAATGATAAAATATACGTTTATGAATTCAGTAACAAATTAAATATACAAGATGGAAGTTTTAATTCTCATGAATATTCGTACTAGGTATCAAAACACACATAATAGACTTAAAATGGTTTATAAAATAAATCGGCTATCATATGCATATAAACATATTACAAAGCCTGCCTAAACAACCACAATCATAAAAAATATATATTTTTAGATGGTTATGAAATAATACATTCAAATAATAATCCAAAAAATATTGATGGTGTGATAATATTTATAAAAATCGATTGTTCTTTCTTATAAAAAGCAATTATATTTTCTGATGCAAACTGTATAATAACAAACATTAAAATTGATGGCTCTGATTATTGCATTACAGGGACGTAGGTATAGATTATTTTTGGAAAGGGTTTCAACTTTAAATTATTAGGTATATTAATAAAATACCTAAACTATTATTATTTAAAATTAAATATAATACAAGTAAACTTAATCGTTGCCTACGTTGTGTTAGTTTGTTCACGATTTGTAAATTATCAATGATTATGTATCTATAAATAATTAGAAGAACTAGTTCAATAAGTCGCTCTTAACCAACGGTGTTTCGTAAATACGTCTTAAGTGCTTCAATGTAGAAAAGAAACGTTCCGCACTCGCAGAAGACACTGGAAGAGTGGCCACATTTTAAGAAGAGTCTAATTAAAAGGAAAATTATGTAGGTATCACACTTTTCCAATGTTTTAACTACATTTAACTCATTTGAGCTATCACATATTTCTTCCCACTTCTTGGTCCATAATTAATATTCACTCAATAAATTTTTAATTTTTTTATTTAGCAGGTATATCTAATAGATTTCTGTCAATTTTTTTTTTAACATCATTCTTAATTTTCGTAATTTTTGACAGTAAGGTCTAGAGATTCCCAATTTTTTTGTAATGGTTAGTAGTTAATGGTTTGTAATAGTTAATTTGATTGCTAATTCGTTTAGCACATGGTCAAAAATGGATAATAAACATTTATTTTATAATATATTTTGGCTGTCTCTGGAGGATTATTACTTCGTCTTTTTTATCTGTTTGTGATTCCAAGTACTGTAAGTAACTCAATACCTAAAAGTTCAGATGTTATAATATCTGTAGTTTTACCTGTCATAATTGACATACACCCTTGAACTTTTTCAACTGAAAACATGAGAGTCTGACTTACTATAACTGTCAAGTATTTTTTTAGATTTTCTCCTATTTATAAATGGGTTTTCCACCATAGATCTTATTTCCTAAGACCACCATAATTACGACCAAATAAAACACAGATTTTGCAAAGGGCACCTTTGGCAACGTCTGAAAATATGAGCCAAAGATATTGTTCTATTCAATGAAAAAAAAAACCATAATTTATCACTCACAGGAGATTTATATGATAAAGATGGCATTCACGGTTTTTGAAATAATTTTCATTTTTTTTTCGTTATTTACTGGTGTATTCCCTAAATAGATTTTTACATCATTTTCAAATAACTCTTTTTCTCCTTCAGCGGAAGAAACTTTTTCAGAAGAACTTGAAACTTCAGGGTCAGTTGAGACAGACACGAAAATAGATGAGAGTTGATTAATTTGGGTAGTTTCATTTCAACTTCCAATACTATTTATTTAATACAATTTTCTACTTTCTGCTCTTTTTCTTTTCAAAAAACTTTAAAACCATTGATTGATTTGTTTACTTAATTTTGTTTCTGTTATAATAAGAAAGTTACATTTTAAATTATAAAATAATATGAATTATCCAAATAGAGAATATTAAAAATTAGAATCACATTAGAATCAAATTAGAAAAATAGCATGAAAGTAGTTTGCCCAGTGAACAACATAAACTTTATAATATTCGAACTTCAAAAAACTATATTTTTAATCAAAACGGTAATATAAAAATAGAAAACATATTAAATACGTATGGCACGGGTAAAATAATAAAGAACGTAGAAGTGAAGATAGTAACTAAAAAACCGACTGTACTGTTATAATCTGCAGATAATAAGGGATAATTTAAAATCAATGTTATAGCAATACGAAAAAACCTATTTAACATTGAATACGTAAACATGGATGGATAAAACAATGGATAACGTCAACAGCGTGTTGTGTTGACGTCGGCCACCGTGGCAAGATCGCAAGTGTCAACTATGTTTTGACATCGGCAATGAACGTTTTAAATATAAATGAACATTATGTAAAAATTAATAAATTACATGCTTTGACTGGAAAATAATATTCAGAATACCCGAAGACAGGCCTGAGACAACTCCAAAAGACTAATTTGGTAAATTGGTAACTACACAATTTCAAACACAATGACAAATTCTTATACTATTAATAAACTATTATAAGTAATATTTCTAGTATGGTCGTGTGCGTCCGAGATCAAAATAAGATACCATGGCAGCACTCAATTTTTTGGTTAATATTTTAAATAAATTACTACTACAATATAACATTAGATACCTATCAAGATAATCATTATTTTTCTTACCAAACGTGTACTTGTAAAATTGTATAACGAAAATATTTGTTTTCATTCTTTATCATAATTTAAAAGTAAAATTATTTTTATGATGTTTAACTGAAAAGTCATTTTCGTTGCTAGTTAGACTAACATAAAACCTAGCATCAATATTTTTCTGGTTAATATTATTATTTATTAACTGACTGGGCTTTTTTAATGGGGATGTTCAAAATCCCAGACTTCCCTTTTCTATGCCTCTGTTGTGTTGTATCTCTCACGTTTTCTTGCTCGAGTTACACAGGACGCATTGATTGTGTTTTTCAATAATTTGACTGGTGTGATCCAAACGGGCGTCACCGTTTTCGGCCAAAATGTACCCTACTCTTTTCGGCCACTGTCACTTTTCGGCCAAAACTTACCGTTTACTTTTCGGCCACTGTTCCTTTTCGGCCAGCACAGTTTTCTATAAAATTTACAATTATAACTACTTATGAGTTATGATTGTATCCAAAAATTTGATTTAAAAAAAAAATTATTACCTAATACTTTGTGAAAAAATAATATAATAAAATAATTGGTAATACAATAAATTGTTATAATACATCAGTCGAATAAAAATATAATAATAATAATAAAATATGCATTCAAATTAATAAGTATTATTTTTTATAATTATATGATATTTGTTTGACAAATTTGTAACGACATATTTTATTATTTTTATAGTCTTCAATGTAAGCTTCATTTCGTCGTTGCCGTTCCACATTTTTCGTATCTCGAGGTGTTTTTAAAATGTTAATACTTCTAATTTTTATATATACATCTGTTTGGACTTCATTTATAAGTACAGCTAACCAGCTCATTATGGGTGGAGTATGTTTATAAAAGCATTGATTAAAAAAAGAATGGAACGACTCGCAAGCATTGGTAGTTCTAACCAAACTTGCCGACACAGCAGCCCAATATTGAGGTGGAAATAAGCTTTCCTCATTTATGAAATTGTCAGTTAGGTAATCACAATATTTTTTTAATCGTTCATCATCAGGACAGTCTGACATAAAATCATTAACAAAACATTCTGAAACTTCGTGTGGGTATAAAAATAATAATCCAAAAGTATGTCTAATCCATTGTCCTATTTCAGATGACATATTTTTATAATCTACGGATAATCCAAATTTTTGTACACTTCGCCACCAAGCTTGAGTCAAATGAAATCTACAACCCACTATTTCAACGTTAGGCCAAACAATTTCTACAGCTTTGTGAATTGCCATTTCAAAGTCTATTGTGACCCATTTTGGAGAAAATTGTATATTAAATTGATTTAACAGACTATTTATTTTATTAAAAGTATATACATAAGTTTCATAACTTTTGTTTAAGAATAAACAAAAAATTATAGGAATATAATGACCATTTTTAAGTATATGAATGGTAAACATTTGTGTAAAAAACCGAGGACAAAATTTAAATGTACCATCCATATATATTGTATCTATTTCAGATAGTAACTTTAAATTTGTGTTACAAGAAAATATAACCACATTTTTCTCTATATCATTTAATAATAAAAAAGGCTCACCTTCTTTTGTCACCGGTTTCATATCGTCTAAAGCTTTATGTACTCCCGCAAGGTCAGTAGGATTAACAGGAAGAATTTTCTTACGTTTTTCATAAATATTTTTGCTTATTCTTTGAACGTCTATTATATTAGTATTCAATGCCGGAGTTTTACATATTTCTTCCATGATAATTTTTTTTGGTCTGTTGTGAAGATCCTCTTCAGGTTTTCTTTTACACGCTGTATTAAGTATTTGACGATCAATTAAATTCCTTGTATATGGATCATGGTTTATGTGTATTATATTCTCGTTTTCGGAACAAATTGTATTTGTTTGATTTGTATATAATATAGCAGCACACTTACGATTAATACATTTCCAACGAGTTGTGCCGTCCAATTTTGTATTGGCTTTTGAAAACTTATAATTTTCAAAAATTAATAAACACTTTCCCCGGTTACTTTCAATGAATTCAGCCATTATAAATTATTTTTATGTTTTTTAAATTTAAATTTTAAAAATGTCTATCACGACTCGGTAGGTACTAAAAAGTATAGGTACGTATGCTAGAACACTTTTGTACTGAGTGTTTATATAACTGTTTCATACAATGTGTGTGTGTGTGTCTGTGGCTGTGTGTCGTCTTAAATTAATGTCCACGATAACATATAATTGGTTTTTCATAATATAATATATTAGATAAGATAGAAACGATAAGGTACAACATGGTACAACGCTGGTTTATCTTTACTTCCAAAAAACCAACTATAAACGAAATT
The DNA here is from genome assembly GCA_034509805.1 of Sipha maydis. Lineage (NCBI taxonomy): Eukaryota > Metazoa > Arthropoda > Insecta > Hemiptera > Aphididae > Sipha > Sipha maydis. Next base: position 136,316 of record JASXSY010001509.1, read on the forward strand.
AAACTTACATTGAAGAGTGAGGACTACATAAATAGTAAAATTTGTCAAACAAAAATTAATTTTTAATTTAACAAATGTAATCATATGTTCAGTTGTTAAAATTGTAAATTTTAAAGAAAATTATACTGGCCGAAAAGTAAACGGTAAGTTTTGGCCGAAAAGTGACACTGGCCGAAAAGGGAAGGGTACGTTTTGGCCGAATAGGGGGCCGCCCATCCAAACCATATGTTTTCTTTTTTTTTCGAAGGTTTAACATTGTACAATAATTCATTAAGTAAATATTTAATAAAAATATATTATACAAAAAAACATTTATTTACATATGAGTATACACAATGAAATATTAGGTAGACTCTATTGGTTTATCAATTGAGAAAATATTAGCTAATTTTTACCAACATTTTTTAAAAAAAAATCGATATGATTATCTAAAATGAAAAAAAAAATTATATTGAGTACATATATATATACATATACAGTTTATATAAAAGGCGAATATAGTTCCATTTTTTTTATAAATATGAAATCAATCTACTATTAGTGATTGGATTCGAAAAATATAATTTTGACCAAAGGAGAAAAGGTGTATCATGGTACTATGTCTAAAAATCTATATAATGATGATTTATTAGACTTTGATTGAAACGAGGATTGTATTGTTTTTTACTTTGGTACTAGTTAGCAAGGTAATCGTTCACCTATCTCTTTAGTTTCCGTTAACTCGAAGAAAAAACAAAAAAAAAAATGTAGAAAAACAATTCATACATTTTATTTGTAGTGTCATTCAAGTAATTTGATTTTTGAATACTTGAATATCCCAAGCGAAACTAATTAAAGTCCATTTTAATCGGCGCTAAAAACCGAACGTTTTGACTCTTACGGTATTTTTTTATTTTTTATGTTCGAAAAAATATTTTATGATTAACTATTTTCATAAAGATCATACAGAAATTGAACAATTATTGAACTAAAAATATATGAAATATGTAGAAATTAATGAAGTTTATGTTGAGGTGTTCGTTGACTTTATTTTAAACTTAATTTACTTACTCCAAATCATTGAGACAATTAAAAAAAAAAAACAAAAAATTGTTTGCTTAGCTTAAACTAGTTTAAAAATATCTTTACCCTTAGACACAATAAAGTTATTTTTCACCGACTTTCAAGCGGAATCGGTTTTCGAGTGCGATGGCTTACATTTGGTTTGCAACGTGATAAACAAATACGATTAATACGGCAAAGAACGTACGCACTATGCAGTGTCTCAACAGTTTTTGTTTCCGTTCAAAGACGTCTATTAACTAATACGTGCGCACTCGATACGGATCGGTAGACCAGGTTATTGGCAGACGTACCTATGATGCGTATGAAAATGACATGCCATTGTTCGGTGCGGGTGATCGGTATGGTATGGTTACATTTTGCGCGTGGCTGCAGTATAATAACATTTAATGTAGACGAAAGGTCCGTTCCGAGTCTGAATAATGTATAATACACGCATTTGCACATTAGAAACGTTCGCGCGATGTTTTATTATATACCGCTGCGACCGCGCAATAATTGACAGTCGTAATGGAAGCGATAAGTGCACAATACTATTGGGCACTTGGACTGCGACTGCTAATAATAAATAATAATAATAATAATGATAAATAATAATAATAATAAATAATAATAATAACAAGAATAATATAGAATAATAAAAATAATGTATAACATAAACTTGTGTCCGGCCGAGTAATGACATTTAGAATAAGATGGAAATCCTATTGGTCACGGAAGTTTGAAGATCATTTAATAACAGCGTAGTAATTACTGTTGTTGCGTTACGTGTTTCGTATTGTTGCTGCAGGTGCCGGGATTTCGTTATGGATATACAATTGTTGCGCGGAATGCATTTCTAAGCGAAAGCATAATAAGAGGTCATAATATCGTACACGCGGCCAATATGATACTTTTTACACCATATCCACGTATACATATATATTATACACTTTTATCGAACATCACAGGCAATTAACAGATCCGCAATTATATTATACATCGTTATTGTACATTATAACCGTGTTCTATAACGGTTGCGTTCGCAACAACAATCTATATACAATTATTGTAGTGGTACCGCGATAAGTTTCAAAAATGTTTAGATATTACACCGTGTACTACTGCCTACCTGTCGCACGTAAGCTGTGCCTATAGAATGTGTTCCGTACGTTCACGGTGATAAATATCATAATGATCGTTCATTTCGATTCATAACGATTATTCTGTCGGATCCGGTTTCACCTGCACGTGTTGATTCTTTTTTTTTCATTTTTTAATTTTTTCAGACACTCGTCATCACCGACATATTGTAGTAACAAATTGACAATTGTTTTGAATTCTGTGGGATTGCATAAAATCGAAACGAACAACATCATAATTGATAAATGTCACTTGGAAATCGATTTCGACTTTCATATTCCAATAAAACCGTTTACGTTTCATTACTAGGGACGAATGATATGAACCTCGACATTTGCATAATACCATTGATGGTTGATTGTACGCCATCGAAGTAGAACCATGCTGATCGGCCAATCAACAAATCAAGATCGAGGACTGAATATGAATCTGATGAAAGCTGAATTATTGAAGATATGAATTTTGCGTTTCATGTTATCAAAACTGATAAGTTTCTTCAGATATAATGCTTGTAAAATCATATAGTATACAAGGTATATAAAATAAAATAAATTATTATTGTAAAAGTTGATAAAATAATAGGTAATTGACACTTTTCCTTTTTTTTTAAAGTAAAATCGGGTTTCCATCATTTATGAGTATCTTAAACAGTCATAAGTAAGTAAAACATGTAATAATGTCTTATTTCATAAATTAAAATTATATTAATATATATATATATTTAAATTAAGCATATTTAAATTAAAATAACACAAAATCGATTTCAACTCTACGTATCAGTATATTTGACTGAAAGCTATTATATATTTTAAAATCACTACCTACTGAGTATCTCATCATCAAGACTCGGAACTTTAGGCCTTTACATATTTTTTTTAGAACAATTTAGGTTCGATACAAACTTGACCAATAGTGCGCAGATTTCAACTGCAAACATTTTTGTTCCGCATCTGACTCGCTTGCCCGTGCTACATTTTCAAATCACTTCATAAGATTTTAACGTTTATCAGTATTTAATTCCATCACGTTGATGGTAAAATGTAGATATAACATTTTTCTTTACTGTCGAACTCAAGCCAAATCATTAAACGTCAAAATATAATATATATCCAAATCGGCATAGCTAACTTAGACACTTATTATATTGATTCAGTGTTATAATTAAATTAGTTAAAATACATTTTTAAAATGTCAATTTAATCAATTAGTCAATCAAACTGTCAATTTAAATTATCATTTTTTCATTTTTGTTTTCTTTAATATAATCTGTCATATTTGGCAGATTGGCCCTTCAGTTAATAACTTACAGTTGCCTAACCCTGCTCTAGAAGATTAAAATTTTATGTAGATTGTATAGCTTGAATAACAGGAAGACATAACAATACACAAATTTGCATTGTTTAATTTTTTTTCTCGTGTAATAATATGTTTAATTAAGTAAATTGTATTTTATTCAATAAATCGATTATACTTTTGCATATTTTCCAAATTTTTACTGCGTATTATATTATATTATACCGCTTACTATGATTTTTTTTTTTTTAATACACATGAAGTTCCGAGTCTTGATCATCATTATACTTAAATTATTTTTAAGATATTTTTATTTTTTTTTAATTTATACTAACAGAACATGGAATATATGTTTTATTAAATACTAATCACATTTCTTTATGTTTACACAGAGATAAATGATTTTAAAGAAAATATACATTTTTCAAAAATAATATATGAAGTAATCTACTAAAGGAAATCTGTATAAAACTTCGTTGTTGATCGATCATCTTTAATATTCCATAATTCCTCACCAGAGCATTCTCTAATTTTATTTTTTATCTAGCATAATATACATGATATAAGTACGAGTACCGAAGAAATTAATATTTTCATACCTCACATAAAACCTTATTGTTATATTATATCTTTTAATTATTTATTAATTTATGTAAAATCTCCAACCATAATCGTAATTTATACTTTCATTCGTCTTCATATAAAATAATATCAGCTACGTGTACATTTAAGTTTATTATGGAGAATATTTAATGTTATACCTTTATTACCAAGGATAAAGTTTTATTTACTATAGCACATTTTTCAGTAAACGCATTTTATTTCCACATGGAATTATAGTTGTCACTTAGTGTAATTTATTATTTACTCAAAGTATGTTTTTATACTTTTCTACTTCATCATTTAGTGTTTACTTTTTTAATTATGTTTTGTGCAATTTTTAATTCACAATATTTAATTTTCTATTTCAAATATTACTTTTTGATATCAAATTTTAAATATAATGAAATAATTTATAACACTTCTTATTTATATATTTCTAATTTATTAAAATCAAATGGTTGGACTGTTAAAGTTTATAAAGATAAAATTAACTTCCATTCAAATCGAAGAATATTTTAAGCGCTTGTTCATCAAATAATTTTCTGTTTTTCAGAAAAAAACTGTACTTATAAAATTATTAAAACTAAAATTCACTTGTGGTACATTTTTGGAGGCGATAAAAAAATCAAACGAAATCAATAATTATTGTTACGATTTAATTAAAAATGTATAGAGAATAAATCATAATATTATACAGGTACGCGTTGAACTTAAAATATTTAATTTAATTTTAAGATATTCTAGTAAGAACAATGATAATAAAAATAACAGTACCGATTAGTATTTAAACAATTGTTTCATAATTTTACTTTAAATTTTAGTTTACTTTAATGAATAGAATGAAACTTTAATGAACCTACCATAAATTATTTACGATTAATATTTGTATTTTAAGATAAATGAACAAATATGTATTAATAAGTTTACCTAAAATATGATACTCGGGTGAAAAAAATATTTTAACCATAGTCGAAGAACAATATTAAATTTAAAATATTTTCTGGTTTAAAACTTCTCAAAAAATTATTTTAAACGCAGATGACTGTAATAACAATAAATTATAATGTTTTACATAACTTATATTTATATACGAAGTACGATTAGTTTTCATATAAAGGTCATATTAATAATTCATTCTATAGTAATAAGTTTTCGGAAAACGATTCCATTATTTTAAATTTCAATGCAAATGCGATGGATTAAATATTTCTAGATAATTTAGATCACTTATTAATCTTCAATATCACTTTCTCGTTTGATATTAATAAAATTAAATAAATTAACAAACGATGTCATAATTATGAGAAACTAAGTCTTACACAATAAAAACACAAATAAATAATCACGATTTTATAATTCGTAACTATGTTTCAGGTAAAGTGTTTATTTAATATTTCTAAATAAAAACCTTGTACTTATTCATAATACTTCTCGAAAAAAATAATTCAAAAGCAATGAAAATGTTCCAAATATATTTAGTATTATACCGAAGTGTTCCAATAAGAGAAAATCAAAATTCATAATTCATAATATATTATTATGACAAAATAGTACAATTATATTCACATTATTATATGCAAGTAATGATCGTGTTGGTGTATGTGAAATCTTTATTTAATACTTGACAAGTACATCACGTAACTATTGAATGGTTTAGTAAAAACGGTTTCATATGAAGTGTATTTAGTGTATAATCCTAATTTCATGTTCAAAACTTCTAAAACCGATGAATAATGTGTTTTAAATTTATTTCCATACCATTTTGTAAGAACATAATATCATACCTTGAGTAATTTTTAATATAAAAACTTTTGACATTGAAAATGAATACTCTTTTATATTTTAAGTAATATCAGTTTTTATCAACTATAAAAGATATTGTATTTTTTTGGTTGAGGCTTATTGACTTAATCTTGATTAGTATAGGATGGTCAGATGGTACATTGAAGCCAAGGATTACAGACAATATAGGAAAATGAAATTCAATCGCTTGTAAAAAAAATGGGTTTCAATTACTATATTTAGGTAGTCAACAAGAAAGGAATTAAAGATATAATATCTATAGATAATATATATTATGTGAAGATGTTGTGAAATGGGAAAAACTAATTGCGAGGAACTTTTAAAAAAATTCTGTTTTACCTTATTGATTGTATAGATTACAAATACAAATAGTATAATAACTGAAACGATTTGCATCGCATACAATGGGAAAGAACAATAAATAACATAAAAATAATTAACATGTAAAAAATATTTTTGACCTAAATTAAATTTATATACACAGTAATTATAAATACAAGGACTTGAAGTAAAATAATCCACAGTCAAAAAAACGGATATCCCAACCTATTTTCCTAAACAATATAATCATTAATCGAGTATAGTTTTTTTTTTCTCTCTAAATCCAGTCTAACAGTTAACCTGCTTGATATCTAATTATTTTTAATTATAATTTTTCATCGCACGCACTTGACAGAGTTTATATTCGCATTCACTTTGTTTGATCGATGTTCAATTTTCATATGAGACTTACGCATATAGTAAAAATGTTGTATAGTACAAACTATAGTAAACCTTTCAAAGTTGAATACAATGCCATTTTAAACAAGGCAATATTATGTGTCAGTATGATATATATTAAGTATAATACAGATTAATATACATAACAAAATGTTATCAATCGATTTACCAATTGTTTAAGTTCTGGTTCATTTAACTCTCACTGTAGTTGTCAAGGTTTACCGAATAAATAAATTCAGTGTCATATTATATAAGCTAGTATGAAATATTCAATTTAAATTAATGATATTAGCATTTGTTATTTGATCGGCTAAGCTGTCAACAACATATCAAAACAATCGTCTACGCTATTTTCATCCAGTATACAATTAATTAATAATATAAAAAATCAGTTGACTGACTGCTCATTTTTATACAGTTCAAAATTTAAATCTAAATATATTTTGTACGTGTGTGAATTTGTCAGTCAGTAATAATAACCGAAAACCAGCAATATGTAACCACATAAAACAATTTTATCGAAATATGTCAAATAACAACACAAAAGTTTAAACAAAACACGCACTAGTTAATAGGAACTGTCCTATGAAAACACTAAAATTATTTTAAGCATCAATTGATGCTTTAGAATTAGTTATGAGTAAAACTAATGAAATGTGATAGAATTTAAGACCCATTGAATAGTTAATTTATGGAGATAATATAATTGCTATTATTAAAAGTCGAAACTATTATAATAATATAATTTATGATTTAAATAGTTTAATATTTTATTTTTATGTGTCAATACGTCATGTGTAGAATTTGTATTTATTCTTCAATATTCATGATGCATTTTAAATACATTTTGAATAATTGCTTAATGAAAATATTTATCTCTGATCTTAAGGTATTTATCACGAATATGTGTGTAAATATTTGATATTCACCGTTAAATTTCCACGTTGTGAACGAACACTAAAATATTTGAGATTTGAATCTCGTTTCGTATTAATAATAAAAACTTTACCAAACAAAGATCGTAAATTAAACGTTGATTATTTTCACGTAATTTTATTTCTGATTTTCACACCAAGACCAGAATCAATTTCAAAAATAATCTAGTAGCAAAATAAAAATTTAAAAATGTTACAGAAGCCATATTTCTTTGTAATCTCTTACTCCATAATCCATAGTTGTATCGCGTCATATATAACTCATATTGTATCCGCTATATAGTATATGAATTTATTTCCCTTCGATGATATTAGTACAAAAATCAGTTGGCCACCAAGAAAAATAAATATCAGAATTTCATAAAATAAGTTTGCGTAAGATTAGCGAATCCGGCCAACACTTGGTCAATGCCCTAAACAATTACTGAGAAATTTAAATGTTCGCCGATTGCCAGGATACTGCAGTTCTAAGTGCAATTAAGCTAAACACAAAGGTTATTTATCGTGAAATAATTTTGAATCGAAATGTTTGTATTTTGTTTAATAGTAGTACTCTATTATGAATGCACCAACGTATCGGTCACTTAAATAGTTTCAAATCTAGAAATCGAAATATATAATTCTTATTGTTGATTTATCTATTGATCAGATCATATTATAATAATTAAGTTTGTAAGTGTGGCAATACTTCAGTTGTTCTGTATATCAGCCTATAATATACTATAAATATTTTGCTACAGTATTTAACAACAAAACGATAAATGTGGGAAATGGCTAAATAGTGTAATTGTATTTTATATTTCTGACTCCGAGGTAGGTTTATAGTTATCACTTTATTAATATTACACATAGTGTATGGGTCAATAAGACGTGATTCGATTAAGATATTTCACCAAGTGCAATTATAGTGTATTAACAAATGTAGTTATTCCCAAATCGTATTTGCATCATCCACTTTGTATTTTAATGGATTAATCCCATCATCACGTCACAGGATCAAAGACATTTAAAAAATAATCCATTTATATTGTCACTGAAGGGATGATTGAAAAAAGTTATTTTATCCAAAACTACAGTATTTTCCAATATATGCATGGTGAACCAACATTGAGTCTTAAAATATTTTTAATATTTCGTAAATAAGTGACAAGAATAATAACTTAATTATGCCAGTCCTGCGGTGTCATCCTTACAATCAAACACATCTATACCGAGTGTAACACATATCGGACGCAAGGGACCACAACCAATTATCGGAAGACCTATTTGAATGCCTAGGACCCAACCTGCCTCTCTCCAACATAATCTCCTTCTTTCAACAAACTGGACTGTTCAAACTAATTTAATTTCAAGAATCTACTTTTCATTGTATAATATACTAAATATGTTATATTTTTCTTTTATTTTTCTTAGCCTCCTAATACATAACTTTTTGTAATAATTTTATTACCCAATGGCCCTGATGCCGAGGGTTAAAAAAAAAAAAAAATATCTTAGTTACTAAAATATAATTATATATTGGAATTCTATTTTCTAGTATTCCTTTACAGTTTATGATAACTTTCCTTATAATAAAATTATTATCAATGTTATTAAATTACAGTTATATTATATTATGGGCAAGCTGATATAATGACTGGGAAATACGGAAATACGGTATTACGTTGTTCTTCAAGTCGTATTACAGATACTACGAGTAAAGCGGTTCCGTTGTACAAAATGTTTCTACTGTAAGACTAAAGGTACAATACTCGGGATCCGTATGTGGGCGTACTGCAATATAGGATATAAACACTTATAATTCAAGTAGAACTGAATTTAAAAAAACATACTACACAGTGCACTTGGTGTTTTGTTAGTTTGTTAGTTGTGTTTGAGTATAACCAGTATTCCCTGTTCAGTTGATAATAAGGAAGTTTATGGTACACAGAGAAACAAACTATGTTTGCTGAAACGTTAATGTGGTAATTAGAAACTACGAACATAGAAGTTGAGAGCTAAAAGTACCATATGAGACCATGGTCGCATTTCATATTATATTCATGGTTATATTTATAAAAATAAAATATATTTCATAACAAAGATATCGAGTGTTGTTAATATAATTTTATAAACGATTGTATCGTCGTTGGGCGAGTAGCAAGTCGTATCTCAAAAAAGTAAAATGTTAAGGAGAGACAAAAACGTGTTTATAAAATCAAGGTTAGCTGATAAATGTCTATTTTTTTTCTTATCATAATAATAATAATCTTTGATTGTAATATTACGGCACTTTCATATCAATTTGTACTTAGTATGTTTTCTGTGAGATACGATGTATTTCGATTTTTTTTTGAGATACGACTTATTTCTTGTGTATAAATAATATACTATACTAGTTTTGAATTGTACTGTATTTATGATACACATGATGCTTTGATTAATAATAACATATGAATCGTTTTGTGCTGCATTGTTTATATTTTAAAACGTGATTATTTAAATCAGATTAATTCATTCATCAGTAATTATATTAATTATTATTATTATTATTATTCTGGCATTCACTACTCTTTATTTTATTCTCTTTATTTTATTCAAGAGTTTTCCCCACATGAATTACTGTATGTAGAAATATAAAATATTACTAAATATGCAAAACATAAAAAATTTATTTTGGACAAATGAATGGAACTATTTGTAAATATTAATTGGTATTCTTATTTTTCATCAAAAAAATGTAATTAAAATATCAAATCGTTTAAATGGGCATTTAAATAGTTATCTAATTGATTCTAGAATTTTTTTTTATGTATAACAATGCTTTTACTCTTTTACTGTTGCAAAAAAATTTACACCTACTTCAGACTAAAGCTAATTCCATAACTATATTGTTCTAAACTATAAAAAAGTTATAAATATAAATTATGAAAATGTGCATTAAAATATTAAGAAACTTCAAAATGTTAAAAATAAAAACTATCAAAAATTATTACACATTTAGGGAGTACCTACATTAAGAAATGAATACATTTAAATTTTATGTAAATATATAAAAATAAAAACTATTCACACTAAAAAATAAATAGAAACTTAATGTTCAGTGCAGTTAGTGTTTGATCGTTTTTTTACGATGTTGGAGGGACTGATAAAAATAGTAGATATTAACCTATTGACTATCATTGAAGGTTCTTATTCGATATTATATTTTAACGTAAAAGCATTTAGTATTCTTAGAACAAACATAATTCAAAATCAAATACGAATGACACACTTCATATGTTTACTGTTTTTTTCTACCGGCAAAGGCTGCTATTGCTATAACTATGACGACCACTGTATTTTTTCTTCGAATTATTCCTAACAAAGCAAACATAATCATTAACCAAAATAAATAAACTATCGACATGATAACGATGAAAATCTGAAAATATTTATTTTATTTTATATTTTCGTTAATAAAACTACAGGTACGAAGCCCATCAAATGTTCATAGATTAAAATTGTTTAACATTTATCATTCAGCTGTTCACCATAGTACAATAATACAACTAAAATAATAGTAATAATAATAATTTAGTGAATTAAATTGATTAATTTACCATACTTGTCGATAATTGTATTGCACTCAATATGTGCAGCTAGTACATCGTATCTGTTTACACAATTAAAACAAATACAAAAGCAAATAATAGTAATATAGTCATGTATTAGGTATTTAAATAAAACATATGCGCATAGTATTTATTTTTAGCTTACAAATGTATTGTATGGACTTTTGCTTAGCTCATTTTAATTAGTACTCGTAACACTAGTATAAACACGTGAGTGTAATTGAATGAGTTACTTGGAAAAGGGAACATCTCCAAGAATTAAAATTTACAACAGATAAAAAAACTATTTAACATATCTGGTAGATGTTTCCTTTTCGAAAAAAATAAAAAAAAAATAAAGATACAAATACTCTAACGATAGGAACATGTGGATATATTTGATTTTGCACCAATTAATATGTTTACATACAATTATCTACTTATATAAAAATTTTAAATATGTCAAAATATTGGACTTGTTCTCTTTTTCTAAACTAACTCATTCAATTGTCTGTTATGAATATTATAAATTACATGCAAGATTTTATTTATTGTGTAAATGTCGTATGCAAACGTAATCGTTGTATGTATGTAATATCTTTGCATGATGGCCAAGATATTTATAAAAACAAACAACTAATAAAAAATAATCAATATAAAATAAATAAATAACTAAATTGCGAAAAATGTGCTGCAGGTGATAAAATATGTTTGTGATTTCTTATCGAATTTAATTTTTTTTTAATAATTTTACAGAATCATTAAGCATCTTAGGTTAATTTTATTTTATTTATTATTATTCATAACTACTTAAGTAATGAGATCAAACCATCCAAAATGAAAATCTCTTTTTTTTTATCAATATGTAAAAATTACATCTTAACCATCATAAACACGTCAAAGTTTCATTCTGAGTTAATAATTAGACGTCATATTTGATAACCTACATAAAAAGCTTTTATATTTTTTACGTACTTTCTATGAAAATTAAATAAGTTTACCGTAATTTTATTAATACTACCCATGCATTATCAAAATGTTAACGTGAAAGTAATTCTAATAAAACCATATTTCATTACGTCTTCAAATATTCCATCGTGAAACAATAGACATTTTTTAATTTTAAGCATATAACTATTCACTGTAAAATCTAATTCGTAATCAAAAGTACCTACACGTAACGATAAACATTTTTAAGAGTCGTTTTAATGCGCTATAAAGGGTATTTACGGAAAACTCATTATTTCCGAGAAACTAACTTCGAATTATCAGAACTTTTTTATAGCTATGCATCCTCCATACGTAGTCGTTTTTTATATATAAATATATAAAATAAATTCACGTTTTAACTTTATAATAATCTTGAAAATGTGAAACGGACTTGAGATTCTTTGTCCTACTGAATATTTGGATCGACATGGCATCGCTTCAAACTCAGGATTTCAAAAATTCGTAATGATAAGTTAATTTTTATTCCGTCGAACAGTATGGTCCGTATTCGTCAAATCATAGACAAAATATCAAATGGTTAAAACTTTCTCTTTCGAACTATCGATGATTAAAATTTAAAGTAGAATTAATTTTATATCAATAAACAACCAACAAATTGTAAAAAAATCATTGCAGATACAAATTAAGTGGGATCAAAACGCATGTAAGACGTTCAAACTAGTCAATATCTTTATGGTACATACCAATAATTGGACATAATTATTATGTTAAATATTGTATTGATAATTTGGTTTTTAACTATATGTCTCTCGGATGTATTGAGATAAGTGCTTTTTCTAAGCAACTTAATTCACTTTCGACATCAAAAATAAATTAAACACTCTAAATATCGGGATAATGTTTGAACTGTAACAAAATTCTCTTACCTAATTCATAGTTTTTTCTAGTAAAAACTTCATTTTCTACTCCGGCAATGCTTGAATTTTGCTTTATATTGCATTCAATAAATTCGATAATTCCATTCTGGTTCTAAGTTGAACTCAATAAACTAGTGTTTATTAAATATATATTCACATAGCAGCAATGAAATTGGCGTTTTAGGATGGTTAAATTCACGTGATGTCATATTGTACAATTGTATTTTAGGTGTTAGTTTATTATCAAAGTTATGATATATAGAAAAACTAAAAGATCCATATAATAAAGTCGCTCCGGATCATAATGATATGGATCTTCTAAGTAAGTGTTTCGATCATATGAACTCTAAGCCAAAATTAATTTACACGTACTTAAGTGGTAATACTTCTGCGAACACATTGCAAGAGTAGTGTATCAAAAGTTATTCGTTGCGCACGAGCGTAATGGATGTAATTACTTTAATTACATTTTCAGCATGGAAAAATTACTAAATTATACGTTACCGTATAAAGAAAAAAACTAATTATGAATTATATAGCCCGATGAATTGTACGTAACACGATTACATCAAAATCTGTTGAGCTTCCTTATACCAAAGAAAATGCAAATGTATCTTAAATTTACTACAACTTTCAGTGCTAGTAAGGATTCAACATTATCAAATTCAAAAACCATCGTGTCGTAAATATTTTGATATTTTTCAATTCAAAACATAAATATTACTTATAACTAAGGATCAGTAGTTGTAGGAGCTAAATAAGGCATAGTATGCATGCAAATATGCACGAAAAATTTGCAAAATATGCTTTAAATATGTAAAAAAATTAAATTAATACGTAAAATTTTTTTTCTAAATTTTTTTAAAAAAAAAACACATGTAATGTTTTTAATAATCAATAATATATACAAAAACTATTTATAACTGAAAAAATGTATAATTTGTTGGTATTTTGGCGATAAGATAAAAAGTACTTAACATAAGTATTTTGGCATTTTAACGTGATAGACTAAATGCGTATTGATAATTTTGAATTTTATATATTCAATATTAATTTAAATATACAGACGAAGAAAATAAAAATTTTAAAGTTAGTTATTTAAATTTTTGTTAGAAAAATATGAAATATGCATAATATGAATGCAAAATCAATGAAATATGCATTTTTATTTATTTAACTCACCATTGTAAAGTTCTCATTTCTAGCTTGGTCTGTTATAAATTGGGAACATACAGAACAATATGCAATTCCTAAAACATCCGAACACTACTTATAACTATGATCTCAAAGTTGTTAACTCTACGGTTCTGTTTTAATTTATTTTCATCACGTATAATTAGTTTTTCATACACTTATAACAAACGGATACAAACTAAAGAAGCTTGTAAAATACGCCGAAAGAGTGTTTCCGAGTTGTTTTTCCTTTGTTGGGTTAGCAATGGAAAATCAATGAACTTGCAAAACGATTTTAAGCAAAAATCTATAGATGTGGAACATTTTAATTAGATCTAAGTTTTACCCATTAATTCTAGGATTCTCCATTGATCAACATTTTAAATATATAACCATCAAAACGTATTAATTGTTATTATAAATTGAACATACCACGATTGCATTTAAGTACTAAAATTAATATTAGATTATTTATATTATAAATATTTCATTTATATAATTTATACAAATGAAACCATTACAATTTATTAACAATTTACACATTTATCTGATTACAGTTGCTAAGGAAATTACATAACCTTTAAAATATTTTTGTTTCTATTAGGCCAATAACATTCAAAGTCGAGTATTTAGAACTAGTATTTAGAAGTATTCTTATACATTGGCCGCGAGGGGGGGGGGGGGTCTATCATGATTTATTCACTGCAATTAAATAACGATTAAATTTCAAAATATTTGTAAATTAAAAATTTAACACAATTAATGTAAAATATCCAAATTGACTACCATTAATTAATTTGCAATGTCACATCTGATAAGATTACATTATATTTCAATGATTTAATTTAGCTTTGACAGAACTTGTATATAATCATGTATATCCATAATTTAATATTTTTAAGTTTCTCGTGTAATTTGATCTAATTTGCTTTTTAATTATTCATATAATATAATCTGGTCGATTTTCTTGTCTTTTAACGACTAATGATTTATAAACCGTAAAATTACAATTATAATTTTATTAATCAAATTAAGCATTAATTTAATATAATTATGTATAAATATATGTTATAGATGTATTTTAGAAAAGCTTAAAATATTGTTCCCACCGTAACTTTAGAAATATATTTCCAATTTGTACAACGTTATGATAACATTCTTATTAGTATAAACAATTATTTCAATTAATTGTTTTCAAAAAATATATCATTTATATTATTTACTTATTTGTATGATACAATATTTTAACTTAAAATGTTTAAGTATTATAATATAATATAAAATTTTTAAGTATTATTTTCTTTATAGAGTTCATAAAAATGTGATGTCATTGATATTTAAAGGATTAGTACAAATATCTACCATAGTTGTTACTATTATTTATTTTTTAAAAAGAGTATAATTTTGAAAGAATTTGTTATTAGTCTATATTTTGTAATAAAGATATTATTTTGTAGTGTTTTTGATTATCACTAATTATAGAAATAATTTTCAGTTTAACTAAATAAAAATATTCAGAAAATAAATTATCTCTATGGGTTTCGAGTTAAATAATTTTAGCCACAACAAATGTTTTATACATTTTCAGTTGACTATTTCGGTTCTATCAAAATTAGCTCTAACTAATACAATAATATTCATAAATATTAAATTTATTATAATGTCTTATTTTATATTACAATAAATATGTTTCACTTTTTAAGTGATATTCATTTAACTATACATTTTAATCCTAATCAAAATAAATTTTTAATATAATTTTGAACAACAATCTAAATGTCATCCCTATAAGGTATCTAAAAATTAGATATTAATTTAATTGTATTTGTCATCGAAACAAAAACCATTCTGTGCAGTACATTTAAAAACAATATATTTACACTTTTTCATAAAACAATATTTCCAAAAACCATTACAGTTCGTTAATATTGAAATTTAATAAATTTATTTTTGTTTGTTTTAGACAGTTCTGATTATTTAATGAAGCAGTTATTTCATTAATTTGCTTTCCTTATAGTAGACACAAAAAACTTGTCCAAATAAATGTTGTAGACGAAAAAAAACATGTATTAATCATAAAACAATTACATTTTCGAAAAAATAATATATTACGACATAAAATCAATATTGGAAGGAATGCTCAATAATATGAAATTAAATGTCAAGAGTGAGAGTGTCTTTGAGTAATAGTAATACACCAAAAAGTACTAAGTAATAAGTATAACCTCGTTTAAGATTAAAAATAAAGAAGATAATAAATATTCCATGATGGAAACATGATAGAAATGCAACAAGCAAAGCTTAGTTATCCAGTAATACATTATACTAAATCTCTACCTAAGAGAATGAACATGTACCACTGTGGAGTCAAATATTGAACTAATTACAATTTAATTAACTAAAACTAAAATATAATATGCTTTCAAACAATATGGCGGTACCTATTATAATTATGAAATACTTATTTTAGCGTAATTATGTTGGGATTTTTCCATATATTTCATCATTTAAAAAAAATATCAAATGAGAATATTTTAGAAAAATAGAGGGTACTATTTATAATTTAATTACACTGTGTAGATAATATCAATAATAATATGTGTATTGTATTTTATCATTACTAATATGAAAAAAAGGTAATTGATATGTATTGCCTCGATTATACGTATTGTATCGATTATTTATAAGTATATTATTGAGCATTATTCTGTATGATTGATTCTCAAATATCATCTAGGTATGTCCTATACATGAGGTCTAGAAGCAATTTAATTGAGCGGGTCATTATCAGTAACAAAACAAATGAATTAAGATCAAAAATATCATATCTTATTGTAAATGAAATGTATTTCTCTCGCCTTACTCAAACTGAAAAACTGAAATTTATTTAATATTCATAATTATATTTAAGGAAAATATTAAAATTACAGATATTTAATTCAGTTTTTCGGACCAATTACTATGATATTAGTTGCAATAATTTGGAGTCGAAAATTGTTATAAAATATTGTGTTTAAGTATGCTTCTAAATAGAGATATCCATCAACCAAACCACATTCAACTACCATAATAATAGTTTCGAGTCACGTGACAATTTATTTTTATTGTTCATTACATAGCATTCGACACTATTAAAATTACAGTGCTCAATTCGATAAGTACTTGATTATACATTTATAAAACTTTATTATACTTTTTATTTTATTACGTTTTTTTTTTTATTATTATTACATTAATATATGTTTTATACCTTTGATATTGATCAATATTTTTTAACATAAATCATAATCTTTAATAGGCAATGCATTCAATTTTACTATATATATATATATATATATATATATATATATATATATATATATATATATATATAAAGCTGAAACACTTTATCGTATAGTAAACACATGCTCGTGCTATTATGATAAAACTATGATTTCATATAGATGAACAATTATCGGTTTTAAAAAATATTTTCGATTATTAAGTATTTAATAAACATTTTAACACCAAATAAAATATTAAAAATCATTGAATTTGAATATCTCTAAAAAATAACGTCAAATTAATTTAAAACATTATTTTTTTTAAGATGTTAAATTTCATAAATTGTACACTCAACTTATCTACTTGTTATGTAATATTAGTTAATAAGTTAACTAATATTTATAATTAATTTATTTTTATTTTTATTATAAGTACATAAGTACCTATTCATAAAATGTATCGATTTTAATTCCATAACGGAAGATATAAATATTTCACTATACAATAGGAGCATCTTAGTAGTAAAATGTATAACATCGCTTCTCTCAGTTTTTCCGTTTAACTTTCTATTATCAGTTCTAATGTATTGATTTCAACTAAATGAATGATAACTACGAAGTCATATTACGCATTTAGAATATTCAAGATATACCAGCAACCAGCTACGATTCATCGGAATGTTGTTTATCTGATTAAAACTGCAATACTAAAAATATTGAATCATATACTACCTACAAAGAAATAATTTTTTTTTACATCTATGACATATCTTATATTCCACTTAAATTGAAAAAAATCAACAACAAAAATTTTACAAGCAACGCTGATTAATATTTCTATGTAAAAAAACAAAATTAAAAAGACATGGATTACGATACAGAGAAAATCCTTTATAACTGTTTAACTCTCCTAAAGCAGAGAAGTAGAGCCTGTGCTACCAAATATTGAAGGGGTAGATTATAAATATACAAATTTTTCAACTACTTTATAAAAACTTTTTTTTTTCTTTGGATATTAAAACTTATCTATTTTGGATGAAACATCGAACCACTGGAGTTATATTTTTCAAAAGGTTAATAATGTTATTATTTTGACAAAGTAATAATCACCGAACACTCCCGGAGTAATTATAAAGTTTAATATCTACACATAACTTGAAAGTGCATTTCAGCTGTTGATGACACAAACAATATGCACTCGCAAAACAAATGTAACAAACGTTGATGGGAGAAATCGTTCATAAAAATATGGTCTTACGCAATGGAACTATTCGATCTACACACAACGCTTTGCAGTAAACATCTACGAGTAGATTGATAATCACATGTTTCCGTTTTCCGGCATCACATTGCTTTAAACTTAAAAACGCAATCTAAATAAACATTAAGCATTACAAGTACAGTACAAACAAATATTGTATTTATAGTTATAGGAAAGATTCGTTTTAAAACCTCTGTCTAATAACTAACCATTTTGTAAAATAGTTTGAAGCTATTTGTTTCCATTTGGAACTTCATGTATTAATAATGACTGTGTGAAAAAATATTTCGTAAACGAAGAGATTAAATCGAATTAAGTGAATTCGTATTAGTGGACTATTTCGAAATACCTGCATTATTTGGTCGAAAATGTATGCGTTTTCTCACGTCAAGCCGAGAATTCGGGATTTGACTACACAACATCAGATTTCACACAATTTATGTGCATCACCTTTCGTGTAAATATCACACGTGCTAAAATATTACGAACGTTCATTTCTAAATTCAATAAACCCTGAGATTTTTTAGTTCTCATAGTTCGAATGAAGGTAATGGATTACACAGTAACACTGTATTATACCAAGTGTTACACCCTATGTAATACGCACATTCATATTTTTGTGGTTACTACAAAAAAAAAAACAAAGAATAAATCAGTTGTTCCCAACCTCTGCACCTAAGAGCACCGCAAGCTCATTTAAGGGACACCACGGCTCATCCGAGAACGAAAAAAATTATTAAATTATATATTAAAAATTTACAATTTATTGTAGTTGAATAGACAAAAAATTGTTTTACGTACAAAATTACTTGGCTTACTTTCTGTATATCTAATATTAAATATAGTGTTTCTAATATGTGTTGAATAATTCAATTATAGATAATAATGACCACATAAATTCGGATAACTTTTAACAATGTTATCTGCGTGTATAGCACGACTTTCTCGAATTGGTGACATTTATTAAAATGTAATTGTTTAGGTAAAAAAAATCAAATCGATGATGAAAATTAATTGTAAGCGCCTTACATGATGAGTTATCGTATAGATAAAAAAGGTGAAGCTCATGCCATTTCGGAGACCCTTATACAAACATGTGTTATTGATAAGGCAACTTGTATGCTTGGTGACAAATCTGTCAAATATTTGTCTATAATTCCGTTGTCAAAGATATTGTGGCACGACGAATTGACGATTTAGATACCAACACGGCAGAAACATTTGTCTCTCATTTTAAATACAGCAAATTCTTACTACAAATGGACGAATCAACTGATATTGCTGGTCTTGCACTGTGTTATTGGTATTCGTTTGTTACGTTAACATGAACTCTTTTGAGAAAGACCTTTGATTTTATAGACTACTACTGTTAAATACAACAGGAGTTTAAATATTCGGTTCATTTGATGATTTTTTCATAAAAATTGAGATTCCATGGACAAATTGTATAGATATATGTACTGATGGTGCTAGGGCCATAACAGGTGCAACAGCTGAAGCAGTCGTTAAAATAAAAGAAAAATCAAAAGAAATTACAAGTAGTCATTGCATACTTCACTGGTACGCTCTAGCAATGAAAAAAATACCTCATTGTTTAAAAAACGTAATGAATGAAGCCATTAAAATAGTCAACTATATCAAGTCACGACCTCTAAAATCCAGACTTTTTAAAATATTGTGAGACGACATGGGAAGTCTTCATAGTACGTTACTGTTTCATACAGAAATCAGGTGGCTATCTCACGATAAAGTGTTAACACGGTTAATGGAATTGCAGACCGAAGTTTCTTCATTTCAAATGAACAACAACGCTTCATTAGCTGAGACAATAAATGACACGACTTGACTTTGTCACCTATCGTACTTGGTAGACATTTTTAACAAAATGAACGACTTAAGTCTTTCCTTACAAGGTAGAACTTTGACCATTTTTGATGCGAGCCACAGAGTATATGCATTTAAAAGAAAACTCCATTATTTGGTACAGCGTCTTTCTAAAAGAGAGTTGAAATGTTTTTCGATAACGTAGACTTTTTTGGAGGAAAATGAAGAACAGGCTCCTATTGGTAATATAAACGAGATTTCTGAATACCTCAAGTAGCTGAAAAATTTATTTGATCAATATTTCCTTACAGATCGAGAAGTGTTGTTGAAAGACCATGAATGGAGACTGAACCCAATTTCGGTTTGTGAAAAACTCTCATGTTTGTCTTTAATTGAATATGAGAGTTTGATCGATATTACTTCAGATTCGACATTGAAATCCACTTTTAGCAACAATTCTTACGTTCAATTTTGGCTAAATTTGAAAAATACAATTTTTGATGATTTGAGTAAAAAGACAATAACATTATTCCTACCCTTTGCTACCACTTATATACGGGAGGCAGGATTTTCGGTCTATACGGCTTCTAAAACCAAATACCGTAACCGCCTTAAAGAATAATCTAACCTCCGTATCCAGTTGTCTCAAACTGAACCAGATATTGCCAAACTTTCCAAAAATAAACAGTCTCGAATATCTCATTAGTTATTAGTTTTTCACTATTAAAGCAATATTTTTTCTTTTTACTTTTAACTATAAAATTATAATTTGTTAATAATATGTTCAATAAAATTATTTAAATTACTTATGAATGAAAACTATTGTTTATTTTTATCACGTTCCTCGTGATATTCATAGAAGGGCACCTAACAAAATTTGTACAAACAAAAGAGCACCGCCGGCTAAAAAGGTTGGAAAGCGCTGAAGTAGATCAATGGTTCCGTATTGTCAAAAACCACTCGCATTTGTTGATTTCCGTCTGAAACGTTTAAATAATTTATTAAAAAAGAAAAAAATACTTTTTTAAAACATCATCAATATATATCCGTAATTATTTGCTTTGATCAATATTAATATAAATTTATAAAAACAAAGGGATTATAAACAATTGTAAAGAATTTATTAATGACTCTTATACATGGTCGTAGTGAATAAAATAATAACTTATAATGTCTTTGAACAATAATTATGTAATGAATAAACATTAAAGAATATTTTGTTGCTATGCAACGTTAAAATAATATTTAATAAACACTTCACATCATACTGAATATTTATCTACGTATTAATTGTATGAAAGAGTTGTTACACATAGTATACTACACCTTTAGGTACTAGACTGTATTAAAAAAATGTGGTAAATAGTTGTAAAATATATTTATTGTGGAAAACTGAAAAATTATTTTCTTAATAGTCCTCGCCTAGCAGTTATAATTATTTTTTCTTCGTATGATTTCTGAATTAAATGCGTGATATTCAAAAATTATACAAAAAACTATTAGACAAAACTATTAGATACGACATCCAAGCTAAAACATTTTTTTTTCATGTTATCCGTTCCTTCATCCAAATATTGATAGATTTAAAGATTTTTATAAAATCTAAATGTCAATATGAACAATATTTATTTTCAATTTTATTTAATTATTAGTCTGATAATTTATTTAAAATATTTACTACTAACTAATTTGGTTACTTTAGAATTTTTTTTTGAAAAAAATCAAAATTTTTATACAAATAATTATTGTCATGGCAACTTTTTTTAGATTCTGAACGGAGTGATGGAATCTATTTTTTCATTTTCATTATTTCAAATTACTGACGATACGTAGAGATTTTAAAACCATTAAAAACAGATGTTTTGAAGATCTAAAATATTATAATATATAATATCACCTTATTGATATAAAACGTTTAACTTACATAAGTATATAAACTATTTCAATTGTGGTTGGGAAATAATTTCTTATCCCCTTCCTCCATTCCTCTTCCAATCAATTATTGAACTGTAATTTATTTTTTTTGAATATAAAAATATTATTCAGAAATATATTCTGTATGAAAAAAAATAGTAAAATACATAAATGATGGAGTTAGATTAAGCATACGTCTACTTGAAAATTACTTTTATGATGTGTAATAGCTTAACACCACATAACTGCATTTATATGACTCCGATTATAATAAATGTTTTAAACATTAATTTAGGAATAATAGAGAATATACTATGAGTACAATATGGTTATTTTTCCAATTAATAAGTTACATAAAATAAATTAAACTAATTTATACTCAAAGTTCACTCTCCATTTTATTAAAAATGAACAACAATTATATATGTATATTATATATATCCATAATTATGTGCTAGACAACAATAAACAAAATAAATATTGAATATAATCATAGGATTTGAATTTGTATGAATTTAATTTTAGCTCCCTTATAGTACAATAAACATTTTACACAAACGCAAAGTTTTAAATTAAATTAAATTATCATAATTTATGAGTGCAGTCCAAATTATTTTACAGTGTTTTTTGTATGAATTATTTATTTTACTAATTTTATATGTTGTTCGTTTTAGGACCAAATATATAACGTTTAAATGAAGTATTATATTGCATTGTGTATTTGTATTTTTAAGTCAAATAGTTTAACTAAAAAAGGTATTTGATCAAATTTCTTGGGAAAAAACTAATTAAATGCTTATTTTTGATTGTACGCAATCAAAACCTTGAGGATTAAAAACTTTTGAATAAGGCGGTATACAATAGGAAATCTGTTAAAACTTATGTAGCACATATTCTAAAATATTTTATACATGCGTGGGTACATTTTTAGTTTAAAAAATGCTCAAGATCATATTTTTCTCTGATTGAAAAGGAAAAGAAAAATGATTTGTGAAAGTATAATAAGTAAATATATCAATTTAGTTAGTGCATAATGCTATAGCGTAGAAATTGAATGATGGTCTTGGGTTTATTAAGAGCAAGATGTGTGTTTTATCATTCGGCAAAGGAAAAATATTTAAGACCGTTATTATATCACAGAAAAAATTATGCCATATTATTTTTGATTATTTTCAAGTATTTAAACAACATTAATTGGATAGAGTAAATTAAAAGTAACCCAAAACTTTTTGACTGTATAACTTGCGTTAGTTGTTAGGTCACATGGATGGGCGTATTGAGTGATTATTCACAGGTGAATAAAAAATGTATATCTGTGTGTGTCACAATGGTCTTTTATTTTTTAATGCAAAGAGAACCATTTATCTTGGTCCACGCTCGTTCGAAATTTCTCAGGTATCTTTTTGCAGAGTTATATATTATACACATGTGCACGTACAACAGAACACTATTTATTATACACTCAGTTGAAACTTCCAAGTTTGGTCATAGTTGCATGAATAATATTGTCCTGGGTATTAAATGAAATTCAAGCCATTTGATGTCGTATCATATTTTGTGTTCTGCACTAAGTCGATAGCAATAGAAATAGGTACAGAACAATAATTTGTCGTTATTAAATAATGTTATATTATATTATTGTATTAAATAATACGTGAAATGTATAAAAATCCTCGTATAAATAATGCAAACACGTTCTCCTGATACTGTGCAAATATAATTCGCCTACAAATTATTGCCATACTTTACGTTCTCAATTTACTCTGTTTGCTTGGAAACTTCAAAATCATATTAGTATCGTTAATTATTTACTATATGTGTTATTTTCATGCTAATTTATACTTTCGGTTCTACTGTTTGTGCTTGACTCACACTGGGTTTCTGAATATCACGATTAAGCCGAACAGACCAAAATTATAACATACATATCAAATGCATTAACCATATAATGTTTAATTTAGTATACAAAAAATTTAAATTATCACGAAGCTTTAATCACTTTATGAGCATTTAAAAATTAAAGTGCAAAGCTTATGTGTGAAAAAAGTTGGAGACGTTCATCTTATGCATATGGATTAGTATATGTTTGTGTTATCGAATTATAATCGTACGTGATTATTTATATGTATGGATTAAGATGCGTCACGTGTCAATAATGTGATCATAAATATAAATCTATATCTATATTTCATAAACCTTACTTTCTATGTTGCATCAGGTTTAATGTATTCAATCTTTCGTGGTTGTCAATTTGTCAAATTTGTCATTTCGACTTCGAGCACTCGTCATTAATAATAAAAAATCCGATTCTGACGCCAAGAATAAATAATTAATCGTGCATTTTTTACACCTATCGTTAAATATTCCTATTTGTTTTAGTGATCATTTTCTTTATCTATCGCGGCACGTATGAAATAGTATTCCATCAATAATGAATAATGAAAAAAAAAAAAAAAAATACTTAAAAGAACAGGACTTGTTCGTACATAGTGACTAAATAAAAATATACAATAAATTATTATGAAAATGCTCTACAGTGGAAATTGTTCCTTAAATTTCGGTAAAATTTCACGACATGTACCTCAGAGATTACGGGTTTACACAATTGCATGAGAACGATCTTTGTCCTTTAAAAATAAACAAACGCCGTAAATTCTTTACGGTTTACAAATCACGCACACACGTAGCACACGGAAAATGAAAATCATGCACACCATGTACACATTTTGTTCCTTATATTATTTTCCATGAACGTGGCCGCATTACCATATTGAATAAAATTCTACTTTTATATATTCGTGTAATTTATTTTATTTTATATTTTTTTGGTTTAAGTGTATACGTATTTGATGTTGTTCGTCGATAAATATTTACCGAATAGTGCTTCTTGATCCCACTCACCACCATAGTAAAAACATGTGGGTTTTTTTTCGTACGAGAAAAATAATTATATTTTCTTCAACAATTGAACCATGTTAGAATAAATATCATATGCATAGTGCTTGATATTATTAATGATATATCAAAGTTGTATGCAGTATACTAAGAGAAAGAATTGAAAAAACTACTTATAATAATCTTATGCAAAAATTGTTGGCAATTATTTAATAATTTGAAAAAAATTCTGTAACCTAAAAGTTTTATTCGAAAATAATATATATTTGATGACAGTATTTCATTAATTCACTGCACATGACAACTGATTATCACTATGTGGTTCGGGGAATGGTTAAAACATTCACTGAGTTACAATATAATTACAAAAGCACCATTAATAGTAATAATTATGTGTTTATTTTTTATTTTTATTTGTCTGTATACATGATTTCGACCAGATGGGTTGGTCCGATTGATACAATATTACAAATGTAAAAGGAAATTGTTACTTATAGTTACTAATAGTTGATACTTTTAAGAGGAATTTATGAGGAATTTTACAGATGTCCCAACAGTTTTATTAATAGTTGCAAAAAAATGCAAAACCGAGAATATTCACGACATACCGATTTTCGGTAAAATCTAATTTTTACTATCATCACAACTAAAATATTAATTGACACTTCATATTATCATTGAATGCCTGTATTATATTATAGATGATTTAGTTTTTAAATTATTTTGACTTTTAAAAAAACTTTTTTTTTTTGTAAACTATAAACTATTTTTTCTTTAGTAGATAAAACAAAATACTTTAAAAACATAGGCATTGTAAAATTCTTCATATTTTGTACTGATTGATTGAAAACAAATTTATATTAATTGAAATAAAAAAAAATAAAAATATTGAAATGATAAATTCGGATATAAATAGGTAATTCAAAAAATGTCGATTACACAATATTAGTTATTTGATGGTCCTTCTGTAAATATTAGTCGTAGTATCAGTGATTGGAAATATTTACTGAGTATATTAACATATTAAAACAATACCATTCATTAATAGTTAAAATCATAAAATTCGTGAAAAGTTTTCATACTGCACACAAACGAAACGTTTTCGCTTTAAAGCTCAACATCATAGAGTAATCCCTTATTCAAGTAAAAGTTTATCCGTTTAATTGCTGTCCTACTAGGATTAATGTATTAAGTGAATTTCATTAATCTGTATATGCAAAAAGTTTATGATTTGTAGTTGAATGTTTGAACGCTTTGCCATTCATAGACAATACTTGTTTACTCACTCGGGTTAGTTGGTTAGAACTTTTGTACCAAAAGCCATGTTTGTGTATTTACTTTGTGCAATATAAAATAGGACGAAGCGAAATCAACCACGTTAAAAGAAATACATTAATATTTCTAAACCGTAACTGACGTAATTTTCAGTAACGATTTCGTTTACCGTGAGATAAATACATACATATATACAGTATATATTTTATAGGGGCGTATCCGCAGAGGATTGTGAACGAGGGATGAATACTCATTATTGCTTTTTATTTCTTTATACCAGAATTAATACGACGGAAATTGTCTCTAGTTGTTACCAAGTAAACTGTATACATTATTAATTGATGTTTAAATAACGCTGAAATATTCTGATATTTTTTAATGAGATTTATAAGTCAGTATATTATTATCACAACTGATTTAAAAACGCGCCGCGTAAGTAAGTTGCAGTTATTTCATAAAGTTAATTAATTTTTTAGCAAATACAACGCAGTTAATTCAAATCTGTACTACTACTAATATAACAAATAGATAAGATCGTAATTTAAACAAAAAAAAATGTATGGATTATTGGTGTGTATCATCAGTTGATAAATAAACAGATCGAGGAAAAATTGATATACTCATTTTATATGATTTTTTTCCGATTAAAATTAAATTGTGAACCACATACACCTCATGACATCACTAGCATGACATTGACTCTGGCTAAGCTTATTGATCGGCCCCAGTATGAATCAAAAAGTTGATATTGCCCAACTCAACGTGATGTTAGTTTCCCATCAGTTACCAAAAACATTTTATTTTAACAACTCTCAAACGAATACCACTATCATTGTTCATGGATAAGATTTAATCTATCAGATAAAAACAATTATACATGACACTACTTATCTTTACATTTTTAGGCTTTAAAAACGAAAAAATAATTCTAATAACTATTAATAAATAAGTATTTTGTGTACAATAATAAATAAATAAATCAAACATATAAAGCGTAGAACTCAGAACTTCTCAAAAAATTCCCTTTATTATTAAAAATCTAGTATACATAACTTAACCTAAATGTAATTTAAATACAAATTACAAATTATCATTTATTATGTGAGTTAATGGTCAATTTACAAAAATACACAACCATGAGAAAATACGTACGAGCAGGTGAATACAATAATAATATATTATAATAATCATAATTATCGTGGCGAGTCGTCAGATAATGGTTGGCGTGTCACACCATGTGTGCTATGCTCAACCACCGATGATCACAATTTTGTGGGTATACCATCAAAAAATTATGACTACTTGTTGGACGTTACGTCAGAAAGTGGCCCGTTTGAGTTCGATTGGGTATATCATATTATTTTATATGTTATTATAGTATCGACCACGAGCGACCGCTTTTATGTGGTCACAACGCGGTCGTAATGTAGTCCAAGTTAAGCCTCATATAAGCTTTACATTAATTAAGTTTTAGAAGAGTTACGCATACGTAATGAAATAAAATAATTTTAATAATATTTTAAACGTACAAACCGATTCCAAAAATAATATATTTTATCAATACATTTTAGATAATAATAAATAATAATAACCAAAGTATTTTTGACTCTTAACATATCGATATCTTATAAAAACTAATTTCAAATATTTTCTCCTACTTAAATAAATCGTGTCTTTTGCGATTTTATTGACATTGTGTAAATCTGATGATGAATTTTCAATTCAAAATTGGTCATGCATTACACATATAATAATACTCCTGGCTGCGCATTCGTTTATTTATAAATATATATATAAACTATTTATTTATTTATTCATTTACGACCTTCTACCAATATACAACATATGTCAAGTTCTCACCACTATAAAACATATCTTCGAGAAATATTCAAAATACAAAAAGGCACGAAAACTTCAAATATCTTAAGAAACATTAAAGAAACTTCCAACGAAGAAGAAACTTCTAAAGAAATTACCTTTATAATAAATTATAAACTATTTAAAAAAATTTAACTCATTGTAAGAGCTTATTCTTATACAATTTTATAAATTTCAATGTATAACATCAAAAAAAAAAAATAAAAATAAAATTGTAAAAATGTAGGTTTATAACCTACCTAGCTGTTAAAGCCTGTAAACTTTAAATAAAAAAAATTAATTTTCGAGTATTAACCATTTACTATTTTTTGTTTTATTTCATTAATTTAATATATATTAATAAAACTCAAGATGATTTCGTGAACTGTGTTTTCTATTTTTTCGTGTAATTATTTTAAACATTTATGAAAGTGTAAATGTATATAACATAAATCAAAATTTTTACCAGTAGCTAAAATAACAAGATATTTTACACATCTGAGCATATAATTCATCGATAACCAAATACATTTCAACTAAGATTAGATCTAAATACTTTCTTCTCAAATATTTGATTTTTTTCTTATAATGGATAAAAAAAACTTCTGATTCAACGATTATATTAATTATGACATTTTTTGTTTACGTGAGTAGTACTTAATGAAGAAACCTCTAGAACCATCGTTTACTTTTTATTTTTTTTTCCAATAATGATGCATAAATTATATAGCAGATGTGACTAATTTGCCACTCGTTTATCACATGCGTCTTACGTCTTATTTACAAAAACCAAAATTTTAATTTTTTTTTCGTATAAATGTATAAAAAAATGTTTTTAATATATAGATATAAGGCTATAGAATATAGAATAATAAACAAAAATGTATAATAAATTAATATGAATAATAAATAAAAAAATAAGTTTAAGCTAAATTTGTCTATCTTAATTTAAAATATATATTTCAATAGCTTTATTTAAATTTGTTTAGTTTATTAGATAAAGATAATATTAAATTATAAAACGTATTTGCAAATGTGGCTCGCGAAGATATTCGTCTTTGTATCCCCTATACATAGGGATGTAAAAAAGTAGCCATCCAAGTATAGAAGTTGATATAAATATTAATATGCGATAGGATGTTGAAGTTCGATGACTTCAACTATAAATAAATAATTTGAAAATGTTAAGTTATCATATAATTTTAGCTATTTAAATGGGAAGATTTGTTTTCAATTCTTCAAATAATGCATTGTTGACATATTATACTGAGTGTGTTAAATTAATGTTGAAATGTATTTAAGATCTTTCACATCTTTAAAATATTCGAATTTCCTTAAAAAATTAATAATCTATGGTTTTACATTGTACTCTTAAACCTTGTAAACTTGGTAGTAATAAAAATTATACGGGTAAGTATGCAATTTATAAGAAATTGTTCGACTTGTACTTATATTATAGATAATATGATTTCCGTTTTGACAAGCTATAACTGTACGTTCATTTTTTATCAAATTTGTTTACGCAAATTTCTCGTCCAGTTTTCTCTTTTTAAAACTTAATTTGAGTTTATGCGCACTCACGCTTTAATAATACATTATATACCCTCAGCAATAGTTATTTTACTCAAATGGCTATGTTGAGTTAGTATTTATCTTTTTCAGTCTGATGTGAACGCTACAATTACCGCCATTATGAAATACCCACTTCCATAACGCGTATAATTTGTACATTATTCTTACTAGCTCTTAAGATAAAGTTATTATGTTCTTACCATAGAATTATTATGAATACATTTTTCAATGTTTCATCGCAATACGAATTATACAAATATATTTACACAATTTTTATATTTTTACAGTTAAAAACAACTTACAATTATCCCATTGCCTTTTTAAATCCTTCGTATGTCACCAATTTTCTATCTTCACCAATTTCAATGTAAATTTTTTACAGCAAAAAATAAATTCTTTAAATATTTTCTTAAAAAAATCTACTTATTTTTAACAAAGTTATATAGTTATAAATTTAATTATCTAAAAAAAATCAATAAAATCTCTGTCTAAGTAGTTTTAATAAGTTCAATTTTATACTAAAACACCAATACCATTGTTTACGTTCATTATTTTATTTTATAATTAACGTATACCTATTTTTGAAAAGTAGGTTGTGAAACATGTAATTATGTATTTAGTTAAATACAATTCATATTTTCTTAATCTACAGAAAATCTATTTCTAACCTCCATTGATGCAGTACTCAAAATACAACTCTTAAATAGATTTATATGTGTTAAATATATATGTATTAAATAGAAAATATTGACATACCGACAATGCTATAATTATTACGAAGAATAATGTTCTATATTAAATAAAAAACATTTATACCAAATCGAATTTTATTTGTTAAGGTTAAAAAATAACTGTTAGTTTTGGTTTATGAATTTGATTTAAATGACGGCGGATTATAATGAGTGTTAGATATTACAAATATAACTAACGCAATGAAGATTTTATTTTTCACATACTAAATTTTAATATTACATGAAAAATCGATTTGGTCTTATCACTCACATCCAAATCACTGAATCAATAAAACAAAACATTGCCACTATGTCGTACATTGTCAAATAAACTTTTATAATACAATTTGTAAATATTCTTACAACTTAAGATTTTTTAAACTTTTTGTGCGATAATACGGAAAGATGAAAAACAAGTGATTTTTCTCTCCGAAAATCCTA
Source organism: Sipha maydis (assembly GCA_034509805.1). NCBI lineage: Eukaryota > Metazoa > Arthropoda > Insecta > Hemiptera > Aphididae > Sipha > Sipha maydis. The sequence goes on from JASXSY010001509.1 coordinate 167,500, forward strand.
TTGATTTGAACTTTTTTCATCCAACTATAAACGTAACATGACTCGTAAGTCGTGACTTAACGCACTATTAAATAAATTGGTAACGGTTTTGCATGCGTTCAACGTGGTGACACCGTTAGTCGTGGTACAAGGCATCTTGTACACGAAATCGATATGTAGAATATTATAAGAATTGTTGAAACCCGACTTGTACCGTTTCTCGTCCGCTATCCCTTCGTCACATTAGAACCACGTCGTCTACATGATATATTATATAGGTAACCGAATGTTTAGCCCGTCCATACTCACGAATACAGCATTCATAAGAAACCGCGTATAAGGAAACCGTCATTTATTTTCTCTCCTTCCCTCTACCCACGCTCCGTAACTTTCTTCCCGCCTCTTGCCATATTTCTCTAGGACAACGATTATTCTGTTTCGCAACAGTTTTTGCTTTGCGTATTATTTTTTTTGCATCGCTCGTTCTATAATATCTTCGTTGTGGAAACTCCGGTTCGCATATAGTGTAAGCGTGTGTATGTGTGTGTGTCCGTAAATAGATAGTATAGGTGTTTGACGGCGTGTATGAATAGTTAGCCTTCGCGGTCTTAATTTGCATACAAAGTGGGTGGCGGTGTCGGGGGTGTCGGGGTTGGACCCGTAGAAATCGCGGGCATCACGCCGGGTCGCGTTGACCCAGATACGCGCCGGGACGGCCAGGGGCGACCTATGCGAGTCGAGGCGGCGCTCGGGCGTGTCACTCGGCGCTAGGGACACGCCCATGAGCGGATTCGGCGCCGCCGGTGTCCGAAGGGACCGACCGATCGCACTGAGCGTTCGTCACGCGCCCGAGCTCGATCACCGCGACTGTAGCCGCCGCACTTTCCCCCGCCATCCCTTTCAGTATCAGCAGCAGCAGCAGCAGCAGCAGCAGGAGGATCAGGATCAGGATCAGCAGCCGCCAGAAGCCCCCACCTCCGGTCAAGGCTCCCACTGCCCTCACCGTCACCGTCGTCCTGCAACACAAGGGTAGGACTGCCGCGTCCGTCCGTCACCGCGTTTCTCGTCTACCGCAAAAGTCGTAGCGATCTCGCATCACAACGTCCGTGCTGCTCGCGGCACGACCGAACGACCAGCGCCGGACGACGGGGACGGGACCGCTACGAGCACCCAGGACGGATTTATGACGCACTTCTCTCGTTGAAAGCTTGTGCGAGTCACGGGGGTGGGGGCCACGGAATCGCGTGCGGCCAAGTCGGCTCTCGGTCAAGGTGGAGACGGACGCAACGTACGCGACGGCCGACCAGGCCGGCGAACCCGCTGCTGCAGCGGCAGAGGACGGAGGCGCTAGCTCCGGTGTGGGCACTCGGCTGCACACGGCCATAGCTTCCGTCACGGCGTCACCGTCGAAGATAGCCACCACCATCCGGGGCTTCTGGCAGACGTCCGCGGGCCCGGCTGCTAATTCGGTTCTAGGTGAGCACAAACCATTGTTACTGTCATTAATAGTTAAGTCACCGTATTATTATGGCTTATTCGACGCAGCGTACGTACACCGTGTACCGTTACCGGGACGAGTTTTCGTGTATAAACTCTGCTTGCTCGAAAACAACGAAAACGATTGCCTTCGTAATCGATTGCCAACGGCTGGTTGGTATTGTCAATATAGCATACATGACATGATTTCCGTTTTTCGCCGAAATTCGTACGGTCTTATATTATTATTAAGCTTGGTGCGCGCGTTGCAGTGTGGCGCATAAGCTAAACGAGAACGGTGAGTTGCTGCGATCGTTGTTGTATGAACGGGATGAAGATGGCGTATGTATTTACATAAAAATGCGTGACTTGCTATGGGTTTGATGATTTCGTTTGGTTTGGTCTTACGCGTTTTAAAGTTACAAATTGTACGGTAAAGCACGAGATCGGATTAAAAATGTCGGATGAAACATGCGGTCTTTACATTTTTTTTTATGTTAATATGTATTTTACTCGACTGTATCTCAGGAACTTTTTGAATAAACTCCTAATTTTAAGATACAAAGAACGCTACAAAGTTTTTCTCATCATGAACAGACTTCTTTATTGCATGGCATGGCCATAATAACAGTTTTATAATTCAGATTAATTTGTCTTTTTAACTCATCGTTTCACTACTGATAACTTGTTCATGCTCACCAGTTAACTCGACTGATGTCTCTTATTAAACTTTTCTCCTAGTCGTTTCAAAACGATTTTATTTTTCCAGAACATGCGTATTTGCAAACACCAGAAAATTGTAGTTGATTATGAATAATATTTTTTGCATCCAATGAAATTGCAAATATATTTCATGCAAGTTCAGTTCCGTTACTTGTTATTATACATGACTTATCTATTGAGAAAAAGAATACAATGCTTAAGAGTATTTACGAATACAGACAAGTAAAAATGAAAATGTTTCATTAACACTCATCTATTTAAATCTGCTACGAGTTAGCTGACTGTATTATTACATATTCTACGACATTTATAAGCAATCGTCAGCGCAAGTTTAAATCAATACATATATATTTATTAATGCGTCTATTCCATTAAAATTAGTTAATTTAATACTAAATTAATATATTAGTAAAATAAGATCTTTTATTCTTACTGTTAGGTAACTTTTGATTATTTTAAATTTATTTCACTTTCTTTGCATTCTGCTGTGTATGAAATGTATGCAAAATAAATTGTTTAGCATGTTTTTTGATTAATTTATAGTTCTCAAATTTTAAGAAAAATTATATTTCATTGTTTTACACATTGATGTAGACAAATTTAGAAACTTCAAATAAATTAACCCAATAAAAACTTATTTTAATACACCATACAATAATTTTAATAATAATTAATCTTTAATGTGCGAATTATTTCATGTAGTTAATATGTGTACAACAGTAACTAAGAAAAAAACTTGAACATGTTTCTTTTCAAAATGTACTTCATTGGTTCTAATCTATTTCTGCTTCTACTAAGTTATAGGTTTGGTTTATGATTTAAAGTACTTAACTATTAAGTGTAATCGAACATTAAAAATATTTAAATATTTTAAATATTTAAACTTAACGTTTTTCGTGACAGTTGTGTAACGAAGAGTGTACGGGAAATTATTACGGTCACAGTAAGAATTACGCCGGAATAAGGAATAATTAATTTGAAATATAAATATGAAAATAAATCAACAATGTATTTGCATAATATTTTGATTGATGTGTGGAAAACTACAGTACCAAATTACAAATACGTGACTTTCCTCAAACTATTGAATCGGTACATACTTTTTATCACACACCCTATAAAGTGGACATTGTCATTGCCGAAATATGACGTAATTGCGTCTGTCTTGTTTGAACGAAACGCATGCCTCACTAACACATATCTAAGAGGTAATCAGTAGGATATATAACGTATTTGTATAAGATAACATCGCAATCCACCATCGTCCTTGAATGAAGTTCGATTCACAACTGTCGTTTAGAATCTTCTCTAAACCCCCTCGGCATTTCGGATCCAGATCCGGAGATAAATTAACACGGTGTTCTTTGTTTGTAGCACATCACGATTTGTGTTCAAATCAAAAGATTATTTTTAAACAACCTTCTGTCGGCACCCTATTGTGATTCACAGTTAATAAACTTACAATCACTGCACACAAATCGTCAACATACGGTTAGGTGTGGTTTTATATGTCTATTAGAACAATATTAACATTATTAACTTATATAGTTTCAGTTATTGATAATTTATATATTCATCTTACATTTTGATTTGTAAAAACAAAAAGTCGGAAACTCTTTAATTGTATAAGTTATTAGGGCTTGATAGCATATATTTTTAAACAATGATTATTTTATTCGGAAACGATTTAATGTGAAAGTTTTTGTAATACATATAAATATATATAAATAAATATCCCTTCGTAGATCGTTAGTACCCATAATAATTTTGGTGTATTTCTATACAAAATTAAAAAAAATAAACGAAAAAATGTAATAAGTGTAGAATTATATAATTTTTAAAAAAAAAAAAAAATGTATTACGTTAATTCTTTTGGATTTTTAGAATTAGTTTATACGGGTTGAATTACTTTTTAATAAAAAATAAGTTATATGTTATCAAAGACATTATTTGTATATTCTTTCTAGATAATTAATTCAATCAATTTTATTATGAAATGTAACATAATTTCCAAATATGTTTTTGTTTATTTATATTCAATTTTTTATTGCATTTAAAAAACCTACTAAGAATATCAAAAAATATAAACTTTCTAAAATAGCATCTGTAGCTTATTTCTAACCTAAAAGTTATTGCATTAAACTTTTGGTGCCGATTTAATCTCTTAAAGGTATTTTCAATAAATAAAACCAATACATTTTTTGCTTTCCACAGAATAGAATATTATTTTTATCCTGTGAAGAATCATATTTTTTCTTATCTTAATTCATAAGAACTTAAGTCTATGATAAATAATTCAGTAACATTATATATGATATTAAATAGCATACTCGTATACCAGTTGGAGTAAGCAAAAACGTGAACTAAAATTAACATTATTTAAAATAGACTTGAATTCATGGACACATACAATATATGTATACAATATATAAATACAGTAAAATCTACTTCAGATTTTCATTCTACTTTAAGGTTTATGACGGCAGGAAGTTATTTTATTTTTCACGGAAATACAGAAAAAAAAATCGATTTATATTATTTCTTTTTTTTCTACAAAGACTAAAAATCAGAATCTTTCGTTAGTAAAACGAGCAAAAATGGAAAAGTTGTACTCTGTACAAAATTAAGTTTTCATTTGCCTTTGATGGTATTTTTTATTTTATTTTTTTTATGTCTTCACTTTACAGTTTCAATGCGCAAATGATTTATCTTTAGTAAAATAAGAAGACAAAATACTGAGGTAGAACTCGAGACTTTTTCCTTAAATGTAAATTTTATCTGAAACCAATTTGATTACTACATAACATGAACATCAAATAAGTGTTAAATAAGACCTACGTGCTTGATTAACATATGATACAAGATGCGAGAAAAAAGAAACTTTTGGTTTGATATCAATAACATGAAAAGCATACCAATATCCAATATGGTAGGTACTCTATTTGAAATAAAAAAAAAATGGAAAAACTATAATAACTCATACACTATAATAACGTACAAAATAAAAGTATGTGAATCGTTATATGATACATTATTTTAAAGCGTTTAAGTGCAGATTTCAAAATATTATAATAAACAATTTGTACGCTTAACTTTTTTTTAAGCATTGAACTCATAAACCCAATTTATTAAAGCAATGATTTATAGTATTTTATTGTTCAAAGTCATTGAGGAATTTAATGTAAACAGTATTAATATTTGATATAATTATTTATGATTATCGGTTAACAAAAACATTTGAATAATATTTTGTTTTACCGTAAAAAAAATGTAGAAAAATAATAATTTACTAATGCGTAAAACTAAAAACTAATTTAAGATTGATTTTGCAAATTAATCATTGTCTTTTAGTTTATATTTACAAATAAAACTAAAACTACAGTCGAATTTTAAGTATTACAAATATTTTATATCTGATACTCTATGATCCAAAACTAATCGCCTTTCATTTTAAATAAAATAAAAGTTGGGTAAAATAAATCCCAAAATGAAATTATAAATTTCAACTATTTTAATATTTATTTTATGTTCTTGGGTATAAATCGAAGTTGGAAATATTCTGTAAAATGAAAATCATCTAGAAAAATTCTTTTAAATATATTACCATTTCTAAAGTTATACAGGAGCTCTGTACAACTTAGTTGTTTAACCCATTGTTCACATCTAATAATGGGCTGCGATTTCGTTCGTAATCAGAATTAATAATCGCTGAAGGAACTCTTGGTCGTGTTCATTTGTGAAAATGTTTAAGCGTAGGTACCTATAGTGTAATAAAATAAATTATAAAAGATTATCAACAACTGGTATGAAAACTTTAGAAATTACGCGATTCGACATTTCAGTCGAATCCAAGACTATAAATACTACAACGTAATATTAATGCGACATCAATATCGACGCATAAAACAATTTAATTTCTACGCTTTGACAAAAGTCGGCAACCTTTTTACCTACACGGGCCATAATTTGTTTCAGTTTTTTATAGAGGGCCGCATACAAAATTAAAATATTAAAAAATATAATTTTAACAAATAATACTAATATATTTACAGATAGCAACAAACATATAATGAGTTTAACATTACGGTTGTCCTTATTAACTTATTTGTAATTAATACATTAGTAGAGAAAATTTAAAAGTTAAAAAATAATTATTAATTAATTCTTGAATGCATTTTAGTATACAAATATTAAGTTACTAGTGTGATTATTGAGGTTGCATTTATCCCGCCAATTCATTTATATCCACATTTATATTGGATGTTGATATCCTTAAAACAGCATTCAAGTGTTCATCGCTTAATCGTGAACAATATTTATTTTTTCGGAATTTAAGCATTGAGAATGTCAAACAATCAAATTTAGAAACTTTTTCTTTCAGTTTGAACATTAAATTTGTTCCTAACTCTTCGGTACGTCTAACACAGGTCCTAGATGAGAGACTGATGTCTTTAAATTGTTATTTTTTCTCAGGCATATTTCATTTACAACGGCTAACATACATTTTTTTATAAACTCAGAGTCGTCGAATGGACGATTACACTTGGCTATCAATTCAGCAACTACGAAACTAGCTCGTACTTCTGATTCGTTTTGATTATGTTGTAATTTAAAACTATTTTGTTGATTAGTTAATGAACTTTTAAAATTGTTCATTTTAATCTGTCTAAGATCACCAGTGAGAGTGTTAAATTTTAATTTATGCTTTGTTTCATAGTGACATTTAACATTATACTCTTTTACAGTTAAAATGATTTTTTTTGCAAATTAAACATAACAGTTTACCTTTATTTTCGATAAAATAATATAAATCCGTCCATGATTCGTTGAATGTACGATGTTCATCACTAATCTCACGTTTTTTTGACATTGAATTGATAGGTTATTATAAAACGGTTGAAATTTAAACTTCACGTTGGAATGTTTCGAAACGAACTGCACTAAGGCCAGATACGTATTTGTCGTAATCGACGATATATACATCATATGAGATTAAATTACGTTCTCGATCATAGCTTATTTCGCATTGTTATACAATAGTCATGAATAAATATTATTTATATATTTTGTAACAATTTAAGCTACAAAATTAAAATTTTAAACACCATGAATTATATTTGGAGGGCCGCGGGTTGCCGGTGCCTGGTCTATAGCCATTGCATCTTCTCAGTTTCATTATAATATAATACATAGGTAAAATAACATCTCATTCACAGCTGTATCTAAATTGTCATTATTACGGCGTTGGTCTTTATGAATTAGAAAAAAATGATTCACCGTGAAACATTTTGAATCGAGAAAACATAATTCCAAATTGCCGCATTAATTAAATGTATTCGATTAAAAATCATAGGTGAATTGTTAAGGATACATTAGTATACGAGGTAGGAGTTTGGTACCGACTCAACAGAATTAAGGATGTGCTAAACACAGAATGAGTGTTGAAAACTCCGATGGTTATTTTTTACTAAGAATACCGGACAATGTATTTTATTGCGGTACTTCATTATTTGGTATTTCATGCCAAATATTCTATATTATTATGAACAGAATATTTGGTGAATATTATAGGTTATGGTATTGTACAATATTAGGCTATCAGGGTTTTAAAAAATATATAAATAGATAAAAAAAAATTTTTTTTCAATTGATTTAAGCTTGATGTAATACAATATTTTCTTTTTACGATCGATCAATCTCATTATAGTAATGTACTGACGTTTCGTGCAACATTTCAATTTTCATCTTCAAAGTGCATATTCACATAGTCGATGTTGTAAATATACTTATTGCTTTATTTTTATTTTCCATCCCTATTTATACTGTTGGATTCGCCATTTCATCTTTTGTTATCATATTTTGGTGATTGCACGTGCCAGTCACTTTCTCTTAAATGTGTTTTTCGTTAGTAGCGTATGCAACTATAAAAAGATAACAAAAGGTAATAAGGGTGCAGCGTCTAATAGTGTAAGCATAGGTCGGAAACAAAAATGAATATACCATTACTATACTACAGTTATACTGTGGCCTATGAGCAATCTGAATATGGAACCTGTAATAAGTCCAAAACTTCAGTACACTGTTGAAGACAATATAGATTTTTTTTTTTAAAAAGGAAATAGTATAATTATTTTAGTTTGCATTTTGAACTCAGCTTGATAGAAAAATACGGCTATACAATCAAGTAATTAACTTAATTATTTTAATATGTAGTGTTTTAACATGCCGTTTACTGAACAATAGATTAATATTCGGAACATGATTATTAATAAGTTAGACCGAATACCGAATAATTGGCTAGATATTAAAATATTCATAAAGAATTAAAAAAAAAAATTCGTTAAAAACACGTATTACAACACGGAAACACGGGAACGGCTTCATGTCTACATATTAACTGTAAACTTAACTTTTTCTCGGATAGCGTTTGCACACATTTCTTTTAATGGGCTTTTAACTTCTGCTACTCAAATCCGAAAAGTAGAGACAAATCTGTTTTCGAAAACCCGCATATAGATAATATCTTTTTTTGGTAATGATCAATGCTCACATTCATTTATATATATATATATATATATATTAACCACATTATCAGTCCGTCGTGGCAGTTAGATGAGCTTTTGTTGCGAGGAAAGAATAAAAAAGAAAAAAGTAAAAGAGAAAAAAAGGGGAGAAAACTAACCCAATTTCTGATCCCATCGCGACTATACGTGTATGTGTGAATGTTAGGGGATGGTGGCGTCGGTGGTGGGAAACACGACCGCGTTTGCATTCGGCTTCAAAAACAAAAGGCGAGCAGCAGTTGTGGCGGCTTTTTCTCGTGGGCATTTTCACCCTCGGCCCCCGAGCAAACTCAATTACTTCCTGCGCGCTCACCGTCGAGTCCACACCCCACCGCGGTGCGTATCACGCAAGCCGCCCTCTAACGATGATTTTCTTTTTTGGGATTCGCAGGAAATCGCGAGAGCCCTCGGGGTAGGTACTCATGCCACCACCGTAGTTATTACATCGTTTCTTCTTTGTTCCCGTGTTCGTCGGTCGCGATCACGAGAACTCTAACCACGTAGTTGTCCGACAAGTTTCGTATAAAGTCGACCTGTTTACGCACTCATCGGTTTCTTAAATCGTCGGAATCGCCATCCACTAGACGTTCGTGTAAAGAACGATTTAAGTATTAAATCTTAAATTGTCTAAATTTTAGAGTTGTAGATGATGATATCGCATGAAATATCAAACAAAAGAATCGAAATTACATAATTAACCAGTTCTTACCGCGGTATTTCTATTAAACCCGAAATAGTTTTTATTAAAAATATACTCGTAGTATGGCCTGTAGTATGTGAAACATAAAACGTGAATTTTCCGTTTTTTATTATTTCATAACCAGTATTAAGGAAAAAATAAAATATTTTTCAACTCACCAAGAACAAGTATTTCAAGGAAAATAATTCAAAAGAAATAAAGTAAAATTAAGTAGACCAGTAAAAATGAAATACTTGTTTATTACCAACTTTCCGGTATTCACGATACTGGCGGTATTGTTATGGTGGAGATGTAATTTATAACAATTACCAGAAATACGATAAATTAGAAGTTTTAAATACCAACAATACCGGATACCAGCGAACCAAAGACACCACCAACTCTTAAATATGATTTTGTGACTTGATAAATACAACTTGGATTTAGGAGAAAGAATTCGAACCGTGATTGCCGATTTCCGTCGAAAATGACCATCTAAAATTTCTATATAAATATTTTATTATTATCATCCCTATCGCCATCATTTATTATTAATATTTTTACAATCATTATTATTATTATTATTATTGCTATTATTTTACTCTGCACGGCGAGCATTTTTTCATCCCTGTTGTACACCATGGCACGTCCTGGTCGTAAAACCGCAGTCACGCGCGTGAAGGGACTCGTATAACACGAGCCGACAAGACGGAGAAAAAGTGTGTGCGGTCACGACATTCGAGAAATCGGACATGCGACTCACACGACGAGGGGGTTGTTACGACAAACTGCGGCGACCCTTTCGTCGTTTCTACCGCGGCGGGGGTTGATTAGGTACGACGTGCGTCGTTCTGTACAAACAAAGCGGCTGAGCGACGGAATACTTGGAAATACTTGGAGGGGAATAGAGATCGCGGAAAAACGCTGTAAACATTTTAAAACCGGTGATATGCAGTGTCGAGGATTTTTCGCATCGTCCCGACCTCTCCTAGCCAATTTTGTCGATTCCATTTCCCGCGCCAATATCTTGTGAAGTTACCACCAATCGAGCTCTGTAAATTTTACAATACAGCTGTTCAACTAAATAGTTAGCGATTTTATTTTACACGTCCAACGGTGGATTTATATTTTACCGAAACTAAAGATGCAAAAACAGCAATGGTCCGTTATGATTATATAAGATCCCGTGAAGTCACAGCCCTGAAGTTTACTCATGCGATCGTTATTGCTTAAGAATCATAGCCCTGAAGTATATTCAAGCAATCGTTATCGTGAATACTGGCTGAATTACCAAACGCGTGATTTCAAATCGTTGGTTTACATTTATTTTTACATAACCAACGGAATGTTTTAAAAATACAAGCATAGTGTTATTAAAATGATACTAACTCGTTAACTAAATTATTATCATTATTTCTTATGAGTTTTAGTCAATTTCAATAATTATAATACAACATTTAAAAAAAAAAAAAATTATTATTTTTTAAGTTGATACACTTTTTCTTTTTTTTTTAAAAACTTTGTTACACTTTGTTACTTTGTTTTTAAACTGTACAATTAGTTTCGACAATTATAATAAGAATATACAGAGTAATACAATATATACAATTGAGAAGTGAGAAAAATAAAATAAAAATAAAAAGTTTGTAACAATTAGAAATGATAATTTTAAGATATTAAATTAAAAAGCCAGTACGGTTAAAAAAGGATAGTATTTTAAGTATGATATTTTTTTGTTTGATTGAGAGGATATATTTTATGTCGAAAGTAATGTTGGAGGAATTTAAAAGAAATAATAGGTGGTCTCGTTGGGGAGATACGCTTAGTTGAAATATTTAAATTATTTGATTAGAAAATAATAATGTTAAAATTGTTATTGGATAAATAAATTGGTTATTTTATTTTATTATTTCGTTTTAAGATAAATGAAAGATTTACATATATTTAGATCATGGTTACAACGATTTTTATATTTTAAAAAATACATTGTAAATTTGTTTCAAGTACACACAAAGAAAATTGGCAATCAAAGTTTATAAATAAATACTTCGACATACTTTTATATAAAAAGATAATAAAAAGAAAAAAACACAAGATGTTTATGTAAATTGATTTAATTTAAACAGAACACCGAATTGTTGAAACGTGATTAAATTAACTTGGGCGTGCACTGTAAAAAAATGTTCTTTCTGCCGTGTTAAGGACAATCTACTTAAGAATTGGCGTAATCAAATTTTCCAAACAATCGCATGTAAATAGGATTTTTCATCAATATTTGAATCACAGCCCGATGTTTTAGTTTTTAATTTTTATATCATTGGTTACTCTCCCAAAACAAATTTTATAATTTTATAATGCTAGGAAAGCATATTTTTAAAAATATTCATAATCTAAAATTTAAATTAAATTATGTTAGTGTCAATAAGATTGTTAAAATTAATTATTAGTTACTACACAATAATTGGTACATTAATTATTTTATTTAACTACAAAGGTAGACATTCAAGTCAAAGACGTTTAGTAACCAAAATTATATAAATAACATTAAATCATTTTTATAGTAAAAAATAAATAAAAAAATAAATACTATAGTTTCAATATAATTTTTTTAATAAAATTATGTTTATAGTGCACTATTTATTCTTGAATAATAAATTGTAAAAACACGAATATGTACATTTCCGTATAAATTATATTTCGACAAAAAATTAATTATTCAATAACTAACAATTAGTTAGTAATAGTTATAGTTAGTTATTTACATTATAATTATTATAATGTAAATAACTAACTATAGAAAACCGATGACTTTAAATAAAAGTAGTAATCAACAGTTAAAAATAAGTGTGGCAATTACTAATTGATATTAAAATCTATAAATAGTATACATAAATACTCGTATTTGTTCCTAAAAAGAAATTATATTTGTAAGTATGGTGATTTACAAATAAAATATACATATAGTTTTTAAAATAAAAATTGTATTCTAGACTTAAGTGTTTAGGAACTAATAGCTTAATTATATCTATTAGGTTGATTTACAAATGAATATAAATATATATATATAATAATATATTCCATTATATATTTGATTTAGTCTACTTAAATGCAATTAATTATTTTTAAAAATAGCAAAATGTTGAGAATAATTTATATTATAAACATTATTTGTGTAAACTTTTATTAATTTTAGCAGCATTTTTTACTTATAAATTACTAAAATTATCTGCAACAAAGTGTCCACGATAAAACGTAATCCTAAAATTTAAATAACCATCTCGATGTGTACCCCAAGACCAATTATTCCTTCCTATTACCCAAATGATCCGACTATAACTATAACATGTACTATTCTATTTCTCTCTGAGAGGAGGGCGGCAGAGGGGTCTATTAATGTCAAACGAATCTGCATCAAGTGAAACACGTAGACTATCGACACCCGAACCCTATAGCAAGAACGAAACTTACTTGGAGGGTCGCTCCCTCTCGATGTGTATGGTGACCAGTTAATTAGTAAATTGCATCATTAAAAATAATGAGATGTTAGGGTCGTGAATGTCTTCATGGAATGGGCCCGAAATGTTTTCGGAGAACCAATACAAACACGAAAAAGTGAATTTCAAGGGAGATGATGACTAAACATAAATACTATATTTTTTTCGGAATGAAATAAACCATATTTTTTTCTCAATTGGTAAATGTTTTACGACCAAATATATTAATAATTCATAAATAGTATACTCGAATACTTCTTATCTTATGACAATTTTCACATAAAATCAAGAGATGTTTGACAATCTCATTTAGTTAGATATATATATACATTCAATGAATGAATATTGAGCTTTTTTTTTATATTTCCTAGGTACGAAATTAATAAAAAAAATTATTTGAAAAGAGTAACAGAAAAATAATCATATTTCACATGATAATAACCTAACTCAATTATCAGAGGTAGTTGGGTTTGTTCGTTATGCTAGCAGGCATGCAATTTATTTTGAAAATGTAAAAGAGAATCATTTTTGCCGGGAGGTTATGCGTGCAATTGACAGTCCCTTTCATTGACAGTTTTGCAACTTTAAACATACATAAACCCCGATAGCGACTATAACGTCTGTAATTATCACGTCTCTTACACGATGGGGTCACGATGGGGTTCAATAGAAAAATATCACTGAATTCCTTTGAAAAATAATAATACACTGAAATAATTAATACAATTTCATAGTCGTTGGTATAATAATATTACGTAGTAATAATTAAGTAAAATTGTTCGTGTTCAGTCGTTGCGATTATTAAAAATGTTATTTAATAAAATGTACCGTTATAATCAAATATGTGTTTTTTTAAAATTAATAGTGTATTAACAACATTTTTCTCACAGCAAAGGTTGCAGATTCCATATCATATTTATTTATATAGACTATTGTTATCTATATTCTTGAAGAACTTTCCATGATGGATTTCATACCTTTGCAATGAGATACACTCATTAGTTTTTTATTTCTTTTTTTTTTTATCTATTATTTTACATTAATTTTCTAACACGATTATTTTGTATCTTTTTGTTGAAGGTCTGGGATCAATCATGGTGAGTTCCATCATCGTTTCATCGGGGGAGGTAATGTAATGTGATATCAGTATCGTCATCATGGAACCATCAGGAAATCCATTACTTCGGTGTTGGGACGCTGTAGGCACGTTTCAAGTGCCACTTATTAATTTAGAGATCAACGAACTGAAAGAAATACTATGGGAAAAGATTCAAGAACCAGTAATTCAAAGAAGACTGATCCTGGTCATCGTATCTATAGCCTTACTACTGGACAATATGCTGTATATGGTCATTGTACCAATCATACCAGATTATCTAAAGTACGTAGGTTCTTGGGGAGATTTGCCTACAGGAGTAAACTTTACGGATGATGCCGACACCCCACCTGCACATCATGGACAGGATTCCGCCACTGGAGTACTTTTTGCATCTAAAGCAATCGTACAACTCATGGTTAATCCATTTTCTGGCGCTCTGATCGATCGTATTGGATACGATATACCAATGATGATTGGTTTGTCAATTATGTTCCTATCCACATCGATATTTGCTTGCGGAAGAAGCTATTCCGTCCTATTTATAGCTAGAAGTCTTCAAGGAGTTGGTTCGGCGTTCGCTGATACATCTGGCTTAGCAATGATAGCCGATCGGTTTACCGAAGAAAACGAAAGAGCCCAAGCTTTGGGCATAGCATTGGCGTTTATCAGTTTCGGATGTTTAGTAGCACCGCCTTTCGGAGGTGCTTTATATCAATTTGCTGGCAAAGAAATTCCTTTCCTTATTTTGGCGTTCGTTTGTCTCGTCGATGGTTTAATGTTACTCCTCGTCATGAAACCTATAAAACAACAACTTAAAGAACAAAAGCATTTGAAGAAAGTTCCGACTATACCCATATGGAAGCTTTTTATGGACCCTTATATAGCCGTGTGTTCCGGAGCATTGATGATGTCAAATGTCGCCCTCGCATTTCTAGAACCAACTATATCCCTGTGGATGGAAGATAACATTACTCATGATAACTGGAAAATGGGAATGATATGGCTACCCGCATTCTTCCCACACGTGTTTGGCGTCATGCTGACAGTAAAGCTGTCAAAGTTGTTCCCCAACTATCAATGGCTTATGGTTGCCATCGGATTGTCCCTGGAAGGCCTGAGCTGTTTGATAATTCCATTCTCAACGTCATACAAAATGCTGATGATTCCCATCTGCATCATTTGTTTTGGAATTGCTTTAGTAGACACGGCTATTCTGCCGACCCTCGGGTACATCGTGGATGTCAGGTATGTTTCGGTTTACGGTAGCATCTATGCGATTGCAGACATTTCGTACTCTTTAGCTTATGCCATCGGTCCTATAGTGGCAGGCGAAGTGGTCGAAATGATTGGGTTCACGTGGTTAAATATTATCATAGCCGTTTCGAATTTGGCGTATGCCCCGGCCCTGATGAGACTTCGGAATATATATGATTTCAAGCCTTTCCAAAACGAAGCAAATATACTGATGGCTGATCCACCGGATAAAGAATATCAAACATATGCCATGCAGGAGCAACCCATACTAGTAGGCAATGAGTACGGTAGATTACAAGGACAGTCTGAAACTGATGTGGATGGCCATGTCGCGATCGAAAATGAAAATGCAACATTCCATCAATCTCAAGACACTAATCCTTTTAGAAGACCATCACAGCCTGCCCAGGATAGGAATCCATTTAGGCAACAGCAGTATTAAACATGCTTAACCGAGAAAATCGTTATTCTGTTATAAATAGAAGGTGAGATGTCTTATATCATATCTACCGTTTTTTACAGAATAATTACTCGGGAATAAAAAAAGACTTAATATAAATGTTATGTGTAGACTAAGCAATATTATATTGTGTAGCACAGTCATGTTAAACATGGATGAAAAAATACACATTATTATGTTATAAATTATTTAAACCGTTCCTTAATTTTTTTTAATGGATGGGCGATTTTTTGAGTTCTATGGAAAATATTATTCAAATAAAATAATATATTAGAATAATTTATATAATTTATAACAAATTTATACTTATTAAAAATTCATATCATACCGTGGTATCTAAAAATGTTCATTAATTTATCGAAAATAATATTTTATAAACATTTATAAACATTTATGCTATTAAATAATTATAAGTCAACACAGAAATAAAATGAAAATTTGCTTTATTGCAATTTACTTCTACATTAATAAATAAAAATTTACTTTTTGTTTATGAATTAAAACTTATAACAAAACTACACAGAGTTAACTAGTAAGATGAAAATATGTTCTGTTATTTGATTTATTTTTATTAAAATCTCAAGGTATCATACAATTAAACATATTCGATATTAACTAAACACCATTATTAATTTTTAATATTAGTAGTATGATAAATTGTTTAAATACATACGCACTCTTGATCAGGTTATGTCATTTAAACAATTATATGGTTTTTCGCTATCAATAGTTTAAATGCATCATATTCGACTGAAAATATAAAATATTAATTCGAGTAAACTTTTTTAAAAATATTTTGCTATATATGATAACTAATTTAATATATAATAATAAAGTTTATTTTAGATTATTATTTAGCTATAATAACACATAACCTAGAAAAATACCTATTGAATAATTTTTATTTTATAAAAATTGAGACTAAGTTATTAAAAATGATTTTGAATATATTTAGTCGATATTGAGTGCTAAAATATCATATAGGTTAATTTTTAAACGATTTATTTTAATATTACAGAGCCAACAATTTATATTTTGAGCATAAGAATGATAAAACTAAGCTTCAATTAATATAAAGTGTTATTTAAAATAAAAATCCTGAAACATCGGTATAATTTTTCATTTATCATAAAACAGTTAATTAGTAAACAATTTTAAATTTTTTAAATTTAAGTATTTAATACACGCCTGTTTATAAGAGACAACAATATTCAAAAATAATTATACTAGCCAAATCTTATAAAAAAAATATTCGTGAACACTCGGAAGTACGAGTAAAGTAATGGACGAAATAGTTAAAAATGCATCAATTTCTGATACAGTTAACATACTAAAAACATATTGTTTTAGTAATGCTCAATCATTTAACATATCAACTATGGTTCAATTATTTACGTTTTTACACTTAAAACGTCGGTACATCGACAACACAATTACATATCCATTAAAAAAGGCGAGCTTGAATTATATTTGTTTCTGGTATTATCTAATATGTTACAACATTCAGTAAAATCAGAATAATTTTGATCATATATACATTAACTTATTTGTCTTATAGGTTTTTAAGTATCAAAAACATAATTTTAAGTATATATTAAGGCCTAGATAAGAAATTATCGTTTAAGGTAACCAACCATATCAACACATATCAATAAATTTTAAGTTGTACATAAATTAGTATTATTATACTAATAATTAATAAACATGAAGAAGAAATGTTTGTTTATTATTTTAATTTTTTTTTTATAATTATTATTACTATTTTTATATATAATATATAATTATATGTGTGTATAGTGTATATACAATATGCATACATATTATATATTATACATTATAATATTTACACTTCATTGTGTAAACAACCAAGTTCATACATATCATAAAACCAAATTCGATACATATCATTGTTCGAAATTATTACTAGTTTAAGGATCTAAATTAAGGACTAATTTTAAAAATAAATATAATTTGACTAACAATAATTACTTAACATAAGTTTATCTCTGCGGTGAAAACTATAGGTTCACGGTTTTTTTTTTCATTTTTGGCTTTCAACTTATTAAAAGATTTAAAATATTCATAGGTACTTGAAATTAATTACTTAAACTATGTGTCCATTCTAATATTTATAACTCTAATATTAATTTTGTAGGCATGTAGGAGTATTGCAGTAATTATAATTGTTAAGCATATTATGAATTATAATAAAAACTATTGTATTTTGTGTAATTTAATTCCTAAAAATAATTTTCTCGTTAACTAACAACAAAACGTTGTTTGTGTGTAAGTCAAATCTATGTTGTTACCAATTTCGTCGGTTTTATTATTCTATAATAAATCGTTTATAATAAATATTATAAGTCTTTTTTTTTTTTTTTGTAATAATTATCATAATTATTATTATTATTATTATTATTATTATTAATATTATTATTATTATTATTATTATTATTATTATTATTATTATTATTATTATTATTATTATTAATATTATCAAAATTATTATCATTATTATTATTATTATTGTTATTATTATTATTATTACTATGATGACTACCACTATCATGATTAATAATTATTATTGATTTTATTGTTTCATTATGTTTAATGTTAAAATATATTAATTAAAAAAAAAAATAATGTAAAATTATTACTTTAAGTAAACGCTAAACAATTTGTTTCATTTATTATTTAGGACTACTCTGTTTTCCATTAGTCTAAATGAATGTTAGAAGAAATATATAAATCATACATGTGTTATAATGAAAATGACTTTTTCGTTTTTATCAAACATAAGTTTATACATATTATGGCAAATTATTAATGATATTATAGGTTACTCTACTACACTTCTTTGTATGATTATTATTATTATCTAGTTGTTATTTAATCTTGTAAATTAATAACCATGTCATATAAATACAAATAACAGTTTGAACACATTACACCTATTTACTGTTACAGTCCTAGAAGCTAGAATGTTAAAATAATAGTAGCATTAGAATACATATCTAAAGCTTATTTCATGATCAATAGTCAGCCATTAAAATGTTTTTTTTTTTATCATGTTTTTATATTGTTATCTGACCTGAATAAAACATTATATTACAGAAAAAAAAAAATATCGTATTTACTATTAAACTTTTTAGATTTATTGATTTAAATAATTTTTTGTTAACTATCTCAATTTTTTCGAAGCTCCCGAAAACTAATCAGATATTCAAAAAGTTACCTTACTAGAGTACAATATCTGTGTTTCATTATAGACGTGTTGCATAAAACTTTTTGACCTTCTGTGCCGGAAAAATCATTGGTAAAAAAAATAAAAATCTTACGAAATTGTGAAAAAGCTTACATGCTATTTCAGTCCACCTGGAATTTAAAATAACATACATTATGAGTTATTGACCAAACGTTTTCAACTGGTTAGAAAACGGTTTTTTTCTAAAAGAAATATTTTATTTGATTATCTTGCGAGTAGCTTCAAATCGAAATAAAATATTTTTACTATAAAACATACCTGAATATGTTTTAATGAAAAAATATGACATATTTTTTTTCAAACTTTATAAGAAAATATAGTATATTTTATTTAATAAAAACATACATCTACAAATTTAATATAAATATAACGTTTTAAACCAATACCATAGGTAAATAGCATTGGAAATTTCTCTTGCTTTTATTTTTCAGATTAGGTATAGTTGAAGTAAATTTTTTATTATTTTTGACACACATTAAAGTACTTCATTAAGATAAAGAAAAATGCATCAATGTCATCATTTGTTTCGTCGATTATATTTATTTTAAACTATTAGGACAAATTAAAAATGACTGAATTATATAACAGTAGGTAATTATTAATAACATCATGCTAACCATATACTTAATCATTATTTTATTTCCAGCTTGGACCTCTGTTGAAATCTTTAAACCATGGATCAACTTTGAGATTTTAATTGTACTGCTTTGAATTAAATGTTTATTCTCTTAGGTTAGAAAGCCGGTTTTTAGTCACTAATTGCAGCCGCTGTTATGCAAGGAGAACTTAAGTCTATTGGGAAACAATTATGGTTGATTTTAGGGGGAAACTCTCCCATCTGCCTTATGGCTATGGCCGTTACGGTAGACATTTGATTAAATTTACTAACTCAACGATTCACCGACCATATTTGCTAGTTAATTATCAATTTTACATTTCAAATGATTTATACACCGTTGCTAGAAGAGAAAAATAATACCGTACACGTTGCTGTGCACTATTATTGCTTGTATTGTTGATGGATGCACCCTTTTTCATTTATACTAGTTTGTAAACCCCCGACCGGCACATTAAATATGTATGTCCCTTCCATAACACACGTCCCTAAAGAAAAAAGCTTAACAACGTTTCCATCAGACCTTTTGAATACTTTAAGAGATTCGATCGTTTTTCGACTGACACTCAACTGGCATCTGCGTAGTCCTTATACGTTTTATTACAACGAGAACATAATTCAAACTTATAAAAATCTATGCATTGTGATTGTAAGTTAAAAAAAAATTCTCATATTATTTGTATTACTGTGGATAAGTGAATAACTTAAAATACCTCCTAAACAGAATACTGCAGTTAAAATAAATTGATAGTCAAACTTCTAAGACTATAATAACAAGATTAATAAACCATAATTTACTTTAAATTAAGTTGCTCAGCAATGACATGTTCGATATTATGTATCTTGAAAATAATATTTTGAATATATTTATAACATATTGTTAACAAATATAAATTCATGAATCATTTACTATATTTATTTTATGTATTGCATACTTTTCAAACATAATTCGGATACACGAGGAATATTTTAAATATTTTATTTGATAATTAGACCAAAAATGAACAAAGTTAAAAAAATAAATCATCATTTATTTGCAGCAGTTTAATTTCTCATAATATTGTGTCAATTTTATCAGTCTTACGCTTAAACTACCCGTATGAAAATGTATTAGACATAAGTATAAGACAGCATTTCAAATACTTGACTTGGAAATTATTTAAACATAGTCACTTAAATAATTTACAATTTTACATAAATTATACTAAAATATCAGCAGTAAACTTTTAAAATATAACACTTCATCGTCGTTTCAAACAATTCAAATTTAATCTATCATAATCAATGCTATTTTTGGATAACATAAATGTATTCTTAGTATCTCGCTGTCATAAACGAGAAACGATAATGGTTAGTTTTAATCGTATTAAAAAAAAATGGATTAACGATACACGTATTTCAATAACTACCCAAGAAATATCATATTTTATAATATAAGATTTTATACATTTTATTAAATATGTTTATCAAATACAAGTTGAAAAAAAAAATATAAACACAATAGAGTGATAAAAACTCAATTACTTTGTATACATTGACAGGAAATATCTAATATTTTTTATAATTCGTACGAATCATTTTGAAACGAGTCTAAGCAGAACGTAGAGATTGTTTTGCATTTTTAAATGCTTCGATTGAAAACTTTCCGTGTTCATCATGCTCATGTGGTTCACAAATCATTTTAAAACCCGAATACACGAGCCGCACCGTTGATGCCATGAAAAGGTAATGCGATTCCACGTCGATTCGTTAAGTGTCGTCGACGGCCTCGCTGTAGAAAGGGTTAGTGTTGTTTCTTTGTGGAATCGGACTCGGGTCTCGAGGGTAAAGAGCCTCGACAAGTCAGAATTCGAAACTGAAGAGGTTTCGTTTTACACGCCGCGCTCGGTTATGGTCGATAGGAGGACGCGGACGTACCACTGTTGCGTACGAGTTTAGTCGGAAAAATGTCGAACCCACCCCGAACATGCGTTCGCGGGGCGAGCGTACACGAGTTCAAAAGTCTGTACAATTTAATCATCTGATGGGACCATCAAAGGCGCGCGTTTCAGACACCGTCGAGTGCTTTTCGTTTGGCGCATGGTCCACGCGCGCGTTCAATAAAAATATGGATTTTTCACCAATTCAATAAACCCTCGACGGTGCGTTGCCATTGATAAACTGTTATTATTGTCGTTGGAGTGGCCAAAGCACCGGTGGTGATTATATTAATTGGAACTGGGCCTGCGACTTGACTGCTGCCCGCAGCAGGAGACCGTATTCGCACGTGTTCAACTCGAAACGTTGACATGTCCATACTCTCCCGGAGGGGGGGTCGTGGGGCTCAACTGCTCCCCCTCCATAGATTTTTTTTTTTGCAATCGATTCGTATTATGTTTGTAAGATATGTAAACACTCATGGTCTCGTTGTATAGTTCATATTTACAACTACAATATAAATATGTTTGTTGTACAAAAAAAAAAAAAATAATTTAATAATAATTTACTCATAAGCGATAGTGATAACTCATTGGTTTTTTGTTAATTGAAAATTCTCGTGAACGTCACTGAACGTGCAGCACTTCGTACATTGGAAACATGACGATGCCTAAAAGTATGATGGCCACGCGGTAACGCGAGTTCTTCAATGCACGGAACCGATTATATTTCTACGTGCGATCGTAAAAACCAAGTCTTAGGCTGGATTTAGTGCTCGACCGAGCGTTTAGTGCTTGGTCGACGGCAAATTCGGTCGGTTATAAAATAAAATTGTAATATAAAAAAATGTCATATACACATTTGTATACGCCCGGTCGGTCGGTCGTCAGCGTGGAACTAAACGCTTGCATTTACTGAAATAACCTGTCGGTCGACCGACGTACGCCCGACGGACGCGCTCGACCGACGGTTCTCGTCAGCGCGACGTAGCTGTACGCGCGTAGCAATTTATCAGCGCTGCACTGTTGTTGGTCGTATGCATATATCGATATAGCTACGTTCGACCGACGTCAGCGCTGAGCGTTGGTCTAGCACTAAATCCGGCCTTAGAGAACTCTAGAGAACTCTGCGATATCACATTGAAATGTTGACCATAACTTTTTCGTTCCCACCAGGCTCGCACTTTTCACACAAATAGTTTACAATTACATAAAGTTATTAATATTACAAACTTGTGGACAGTGCGTGTAATCTACAGCTATCCATGTACCGAACTTTTGCACGGTGTTCACCAAAATGTAAGCATAGCTTACATGTCCTCACCATCACGATAAGATCATAAAATCGCATTACGTCTAGAATTTAGATATTTTAGATATAATTAGATATATTAGAACTTTAGATATTAATATTGATTAAATAATACGAACAAATAAGTTGGGTCGTAAATTATAACAATTTTTATAGCAATAATTTTAATTTTAATAATACAGACCTCCGAAGAAATTCAGACGTTTTTCCACTATGAAAGTCTGTGATAAAAATATATTTCTTACATACGTTCTGTCAGAAGATACTTATAATGTGTGTTACTGAATAAAATTAATAATATTATGATTACAATAAGAATATGTTCTGTTTGTGACGTGCTTATCGTGTCAGTGTTGTGGATGATATTCAATAATAAGACTACGCTCCAAAGAAATTCCTTATAAGAAATATAAGCTCAAAGAAATCGATCAATGTACATAATATAAAAATGATTGAACCTCTTACCGTTTCGAAAAGTTAGGTAAATAATTCTTAAAAGGTAATTTCTTTACCAGTATTCATAATTTTAGTTAATTAACATTATTCCAAAACAACCTATTTTATATACATACTGTATTACTTCTTCAATATTTTCAAGAACTTAAGAAAATGTCAGTGATGCTTGTACTACAAAACAACAAAATAAAACATAATCAATAAACTGGATTTTTTAATTAAAACTAAATAGTTAGTAACTGAAAATGTAATTATTAACATACAAAAAGAGTACGAAGATGTTCTACTAGAATTACATTTTTCGGAACAGATCGTAACATTATAAAATAAATATAAAAACAATTTTAAAATATTATGTTCGCTAAAAGTTTTTAATTATTTTAAATTATTAAAAATATGGATTTCATGACATTCATTAATCTAATAAAATTTAATAGTTTACGATCAATTGTTTTTTTTTTTCGTTTGAATAGAAGTGAAATATCATATCATTTTCATTTTGATTTTTACCAAATAGTTTTGCTACAAAATAATTTTAATATTAAACACATATACAGAAACCTCATGGGATAAAGCAAAAGATCAAACCGGAAAATGTTTGTTTTTAAATTTCCGTGCATGTTATGAAATAAACTGTTGAAATACCAATATTATTAAAATAGCAATAAAAAATTCAAATAAATTACGATATCAATTCAATTTTTATTCACACACAAATGTCTCGCACTATTATACTTCATTCCATATAAAATAATTAACAATCTTCACAGTAACATCTCCTTTCTTACATGAACATGTTTTCCAAGTGTTAACAAAAAATAAAATCACAAATATAATCGGAGATTTGAATAAAAAAAACTAATAGCACATCGACTATTTTTATGAATTTTTAAAAAAGAAAAAAAATGTAAATTCTCAAATGGGTTAAGTAGCATTTAATTAATTTATGGTGTACTAAGAAACTTAAACTTTGCATTTATGTGCCACGCCTATTTACATGGATGATTTTCCCTTGGTCATACTTTGCCCAAAGCTTCGTAAAGGTTTAGCCTAGCATTTATTTTCGCTATAAATATAAAAACCTTATTCCATACCATCGATGGGTCATCGGTAATAAATACCAAGCTGAGAAACTTTTTCTCTACTTCCCTCCCCTGAAATGT
This sequence comes from Sipha maydis, assembly GCA_034509805.1. Classification (NCBI taxonomy): domain Eukaryota; kingdom Metazoa; phylum Arthropoda; class Insecta; order Hemiptera; family Aphididae; genus Sipha; species Sipha maydis. The sequence goes on from JASXSY010001509.1 coordinate 191,955, forward strand.
TGTACGTATACTAGTACACATTTATATAAATATCTATATACATATACACGACCTTTCCATGTTGTCGGACGAGAAATTATTACCATCGCGGTTGTCTCGTAGTATACGCGTGTGATTTTTACGCCCTTAAGGTACTGCAACACACCACACGTTTGTTGATACGTTATAACTCTGACCTAACGTAGAAGTACAGGATGTATATACGTAATAGTGGACCTAAATCAATGCCAACATTTAGATTAATAAAAACCCTGCGCAAGCTGAAAGTATTCCAAGCGCTAATCCAGGCGGTGACACGACCCCGTTGGGTGACGGTGTAGAAGTGGAGGAAGCGGTAAGGGTTGATGAATAGCGTCGCATCGTTGTTCGCCCCTTCTTTCCCAGACGGTAATCCGGGCACGATGTCGTTGTCGTGTGTGGACAGTCGAGGGGGATGAGGATAGCCGTGGTTAGCTTCGCAGCACGCGTTTTGGATTAACCGAGGATTAGTGGGATTACCTTTTGGGGTCCTGAACAGGACGGAACGGAGCTTTGCACATGCTTTCGACCTGCAACGGCCCTGTGTCGGTCGTCTGAAGATGATCCACGATGGGTATTTGATTATTAAAGAAACCTCTCAATAGTACACTGCTTTTAAATTTCAATATATCTCCGATAAATAACACGCGCACACACACACACACACATTCTGTGATCTCCTTATTTTTTGATACGTGATATTGTATTATATTTCAAGGATAATAACGTGTAGAAAGTGGATCGAAATATTAACTTACTATGTGTGTAAGATTTAACAGCGTACTTCAGCAAATCCTCGAAAAACAATTTTTAAACTTCACGATCCCCGGGGATCTTTATGTTCATATAAGAAAAATATGTAGAAGAGAGAAAGAGAGTGAGAGGGAAAAGTATTCTAAAATGTCAACATTTTATAATTGTACGGTCATGATAGCTCATATATTATGTATTTGTTTGGTTTAAGAGATGATTTTATCCCTAGTGACAAGCAACGTTAAAAGCTATTTAAATTTTGATCAACATTAAGTTGCAAAATCAAGGGTTTGTATTTTTTTCTATAAAAAATAAGTTTTTATTAAAAATCACTTTATCCTGTTTGAAACTGTATTTTTAACATTTTCTGTTATTTTTTGATTTGTGAATTTAAAAAACTGTTTAATTTTGTTCTAAATATTTCTACTAAGTAGAATATATTATTTTTTAAACTGTCTGTTTGCCATTAAAATAAATATTAATTATATACATTATATAATTATAAAACGACATAATATTCTTACTATGTTATACGTTATACGCTTATATGCATAAATATAAGATACCAATACTTTTATAATATTAATATACAAATAAGTTTTTATAAATAATATTTTCTACACTTAGGATGGGTAAAAGTTATGAACTGTTAAAGCAAAATGCAAATAAAAAGAAGGGTTAATTTATAAATATCCTATTTAAACATTATAGATGAATAACTATATTTTCAACCATTTGATATTAAATCAATTTTAAAATATATGTTCAAAAAAAATAAAATTTCTCATTAATCATAAAATAAATTGTGATTTATATAAAATAAACTAATTATTTCATTTAACAATCAGCGTTCATAAGGTGTTATTATCAAGAAGAATCTGAATTATAACAATGGATAAAAAATTATATAATTGGTACGCCGTTAAATGTAAAAAAAAATTAATTATAATTCCCGAGATATTTCTGTGTTTAGAATAAATAAAATTGACTATAAATTAAAAACTATAATATGAAAGCATGACATAAATTTTAATTACTATGCTTACAATAATTAATGTTTGACCTAAAAATGCTTTTAATACTTTAATTTGTTGTTATGTCGGAAAACTATATTCAACATAGCATAATATATAGTGTTGAATACAAAGTGTATTAAGTATATGTTTTAATAAAGTGCACTAAAAGGACCACTACACATAGAAACGACTCGAGCGAGTTCAAATATGATGTTGTATAATAGTTGAATGTCTATTTTAGATACATTTTTTTTTACCGTTAAAAGTCGTAATCCCCAACGAATCGTTGTCGCATAAAGCTGTTATATTATGATATAATTTTGCGAAAGTTCCATATACACATTGATCCCCTAGGGGTAGTGCAGGAGCAAAAGCGTTTTTACTACCGGAGCGAAATACCTTGTCCCCCATCTGGGTGTACGCAAATCCCGAGGGAGCCGCAGGGATAACTTATCGTATATATAATGTCACTTTTCCCCTTCACATCCACGTGTTTGTTTTGCTTCCATCTTAAAACATTCGAACAACAAACATTAAGGTTTCCTGAAAAAGACAGAGCCAGACATCCCTTTCAATTCAACTTACCTATCTCAAGTCAACAGTCCTCGCCGTCTGTCGTTCTATCGAACGCGCCTTTTTGAGTTACACTGTGTACAATCGTACACGCACGCGTACTGCAATAGAGCGCCGTATGCTATAGACATCGTAAGCAAAATCGATTTATCGCTTAAAATCCATCTTGTATTCAGATGAATCTTTTTGTTAAGAATACCAAAAATTATATTCTACTCGATCTATATATAATGTACACGTGTATAACTAATATATACATCGGTATATATTACATTCTTCAATATTTGTACTCGTCGTACTCTGCGCGTCATCCTACACATTATCAACCCAATAATAGGAAAACTTTTCTATCATTAAATCGTAGTTTAGATTTTTAGAACGAGAAAACGGAAAAAATTCTCCTACGTAATTAATTCTTAGAACGAAATTGATTACTATAGTTGGCCGTGGTGGCTCGTTTTAGATGAAAAATCCTTTAAACCCTCGGCAACTCTGCGTGTAAGTCTTCTTTTATTCTTTTCGCTTGGAATTGCGCCGAGTCCGTGCGCTTGGAAATAGTATCCGCACGGTACGAAGTGTAGAAACGTAAGGGAAGAAGTCGAGGGGGGTGAAAAAAACGTGTCGAAAGTAATTTCGAAAAACGGAGGGGGCGAACTATACATTCTATCCTGCCTAGCGTGCCGGGGAAATAGCTCGGCAAATGGGTTGCACTGTACACGGCGAGGGACGGACGGCGTCTGAGTCAGAGCGAACTAATCAGCCGGTTATACTATTGCGTCGGAGGGGACAAATCGCCTCCACCGTTTCCGTGGGCGTCGCACCGCACCGTGTGTACACGTGTACGTTCTATATACGGTTCCTCTGACCGGCAGGACAGGAGTGTGTGATTGATGCGCCTAACGAAAGCAAGACGTTTTTATTTCCGAAAAGTCTCCACCTGACAGCGTACAAGAAGTATATAAACACGAGAACAGTTCAATATATATATATACGTATACTTACGTCTAGGACTATAGGTTTCTAGTAAGCAAATGGCCCATTAACCGGAAATAAAAATCGTAACTTTCTTTCCGGTTTTTATCGCTCCGGATTATATATATATATGTGTGTGTGTGTGTGTGTGTACAAATGGAAACTCATGTCTGGGATGCCGATAAAATAATCTTCTATCTAAATGTGTTTTACGAGAGACTTCGTTGATGGCGGTCACATGATGTTAATTGGACTCGCGAGAACAGCTATAATAGTATTTTATAATAGCTAGCATATACATGTTTGTAGTTCGTCCAGACTTGAGGGAAAAATGAACGTATTAATCATAAGTACAAGGCTGTGAAGTCGGAGGAGCTTCTATAATTTCGCGAAACATGTCAGAAACTCAACTAGATGATCTTCAGAATCATACATTTATTGTATCGTGTTTTAAAGTTTTGATGTTGTTGTGGCTAAAAATCACAATTTAACACTGTTAACATCTTACATGTTACATATGCGTTTTAAAATCTTATTTTCAGTCGTATATAAGAAATAATTTATTCCGCAGGATGGCGGGGGAATATCAAGGAGACTATCGTAAAAGGATGGTGGAATCTAAACACGGAACGGACCGATTCGGACGTGGCTGCGGACTCGGGCGAACATCGGCTGAAAACTCCGGACGAAGAGGTAAATCAATGGCCTAAAGGGACTTGCACGAATAGACTTATACAATAAATGTATTTGTCCTTAGGGACTCTTTTGCAACCTTTTGTGCCAAAAGTCTATACCAATAACCACCGTGTTCATCCATAATACCAGACTTTTCAATTATATTTGATATAGGAATGTCCAATAGATATGAGTAGAATTGGTAATTTATTGGCTTAATAGATAGTGAAATTCAAAATTATTTATAGTTTGTAACTGAAAATACCTTATTTATTAAAATATTGATTCTCAAAAAACATAAGCTAACTACCTAATTATTATTGAAATCTTATTCAGAAAATGACCAAATTAAATAAATAATACATTTAGTTTAATTAAATAATCATTTGTATGACCACCAACCGATTATCACCTAATGTGAAATAAATTTATATATAATGAGTTCTAGCTGATACTTTAGGAGGCGATCATGTTGCAAATTTACCAATGATTTTCCGAATAATTGTGAAAACCTGACAAAAAGTTATAAAATAATCAACAAATTTACAGTAAACCAGTTTTTGAAAAATAAAATGTGGTTATTCGTCGTATAACAAAAAATGATAGTTGTAATGATTTGAAATTTTCAACAAACACTATACATTCCTTATCAACCGTTCAATATAAATTAGTAAAATATTGCAATGATTTTTTTTGAGTTATTTATTGTAAGTATTAGCTTAAATTAATAATAATCAATTATTCTTCGACAATGTGGATAAAATAATTTTAGTTTGTCATAAAGTTTTTAAAAATATAATTCAAAGTTCTTTATTCATATTCATTAAAGATGAATAAAAAAAATAAGCTTCCAAAAAATAATTTTTCGACCATTTAAATTAACAATTTTTATGAAATTGAATATTCCCATACATTTCCATTACATTTTATATTAATTTAGTTGTTATCCTATAATTATTCATTGTTACGATTTTTAAAATGTACTGAGTAGTTAAATTAACATTTATAAAGATATTTCACTGTTTCGAACAATAATAATGCAATTTCTGTTGTTTTTAGGCACTAGAAAAGTTTGATTTTCCCAGAAATTAGATTCCATTGTTTTTGAAAAGTATAAAATTCAAAATTCAACATAGGTACTTAATATACATAATAAAGATATTTGGTTATACGAATCATATTTAGAAATACAAACTAATCCACTTAACCTTTAACACTCAAAATCGTTTTTTCGAATACAATGGTACATTTGTTTCAAGCCTAAAATACTAATACAACAATATCATTCACCTATCCTTGTATCAAACACGACCTAAGAGTTTCGCCATTTTTAAAAGTATATTTGAAATATTTTAGATAAAAATAAGCTATCTTCAAATATATCTACAAATAGTGTTCTTAATGAAACATATATGAAAATTATTATCTAATATGCACAATACATCGTACAATTTAAATATTAGTACCTACTTCATGAGTCAATAAATAATGTAAAATGAGATAAAAAATAATAATAAATTAATTTTATTAAATACTTCTTGTGTAGTTTTAAACGTCCAAGTATAATATAATATAGTATATTAAAACGACGAAACAGAAAATTCATTAAATAATTCAAGAAAATATACCAAACATTTTAAATAATTAATTCCACCTTTTCACAATATTGCAAATAGCTTACAGTAATATTGTTTTCAAAAATAAACTACTAAAAAATTGTCCTGCAACATATTGACATTTTGCCCTACACTTTACCATGTACTTGTACTTTGCATACGAATACCGTGACTAACAATTCTCTATACTTACCAAACGCGTGTGACGTGCAGACAAATAAATCGATATGATAAAAGTTATACTGTGGTCTTGGTCGGCGTATATAGGTACGTCAATTTAATACACCTAGAGTATTAAACTTGGTAAATAAAATATATTTTATACCTGCTAAGTGTGAGGTTAATGAACCCATGGCCCACGTTATATCGTAATTATATTTTGATCTTGTAACTCGTAAACAATATTAAAAATAAAATCTGAAGACGTATAGTATCGTTTAAACGAAAACTATCGCATCGCATCCGGACAAGTAATTCATTAAATAATTTTGACTTTTTTGATCTTAGTCCAACCAAATTAAAGTCTTTAATTTATTGATAATAATTTAAAATGTATGTTATATTATGTGATCATGATATTTACGCCAATTATATCTAAGTTTAATACTTTATTTATCATATTATTGGATTCTTAATTGTATAATTAATCATATTAAACTATTGACCATATTTATTAAGTATTATTCTACATTATTTGTACTAAGCCCTAATAAAGGCGTTTTATCATCAAATAAATAATAAATGATAATCATTGAGAATATCAATGAAATTAACAATAAAAATAAATAAAAATAAAACATATTTTTAGTAATAACATATTACATTTTGTTAGTAATAAATGTAAAACAGTTAAGATAGTTCCATTTTTCACTCCACACCGAGTACCTAACGTAATTATTTTAAATTTTGATTGTACCTACTTGACACCTTGTTGATATTTGAAAATCCATTGATAATGAAGTGAATACTATATTATTATTACAAAAATAATAAAATTTAAAGGAAAACAAGAAAAACGTTGTAACTTCACATTAAGATAAAACAGGAATTGGTTGAATTTTATAATACGAGTCATCAATATTTGTTTCATTATTCAGGTGTATTAAGTCTAATACTAGATTAGATTAGAATAAATAATTATTAAAGTTTTCTTATGCAAAGGATTTTCGATTAGAACATGGCCTCATATTTTAAGTGCAATAAAAATCTAAAGTTGACATAAAAAAATATTAAATTGCGTGCCGATAATTTAAGGCTTATATATTATTATTCCATGCACACGAGCCTACTCACGAATGAAAACGACGTAACATTTTCGCCCTCTTAAAATCCTATCGCGATAATAATTTAAGCACGTATATACAGTAACGGGTTCGCGTGTTTTTGGGTAATTTCATCTGGGGATGTTTGTGCAAGGAGGGGGTGAAAAACTTCCGATGGACGAACCGAAGAAAATGAGTTTTTCACGGAGAAGTGAAAACCTCCCCGTCGGTGCGACAAATAATCGAATTCCACGTTGTGGGCACTAAACGTATCGGAAAATGTTATCTAACGTGATTAAAGCCGAGAATCAATTCGATAAAATCTGAATTTTTATCTTCTTCCTTCGGTCTTTCCGTTAAAACCAGTAGAAATCAAGATCTTCAAATATTATCAAAATGTGTAAAATTATAAATATAAATATACACTGAAAAGTGTGAAAACAGTATGAAATAGTCATCAGTGAACGCATGTTTCACTTAAGTTTCGAACACTGATCTCTTCGTATTATTTTCGTACTTTATATACTCTAATTATATAAACATTTATGCGATTTGAAAGTTCTAGAGTGAAATATTATTACAGTTAAATTTAGCTATTGAATTTACATAAGTACAAATTACTTTGTTGCCTATTTTTATTATTACTATGGTAGACCAAAATGCGTCCCTATCTTAATGACTATCTACATCTATTGATATTATACTATTATTTTTTGACGTAAAAAATATGTACGTGCATTTAAGATGTAAGCATATTAAGAAAAAGAGTTAAAAATCTATCCGCAATCTCAGCACTCCCGAAATTTTAGATAGGATTTCGAAACGCATTTCCATGTCACGCGGCGGCATCTTGGATAGTGTGCATGCATACAAAAACCACGCAGCTCCCAACGTTGACACGTCGATCGTCTTCCTGATCCAAAGAAAACAGTTTTCTTTTTTCAGGAATTGATGAATACTCGTAGTCGTACATGGAATTCCCATGTGTGTGATACATAACGAATTGAACAAAAACGCACAAAGATATATTTATATGTATGCGTGCATGATGTGTGTGTATGTGAGTGTAAAATGTGTGTGTGTGCGCGCGCGCGCATTGTGTGTGTATTTGTGTGTGTACAAGTACAATTAACCGTAGAATGGGGAAATAACGTTTGTAGGCAAAACCGAGCAAACGTCCCGCCATCCGTATACATGTATATTTCTATACGCACTACACAACTACACGGGGCACTGGATCAATACGAGGCCCAAAAGTTCACGGAGCGACCCCCAACTAGCGCACTCTGAAGCTTTTTGTAAACAGTGTTACGTGTAGGTATTACAACGGTGTGAATATCGTGAATTTTTTTTATTTTGTTTTATTTATTTTCGTCGAACAAATTAATAATTAATGAACTAACGTCGTACACACGAACCTGGTCGGTTTATTTTACTTTATTTTTCGATTAAACTAGAAAATCATTCGCGCTCAGGTCACTGGTAACATTAGGTATATTACATATTAAGTGATACGTTGACACGATTATGTTTATTCCCGAATCAGGTACTCGTGTCGTAATAATAATTAAAAGAAACAATTTTCTGATGATTACATTATCGAGTTATATCGATTACGGTCTGCGAAATTAATGGAAAACCACCGTACTTTATAAAGACCGTCGTAACGTTATTACGTTTAAACGAAATCGAACACTTGGATAGAATATTTATATTAAGATAGAACATTTTGTATATAAAAATCACGTTCCTTTCTTACTGAAAAGAGTGCATGTTTGCACTAAAAAAAAGAAAAAAGTTTATTTAAATCAATTAATACAGTGATAGTATTATTATTATTATAATTATTATTATTATTAAATACCTTTATACCTGATGATAAATCCTGAATCCGTGTGTTTCATTATTTTTCAATTTAGTTTTCGGTTGAAATATATTTCCCGAAATCCTAAAGTTATATTTATGATGTACATGTTTTAACTATAAAATATGTGCAAATATTTACAATACATAAAAAAAGTTCCGATTTATGGAAGTATAAAGAAAATTAACACAATATAAGTACTTCATATATTTAAAATTATTTAAAACATTCTTTCGTGGCTGCTTTTAACAAAATCATGCACTTTCCAATTCAATATATTACCCCATTGTATTTTCAATATCGGTAAATTTTATAATTTAATGGTTTTCTTGCTTTACTCAGAATCAGAAATAAATTGAAATTCAAAATTTATATTCTTATAAGTATTCGTAACGAGAATTAAACTATAATTTGTTATAATTGCATAACTATAAAATGGTGTAAATACTGATGGAAAATAAATAATTGCGATTAATGCAGAATTAATAAAAATAATAAAATTATATTTATTTTTAAAAACTTCCATAACTAAATACGTATTTATTCAGTTTTAAATATAACTATTTCGATACGCATTTTAAAGTAGCATTTATTTATTGTAAATATTTGTAAAAGTTAATATACCTAGTTAAGATTTTATAATATTTATTTTTGAAGTAATTCTTAGCGATGGATGTAATTGAAGTAAAAAGCCTAATTTTAATACTTTCTTACTTACATAGGAGCTGTCACAATCAATGTACCTGCGAGGTAGTGTATGTATAAATGTAACTGAAACATAATTTTGGGAAAAAATTCATCTTTAAGATCATTTATTTAATAATTATAATTATGTTTCGAGAAATTGTTTTTTAAAAAAAAGGCATTTTAATATAAAATATTTACAAACTAAGAAAAAATGTACTTAAAAATCCCCATTATGTAGGGCAATTACCTGTACTAATTACATGTACTCATTTTCAACAAAATTATCATATGTATAATAATTATAAAAAAGGTTCAACATTTATTTTTACAATCCTATGCATTATTTCATTTTTCAAAAATCGGCAATAAAACCAAAATTAAGGTACTCGACCTTGCGTCTGACTAATCAGATCAAGTCTGATGATAACTGGCAAGCGATAAAGTTAAATAGGTACTATTTCCATGTTTTCAATTATACCTTTAAAATTAAAGAAAATTACAAAGTAAGATAAATTATAAACTATGCCATTCCAATATCCAATTTTATGAAAAACTATATGCGTTTTTTTATGAAAATTTACTACCTTACTGGAAGTTTTATCGCAGATAAAATGATTGTTAGTTACTATTACAATACAACTTTTCTTATTTGGTTAGTTATTTTTATTTTCTATTGAATTTGAATATATGAATCATTTGCTTAAAATATAAGAATTTTAATGAGTTATACTAATTGAAATGTAATGTAGGGCTGTTCGATACACCTTAAGTTAAATTTTTCCAATTTCAACATTAATTCGGTTTTGATATTATTCATCTATCATATAAAAATTTATTATGATTAATCACTTCAGTATATGAACAATTTTGAACTAGATATTTTAATCAAAGCATAAACACACTTAAACACAGTTCATACATTGAGTTTAATTTTCGATTAGCTAAATACCTAACTACTTGAAAGTATTCATTCAAATGGTTTAAAAGAAAAAAATCAACACAATAACCACGTCGATAAGACCATTTACTTAACAACCATTGGCTCTAAAAAGCATTTTGGGTTAAATCAGAGCTTTTATGGTTGTTAGCCGTAAAGCGAAACCATTTCCGGGGGCAAATACAAACATATAAGAGGAAATACAATAGAAGTCAAAAACATTATTCTAACATTTATGAGCCTTGTATTTACACTGATTTTACCATTTTTCGTTTGTTTGTGAACCTAAAAAAAATAATCAAGGTTTACAAAAATTAATTTCTTGATTTTAGAAAATACAAAACATAGAATTAATAAAATTATTAACCTTTATTTTTCAAAATATCTTAAGTTTAGTACTTTAGTCTATGTGAATATATGTTTTCAATTTTTTTAGGATATTTTACAAATTGCGATTTAATTGCACATACCATACAACACCACCTAAATTAAATTCTAAACTCATCTTAAAAATATAGGTAAATTAAGGATTTTACCAATACGAATTTTTAATATTGGATAAGACAAATACAAATATACTTTCATCGTGTTAATAACTTATTTGTATGTCTTTGTACAACGTTCATTATGAATAACTGAAAACCATAAAATGTCATAAGAAAATTATCTATTTACCTTGTGTTCAAACATGGGTTTAACAAATTACACATATGTTACAAAATGAAATATATTTCAAAAAAATCAATTAAAATTATTAACAATTCATAAAAAAAAAAAAAAAAAGTTGTTCACTAATATAAGACAAAGAAGTTCAACATATTTTTATTGTCTATATAAAAACTAACGTTGACTTTTGTTCTCGCTGTGGCATTTAAAGTGGATCAAGTCAGTCTTTCTACTCGTAATACCAGCACCCTTACCCACTTGAAGCGTTTTGTTGGGACATGCACCGAAAAAATAAAATAACAAAAAAAAGGAATAGAAAAAAATAAAAAATGAGTCACTCGCCCTTCATGTGTTTGCCTGCCATTGTATCCCTCGAGGCTACACTTGCCCTTTTTTCAAACTACGCTGCGTTATAGGTTTGGTCGACCGGATTTTCTATATTCTCTAGAGATGATGATGATAGAGTGTGTTAAGTTTGAAATTGCAATTTTCGAAAAATTTCAAATAAAAATTGACATTCAGATAAGAAAAACTGTGTTGTTCTTGAATGAATCGCTTAGTAGAAAATCAGCGTATTTGCTTGCTCGTGAGCGTCCATGCTTATTTATGTGTGTGTGTGTGTGTGTGTGTCTGAATACATAATAGGCGTATATGCCCGACGGGTTTATTTTTATTTTTTTGTCTTCGAAAAGGGTCCCCGCCGCTCTGCGTAACGGTAACGCTGTTATTTTGTGTCGCTGTAGGAACACGAGGAGGCGATGTTGTTCGCCTTCGTAGACGTGACGTGTTTCCATTTACATAGCTAATGACCCTTGGGGACGGACCAAAACCCGCGGCGGCATCCGCGATGCTGGGCCAAGTCCCTGCAATGAATCGCGTGGATCTGACGCGTGAGTTCGCGTGGTGAACTAACCCACGGTGGCGAACTGTGTGCGATATATCATTATTATATTTGAACATGTACATAATATACTGTTATTAGTCAGCGAGCGGTTGATGATTCGACTTGGTTGCCGTCAACAATGATTATACGTCCTGCACCGGTTATTATGCAACTGTATAATCTGATTGGGGTGTAAAGAATTTAAAAATACGGATGAATTGCCTAGATTGCTCCGTCCGGCAAACGTACTACTCGCAGAGGCTTCTAAACTGACCATTAGTACAACCAGTTTTATTAAAAATATAAAATTGTACCCGTATCACGGCAGCGATGAGTGAACAAAGTTTATACTCCAATTTGCTTTACACGCATAGTCGTACATTTCATCGATACATACATTTTAATTATAATTTTTCGATATTAATAGACATTGAAAAAAAGTAATAAAAATATACACGCTAAAATAATAATATTGTGTTAAAAGAAAATCATATTATTATGAATTATTTTCTACTTATAAATTATATCAAAATGAAATATATATTTCATATTCAAAGGATTAAATACGACAACATATCCACCCATTAAATATTCTTTGAATAAAAAATATTCCTAGTGTTTGTTTATGTTATATTAACCTAAGTTATACATTTCTATTTTTCAATGCTTTTTTATATAAAATCCTGCAAACATGCAAAACGTGAAAGACATAATAAAATGTACATACCTTCGATTTAATACATAAAAATCGCACATTCTTGAAAAGTGTTTTTGTCGATATTTTTATAACTACTGAATACGTGGTTCAATTTTATACATAATCAATTCTTTAAATCTTTTCCGAAACCCTTCTTTCAAAAAGAGAGAAAATATATTTTCCATTATTTTTTGTATTATATATTGATGAAAAATATAATTTATTTTTATTTTGTAACGTTATTACTTATCTTCATATTTTATTATCATTTTACCTGATATTATACTTGTTCTTTTCAATGAACTCAAAAATTATTTTCACTGTTCCTACTCAATTATATATACACATATGTGTGTGTGCGTGTGTGTAAGCTAAATATTTCATAAATAATCTAAATTATTCATATACTAAAAAAAAATACAACATTTAAAAAAGAAAAAGTGTTTTAAAAACAGAATAATTTATTTGAACCTGACGCGTTTTTATTGTTTTAACTTATTTCTACATCAAACAAATATTATTTTTACTTAAATACTTAACATTAAGTAACAAAAACGAATAATATTTTTGTTTTATTATTAAGGCCCGGATTTCAATGCAAAATGCATCTTTTTTTGGTTAATCTTAAACAATGCTTTCCAAGTTTATAATTTGATTCATATAACAGAGACTTCAAAGGTGAAATTTTTATTTTAGCATTTTTCGGTCATTTTTTCGTTTTTAATGCATATTTGTTCAATAAACTATACAAATTTAGCCTATTCAAAAATATTATCTAGAGATAAATTACTCTCTTAATATTTAAGTAGTTTTAACGAGTTTTCCATATTAATTGTCAATCTTTATTTTTCAATTCAGTTTTTATCATAATTTATTATTGACTGTGGAGTGTCACCCGTATTCGGTCAAAAATCACGTTCAAAAAAGTCTGTTCGTTAAGTCATAACATTTGCTAGTCAGTATCAAGTAATTTTTTCAAATTTTCCATTTTTTTTAATAAAATAATAAATAAAAATTACATCTTATTTAAATTTTACAAATCGTGTAAAATATATATATGGCATTTAAAGGTTCATTTTTGTGGTAAAATGCATTTTTTAAGAGCATTTTTGGCTATTTTTTAAAGCATATTTGTATAGTTTTAAATCCATTTAAATCCGGGCCCTATTTATTATTAATAAGACATCAATATGAAATGCGATTTTTAACATTAAAAATTTACCTTTTAATTGCAGTCGAACGGAGGAAGCTATTCTGAAAAATGCTTAAGTACGTCTACACCAATTTAAACTTAAAAAATCTAATAAAAATCAATAACTGAATTTTTTGTCTTTAAATGTTGCATTGTTATACTGACTATTTAAACTTAATAAATTTTATTTTATAAATCACTCACAACGCGTTGCTAAATAAAATGAGTAAATATATTAAAAAAAAAAATTGCTACATTAAAATTATACATACGAAATTCATTTTTGACAACAATGTTGATAATATGACACCAATTAATAGTTCGAAATAATTCCAATAACATTAATTTATAATATTTGTTGTCACTTTGAAAAAATATTTAATATTTATTCATAATGGATTTGTACAAATTAGGTATGAAAAAAAAGTAATCCCCGACATAACATTTCGATGGAAAACTTATTGGAGAAACACGAACCAACAATAACGTTATCGAAGATTGAAGTATAGTTATAAGAAAATCTATCCGGTAAATACATTACAATACAACTTTTTCGAATACATTACTGTCAATCTTTTACAATCTATTTCGTATCGAAATTGGCATTTATAAAATAATTTCCTTTCCACCATATCTTTCGAACTAAACAAATGAAATATGTTAGATACTCTACACGTTTAAAAAATGAAACTCCCCAACTTGTTATTATTCACCATAACATTTTTGATTCTAAGCGAAGCATTTATTGGTTTTTAAAAAAAAAAATTTTCCGTACTCAAAATTTTAAATAGTAAATTACACCAATAGTTTCGCGTTACAATTATTTAAATAAATAATTAGGCGCAGATTGTACTATATAGAAATTATTTTCTTGATAATTCTCATAAGCATTTCTAGACTGAAATTTGATCCAGTAATTTTTAAACCCCACGTTTAAACCATACTCAGACTCATTTTATTGTTTTCCCTGGTCATGCTTGTTAATATTTTTGACTTTGGTAGAAGCTAACTAGAAAAAACAATTTTATTCATAATATTACTTGTATAGCTATGTATAAATTTGGTACTTAAAAGTTATAAAACATCATGTTCCGCTATTGTTCTTAGGGCCAAAGTACTATACTACAACATTATATATTATAATAATATGATTATTTTCTAAACATTTTAATTAATTTATGAAGTAAAACACCGAACCTTTAGTTTCAGGTTCATACGATTATAGAGCATAAACAAAAATTATGACTGCATTAGTAAAAGAAACGCAACATTAATGTTTTAATACAAAATGAAAAACTGGTATACATTCTGCCCTATACACTGTTTTTACATAAATATCATTCTGCTATAATTACTGTACATTTTTTTAAATTACAAAAGCCACGGTTATTTCCGGTTTTTTCAATTTTATCAAATAGTATATGTATAATATTCAGATTTATGATTATTTTAGTAATTTCATCAAACAACTTAAATACCTGCAGACCTTTCGAACTACCAGCAAACGTATTTTTATTTTTCTTAGTCATAGCATGATGCAATATAAAACGGGAATATTATAATATTTCCTTTTTATTTATATTTTTAATGAACATTTGAAAATCCAGCCAGCAGGACGTCTATACCTCCTACCCCTGTAGGAATAGTCACACGTCGGTTCTTTTATCTTTTTTTTTTACCTCCTGCTCGTTATTACATCCGGTTGTTTTATGCATCCACATCTATATATATATATAAAATAATATTTACCACATCCTTTTCACCCTTGTTATATACCCAGTTTATATTATTACTTTCGCTTTGACGGGCTCACGCGACAAAACAAGCACACAGCTTGATGCGTGCAAATCCTGTTTGCGAATTCAATCGCTTAGTTAGTTCTTTTAAATTAAAAATTATAAATGATAATTCAAATGCATGACAGACAGCGCAGTAGATTATTGTCTTAAGGAAAACGAAAGCAAAATAAAACACAACTATATCACAACCTAAATGGCTATAAGTATTGAATATAAATAAATAACATTATGATAACTTAATCAAACTCAGATAATATTTTATGCTTTAAAAATTCATTTAAAATGAGATATTACAATTTAGCTATCTATACTCCTTTTTCAGTGGATATTTAAAAAAATACATGTTATTTTATCATCTACATTTAGAATGAAAATACAAATTATAATTGTTGAGTCACAGTATTTTTCTAAAATAAAGCAATACAAATAAATAAACAATAACATTCATCAAAAGATTCGAGGTCTTCACGTTTTAATGTTAATCATTAATATCTATAAGTTACATATTGTGCTGCTATAACTCTATTACACATTCCCGTATGCTATATAAACTATGTAACGGATATAATTTATCAAAACCTCATACCATAATTATCGATTTATTATTTAATCGCTAAACGTTATAAACCAATTAAAAATAGTTATTTCAATCATAATTTAACTTCATAACTTTAGATAATCGTTGTACGATTTATATTTAAAAACGCATTGGATTACCGAACAAAAATCGCGTTGCATTTGTTATAATTCAATATCTAAACCACGTTACAACAGCAATAGAACAATGGGCGGTATAAGTATAATGATTGTAAATCCTTTGAAAGCGCTCGCGGGACGTCGCTGTCGCGGCTTACAATATTATTTTAGCGCGCTTTTGATCGTGACAAACACGGTTATTATAATTTATAATATAATTATTAAATTTCGGGCACGACAGTAACGTGCGTAGCTCATAAGATGTGATCATATACCACGGATAACGTATTTTGGAAACCGTGAATTGTATAACACAACGTGGTGCCTGCCGAGTGCTGGCCCGATGTTCGACCGCGGTGTTTCGTTATTATCATTATAGTAATAATTTTTAGATGCGCGCGCTCGTTATTGTCTGCCAACAGACTCGACACAAAACCGTATAAATAATACAAAGGAAATAAACATACATATATATTTATATAATAATATGTATGCAGCACACGAATTGCTTTTGTATCGTATTGTCTCTGGTCATTTACTCCCGCAAACGACGCCATCTCACTGCAGTGTCCATTACGGCCGATCACTAATAACACTTTCTACGAAACGCGAACAAACACACTACTCTTATATACGTCTGTGTACATGCTTGGGCGTAAAACACGTGATGTAAAATATTTGTAGTAGCGAAACGAACAATAATTTCAATACCATAACAGAGGTATGAGCGAATTTCTTTTTATCGCCGCATCACATTCATTCGACTGCCGAGCATCGCATCCAATCACATTTATCGGTTTTATTTCTCTAAACACGACATAATCGTGGCTTTGGTCGCGCAATGTAATGGTTTGCACGCGATCTAATGAAATTATAACACTACGCGATTGCGCGTCGATATCGATGAACCCGATGGCTTTCGTAATAAAACCGACAATACAGCAGCACGCGCGTTCTTATGTTTCACTGCACATGCCGGGTGATTCGACCGCGCTTCCGATCCTGAAACCCAGACGCCTATCCGCCTCCGAAGACGACTGCCACCCGAAATGTTGACTGACAACACTTTAAATTTCTCTCGGCGCATCGTCCATTCGTGCACGATAGAAATATACGACGCGCGACATCGTAATAATAATACAACACTTATCGCAGTCTATACTCATTGCACACACACACACACACGCACGCCCTATGAAAACAAAAACTTTGTCCGCACATTGCCCCGTGACGTAGTAATAAATATCGCATGTATGGTATATACCAGTGTATAATACGCGCGTGTCAGTAGTGTGTTTATAAATACGCAATGGGAAACGGCGACACGTGCACCGAGCGGACTTATAATGCTGCCGTTGCAGTGTGAGTGCATGAGTGCGTGTACGTGAGTGCGTGTTTGCGTGTGTGTCTGTGTGTATGTATATGAGTAGGTATGCAGTAATAACGTAGTAGTTGTAGTAGTAGTAGTGGTGGCGGCGGCGGTATAGTGGTAGTAGTGTCGCGGTGTACACAAAGGGAGCGTAGGGCGAAACAATAATCATTATTGTTGTAGTGTAACTTCACCCCCGACCACCGACCGCGTATAAAACGACCCCTTCGTCAGGGGATCATCTTCCTTCATCCCGTTATTTTGACGCCACCGTTCCCACCGTATGATGAATATTATTTTTTTTTTTTTTAAACATATCTCTCGTCGTACACAGATATACCCCCACGTCTTGCTGCTCCTTAACCCGCGCGGTTATTACGTCGCTCCGCCGAGGTGGTGGTTTCGCGACTGCAGAAACGCGCACCTGGTGTGCTTTACACGCTCCGTCACCACCCCGTCGACCCGAAAACGCATTACGTTTCGTGTATTATACATCTTTTTTTTTTTTTTTTACTTTCTTTTTCTTCTGTACTCGGCGAACGCGAAGATAGCAACCAGACGGGACGGCCTCGTTGACGATGATAATAATACGCGCGAACATCATCGCGGTAACCTTAAACCGACCGTTACGTAGCTACACAATATTATGCCCATCTAACCGTATACACCGTCGTCTTCGATAAACGTCAAATGTCGTTTTCATTTTTTTCCATTTTTGTTTATTTTTATTTTTACCAACATGGTTTACGTACAATATTCGCCATCCCCGTAATCGTTCCGCGTTTCTTTGCAATGCAATGGACACGAAACGACGAAAAAAAGAATTGTAAAAATTGTCCACCAAACGGTCGATCAAATCGGGTATAAAAGTATGTAATGTATTGCAAGTCGACACTTGACGGTTCCTTATTGTAATGATCTACCCGGTGTGCGAACAAAGACCTCCCGGAAACCAAATGAAATCGTTTTGTATATTACATGATTGTATAAACGTATGAAACGTTCCGTTGCTGTACTATTTCAACATCATTACCTCGTTTGCAACCGTATGTGCGCATGCAGAACGAATACTAATGTATAGTACACCTATTCCCGAGAATCGCTTAAGCGTTTCGCCGTGAACGCAAAGGACCGCAAATATAAACGTAACGTTTTCCAATTTTCCCGATGAGTTTATTAACTCATTTTCGACGTTTAAACCGCCATTAAGGCCGCCGTCATCGCCGATTCCGTTTCATTGTAATTATGTTTTTGGCGATCGATACGCGTCTAATTCTATACACGCTCTCTCGCACTGTGTCTCGTAACTGCTGCAGCTGGTTATTGGGTGCGTTCATATTTCCACGTGTGATCGAACAGTAACACATTTATTTGCATGCGAGAAAGGAAACGTATTTTCCACTATTTCTCGCGTCCCCCTACAGTTCGTTGAGTCTAATTCCATTGGGTACACCTTTTCAAACTTAAGACTGGACAATAACTGCAGACTGCCCGCGCACGCTTACAGTTCACATTTGAATTGTCCTCCTTTTTCAACGAGTACTCGTGACCTCAGCCAGACGTTTTCCGCAGTCCGGTTGAGGCTCTAAACAGGATAAACCTATTCATTCAAATGTATATTCATCGTTATACCTACCGACCATTGGAGTAGATTTAAACGTCCGCTGACCAATAAACTCTTTCGATCCCGTAGCGTATATTCGATAAACCCTGAGGACTTTGAAATTCGATTAGGATTCGTTTGGCATTCGACTCGACGAGAGTCCGCGTAGTGTGAAACCTTTGAAATTACCAAAAAATAAAGTACAACGGCTCTCGGCTGACCAAACGCAGCCGCTAACCGGGACGGGGAAACCGCAGTCGCAGAGCCGGGCCACAGCGACACGTGCAGCCAACGAACCGAACCGGGTAGGTACGTCAGCTCGTCGTCCCCGCCACAAAGTTATAATTATTCATTTACCGTCACAATACTGCAGCGGTACCAGGACTTAATTGGCCGTAATAATGCAATAACCAAACAAAATCATTGTCCGCGCGACGTTGCGTACGATATAAATAACAATAATATGATAACGTATCGTCCATCATCATTTGTGCTGCTTACCATAACAAAAGGCGTACGCGTATAATTCTCCAACGTGACACGTGTCTAATTGCAAATACATGCGCTGTACGCGCGCCCCTAAACATCCGCCGCCGCAAAAGGGGTCCAGATGGCCGATTGTTGGCATTTGGGCATTTGCTTTTCGTCGTAAATCATACGCACGGATACGCGATACGTAACGACGTAATGTATCGTAATGTATCCCGTATTCGATTAAAAAATGAGTGTAATAAAAAAAAATAAATAAAAAAAATCTCAGTGTTTATCGTCAAAAATTATCCGAACCCCCGGTACAAATATCTCGTAAAGAAAATATATTACATTCGTTAACGATAAACTGAATAAACATTAAAACGTTATTGGTTTAACGTACATCATTTTTGTACCTTTTGAAAAACTGCCATTGGGACAGTGTTACCAACGACGATAAGGAATAATGTACTTTGTGTATTCATAGGTTTTTCGAGACTTAGGACAAAAAAAAATTTTCTTCAACTTTTAATAATCGAAAAACTATGGTAACAGACAAAAAATATAAATCGTCAATATTATTTTAATTGAACCGGAACGTATGTCGAACTTTGAAGTGAATGTTCAATATATTGAAACTATCGAGAAAATCGAAAAATTACCTATCCACCATACTTCTCCAGCACAACGTTTTCAAACTGAAGAGTTACTTTGTAGATGTTTTAGTGTATTTTTACCGCCCGAGAGTAAAATAATCAATACATTATACTCGCTTCGTTTAGAATTCATAAATTGCGTGTACGCTCGGTAACGTTAAACATGACTCAAATTGTATTCAACTCGACCGCGTACAACGATATAATACTATACTTTATATGTACCAATATAATTATAATACATACATTCATAGATAAATAAATACAAATGTTTACAAAACAAAACGGTAGGTTTGAGTGATTTTCTTTATCCATTTGCACCAATATAGTTAAACAGAAAATGACAAGAAAGAAAAAAACGAGTATAAATTGCAATAGAAAATTATAATCATACACCGTTTTTCAATTGAGTTGTATCATAACGTATATTTTTATGTATTTACTTCTTAACGCCATAATTTTCCACTTCAGATCACTTTGTTACATTTCAGTGTACGTTTTCAAATCATGCGAATACACGCACGCGTCTATACACGCACGCGTCTATACACGCACGCGTCTATACACACACACATTTACAAAAACACAAGAAATAATAACAGACGCGCATCGTATTTCCATGTTAACTTCTATTGGGGGATTCTCTGAGATCCCTACACACTGTGTACATACTGTACAACCCATACTCACTAATTGACGAGTCCAACTATTCGTTTAATTGGATCAGAAGGGTGGATACGAGGAGCAGAAAAACAAATTGGACAAACAATAACGCTCCAGTGAGTAAACAAAATTGTCGAACCAAAACAAATATAAGCATTGGGTCCGCAGTTTTTAACGAGCTGAAAACTTTTCGCCATTTTTCACGTTTTCAAGTGCATAACACAACGGTTTAAAACGTAAAACGGGTATAATAACATCCATGTATGCTATTATAAATATTTTTTCGTGGCTATATTATAATTTATAGACAAGTGTTTCTTAACCTTTTTCAAATGAAGTCAACCACCAATAATTTTGTATTATTTTACTACCCACGATCCCCTAAAATAAATGCTAGTTGCACTATTTTAAATTAACCATTAGTTTTTTCTTTGTTTATTTGTAAGCGCCCAAAAGTTAAATTAGGCTAAGTCTATTTTTAATTTTATGGAATACCACAAAATAAATTGTATACAAAACATTATCGTTTAATAATTATACAATATTTAAATTAATTGACTTGAATAAGCGTATTACGCAATAGTAATTATAATTTTATGTTATAATTATCAAAATAAAATATACTTCTATACAATCACATGTTTAAAATCCCATAAATTAATCGTCAAAAACTTGCGGTATACAAGATCAAAGTTGAAGTCTATACATATCGAATGGCTAAATAGTGACTCATCTTCTAGGCAACCTATTTGAACCCTTAGACCATATTCACAAATTAAAATGGGTTTACGGGCTAGACAATACAAACAATTTATATGATTTTCAATGAAATGTTCTAGTTTTGCAATTTAATTCAGGCCATTTAAAAGATACGTATGAGCCGAATGTAGCCCGCGTTCTGCCGATTCCCAATTGATGGTCTAGACTCTAGAGTTTAAGTCAGTCTGGATAGGTGTTAAATAGTATCCTACGGCCGTATAGACCAAAGAAATGCTGTTGTCCGATGGTCATCGTAAGGTCTTTAATATACATATTTGGTGATAACACATTCAAACTTTGGCGTGTTCTATAAAGGGCCATCTAAAACCAAGTGTGTTCTTGTATACCAAAAATACTAAAATTGATTAAATTACAATTAATGAACTAAATGAACTAAATGAACTACTACAGTATTTTAATAGATAAAAATAAACGCTTTAAACTTAAAATCTAACCAAACTTCAACTACTATAAAAAATTGTAGAAAACTTATTGTCACATACTTGGAAAAACTAAACGTTTTAATTACATATTTTTATAATCATCTATATTTGTTATATTAAACCATACAGGTGTATTTTTAAGTTTTGAACAAAAAACTACTTCAATAATAACAGTTCACTTTTTAAGAAACTCTTGGCGTAGCAAATTTGAAATTTCTAATTTTATCAATGTCTAAGGATGTTATAAAATGCTGATTACTGTATACTACGTTGACAATTTAAAAATCTTAAATATATAAATAGTAAGAATTTTTTAGATTAAAAATGCAATTATAAAAAAAGGACAAAATAATTTAAAAATTGAACTAGTTGAATTTAGATTTTTGAATTGAATTTGTTGTGCAAATATATTTTTAGACATATGTCATATTTTCCACTTCTACAGATTTGAATCAAACCAAATTCATCAGTCACTTACTCGTTTCTGATGTTAAAGAAGTTAAGACTTTAAATGTTAAGACCCAAATTAAAATTTACTAATACCTTTTATTTCAAATGATATGAAGGAGTTTTCGCACTTTACGATTTTTTAAAAAGTAAGATATCTGAGAAATATCATGTTGAAAAACATGTTTTGTAAAATTTTGTTTTGCAAAATAATTTATTAAATTCATAAGATGCAATAATTCCTATTAGTTATTAGATTTAAAACGAAATCCGAGAGAAATGCATTTAAAATATAATGCCATTAATATAGTAAAGAAGCTTAATAATAATTCTTAAAATAACTCAATATACTGAAAACCAAACAAGAATATCACGTCACTATAAAATAATTTAATATTTCTTGAATAATCTCTAACAACATTAGTACTAGGTCATTTTTGCATGTTGCATGTGTTAGAGTGAATAGCAGTATCTATTATTTTACTGTGAGATGGATAAATGATAAGTAAATACATAATATGTTAATGCATACATTTTTAAATGATCGAACTTAATGTAAAATGTGTAATTTATAACGAAACGTTGAACACAAATCAAAAAAAAAAAAAAACTAGTGATAAAAGTAATTTATCGGCTTCAGATTTGAATAACAGAAAATCACTTTTATTTTTTATTAAAAGTAATAATTTATTATTTTTTTTAATAATGGATCAATAAAGTATATAGAGTCTTTGAAATGTTGTATAATTTATTGTTTTCTTAGTAAGATATTTTAATAAAAAAAAATATCCCAAATTAAAATATTATATATTATATACTATTTATTTAAATAAATACATTTTATTTTCGTATCAAAAACTCATGAAATTTGAGTGTGGTAGCTAAGACTAATAAACGACAGCCTATATTTGAAAAGCATAATTAAAATACAGTTGTAACAATAACGTATATTATATTATAGTATTGCTAGTAATAATTGTTATAAAGCCAACAATTATTCATACAAAAAGAATACTTGATATTATGTATACAATTTAATCCAAATATATTTTTACGATCACCGACCGGTAGAATAATACTATAACATCAGAAAGAGAACATTTCAAAAGATGTAACATGCTGAAACAATTTTATTTTAAAAAATTCTTTTTTTTTTAAAAAAAATGTTCTCATTCGCCAAACCATACTCGAAATTAAAATCAATTTTACACAGTACCTCTGTTGTACAATAACGTACACATGGGCAGTTCAAAAATTTTTCCATCGAATAGTACATATAAATATATATATATTATGTGCTTAGTATTTATTTGTAGACACAATTTCTATACATATATTTTCTACAAATTTATCGCAATTTATCATGTTTCTGAAACATTTTCAGCGAAATTGCTAATGCATATACGTACAAGAATGTTGGTGACCTCGTTTCAAACGGAAGCCCGGGTAGAATTATTGTAACATATAATTCGACCACAGCGTTTGCGTGCCGGCCTATGTGCCGAGGGCAACTTATTGATTTTCACCTGGCTGCCAGGGACCTTACTGACTGCGCCACTCGGCATACAAAAATTACACCGTTCAGCGCTGTGTGTATGTTTTTTGAACCACACAATTTCGCACTTTCAAATATAACCGCCAATTTTTACGCACACTGGAACAGCACCGCTCTCAGTCCGATCGATTCAATTTGAAAACGTATCTGATTGTATGAACCTTCAATGGTAGAACGTTCTGATTATGAAATATAACTGAACCCGCTCATGGACAATTGTATAATTTACTCGGTCGTTTATACTTCGGCGTTTGCTAAATACAATTTAATACAACCAAAATCGACGTCAAAACTCTTTTAAAAAAGAACACTTTGTGTTCGGTTTCCTCGACAAAATAAAAATTTAAAAAGTCATTATAGGCGAACAATCAGGAAACAAATTCTAGTGTTAAAAATATAAAATAATTTGAAAGTTATTAAATTGTTTTTACTTTCTATCATATATTCAATATTTTAACTGATTTTTAAAATTATAATAATATTTGAAATATTAATACGCTTTTATTCATATTACATTACATTTTAAATATGGCTATTAAAATGTTTACTTATTTTTTTTAAAAAGTTTATTTTCAACTTTCTAATTATATTGATTTAGTTGTTGAACAATATTAATACCTATATACGTTTAAACATTAATTGTTAATGAATTTCAATTTCGCTTCATTATACTTTTCTTATTTTATCACTAACCATCGATGTTACAAATAGCAGTAGCTAAAAACTTTTAAAGGTACTCTGAATTTATAAATATTTAGTTAAAATGAGATTCAACAGAAATCATGCGTACGGCCCTATTTAATTTGACATAATATTTATAACAGCATGTCTGAAATATTAAAGGAAATACCATAAAAGTATCAATGAATGAATATAAAACTTCATTAATAATTTCATATATTTTCGACAAAAAAACGACTTTTTTTATTAATACCTGTTTAAAATGTAAAAAAGAAAAAAATTAAAAAAAGACTTCATATTAGATTTTTCACCATTATAAAATACTAGATGATCCCGTGCACTTCGTTGCCCATTAAAAGGGCTAACTATAATATTATGTTTTATTTTACATAGCTGCCCGATCTTCCTCCGGAAAAAATTATTTTTTTTTATAATTTAAAAAAAATTACTACTTTTTGGCTATACAAATGCTATAATATAATTATATATTGTAGTTATTGTTATTGCTAATTTCTGAAAATAATGTATCCTACATTTTCAACAATTTCCTACAATTCAACCACTGGAATGGTAAATTTTTGTTTCTTTTTATTATAGAATAGAGATAAGGTAAAAAAATGTAACAATAAATCATTTGTTCAATGAACAATATATATTTCAATTGGAAAAATAAAAGTACAAACAAATAATTAATAATAATATTGATAATTAAAATAACAATAATAAATAAACAAACAAATAGAATATTTAGTTTGAATTTCAATAAATTACAGAAGATAATATAGACAATAATAAAAGTAATTAGGTAATATATATATATATATTATATATAATTATTATTATTATGATAGGAAGCGGTATTAAGTCAGAGACGTTCAAAACCGGTTTCCTTCGTCTCCAGTATCGTGTTAGATTCTTATACTCGTATATATAGATTTCCGAATAAACTACATATGTATATTTTAAGTAAACAGAGGTATACAAATATTGTTTGCTGAAGACCGTCTTGTCTTCTTTTTCCTACTTCAATGAAGTACTTTGTTATAATACAAAATTTGAAAACAACAATTTATTATTGAAAAAAAAAATTCTTTTATATATTATTTATCTAAAAAATTTATCTATTTGTTTGAATTTATGCTTTTTTAATTAAAAATTAACGTGAAAAGATCTGTTATAGGTATATCATAATCAAGAACAATAATTTATACTATAATACAGTAATGAATTTGATACGATTAAAACTATGATAGTAATAAATCTAAATAACTAAAACTATAAACTATTTTTATAATAAAAATCTCTATGATTTAATTAATATAATCTATATCTAAATATGTAGAAATAAACTGGTTTTTATCATATAAAATGAGAACATTTTATTTTTCAGTTTTAAATTATCAAATCTAAATTATTATATATTATTACATGGTAATAAAAATATAAACTCAACCTTTGAAAATCTACATTAAACCTGAAAGTGGTCGGCATAGTTAAACAGTGTCTTTTTAATGAATCACTGCTGAAAGTTTCATGGTTAACATTATGATTTTTTAATTTATGTATCAAAAACAACAAACCTATCATATATCATATACATTTGAAATAATTAAATTATTATGATTCCTATACGTACTGAACCGATTATGAGTAATTTTTAATATGATTAATATTATTATTAAAGTAATGCAGTTAATTTTCACCTATCATTTGGGAATAGATGATTTATGACATCGCGTCTACCTGAACCTGTACACTTTGCAGTGTTTGTAATCAAAATTAATGGAATTTATTTTGGGGAACGGACTCTTTGTTTGACGAAGGCGCTTTCTGTTTGCTATCGTGGGATGCGCCACCACGTGTCTTCTATTAGACTGCTGTGGCGGAAAACCGACCCTGGGGAGTTTTATGATTAAACGAAAACATTCAAAAGAAAAAAACAACAGTGGCTAGAAAATTAAACATAATTTTCTCTTCAAGCGTATCGATAAAAAAACAGAACAGATCCAAATCATACGCACAATATAATACTGATGTAATAACATTTATATTATTCCAAAATGTTAACACAATTACTTTACAATAAAAACAATTCATTCCACATTATCTATTCACTTTATAAAAAAACTAAAAATCAATATTTTACTAATATTATTAGAATGTTGACTTGTTATTGATTTTGATGATTTGATATACTAATCAATATTTTTTATTTCAATAGTCATAAGTTTCATTAACTTCTCTACAATGGAAATTTGCATTTAATTTGTTA
Source organism: Sipha maydis (assembly GCA_034509805.1). NCBI lineage: Eukaryota > Metazoa > Arthropoda > Insecta > Hemiptera > Aphididae > Sipha > Sipha maydis. The sequence goes on from JASXSY010001509.1 coordinate 219,180, forward strand.
ATAATAGATAGGCACTTTATTGGTAAATATCTTTGTCCGAAGGAACCACAAAGTTTGAAAAACACTTAAGTCCATTTTTTACAATTAAAGTAAAAGTCGATAGGTCTGAACAAAAACGTATTTAAGTATGACATGTAATATTTTTTGTTTGTGTTTCAGGCAAAATTACCAAAACTACCGGTGCCTTTATTGGAGCGTACTACGAAATTATACTTGGAAACGTTGAAACCGATATTGAATGATAAACAACACGAACACGTTAGAAAGTTAGTTGCGGATTTTACGGGTGGACCCGGTCCGATGTTACAGGAAATATTGATCGAACGTAGAGAAGAACATGAAAATTGGGTACGTACTTGTACTGCTGGTAGATACCTACTTATTGAGCGTAAACTGCTGCAATATACGGACACATCGAACTCGAATTGTAAAAGTATAAACATTCGTAAAAACAAAATCAAAAGCTCGATTGTTAAATTGTTTTCATTTTTTTACACATTTAGGATTGTAAGAGCTGATTGTCGAAAAGGGTATAAATCATTTTACTATATCTGAGTATAAATAATTAATTCAGCTCACGTGAACAATAATGGAGTAACGAATGCTCAGAGTTTTCATACGCGCATACTGGGGGAGAAATACTTTTCGGTTCTGGGAGTAAATCCAATTAGTAGAAAACGTGACGAGTCTGTTTCTATGATGAGTTTTCCCAACGGGCCAAGAACCCTTCTATAAACGAGATAAGCGGGAATTTTATTCATGCGCTAACGCCAATCGGTTAGACTGTAATTCCGGGTTTGATTCCCACGTTCGAACAATCAAATCATATTTATAATTATAAATATACAACGTTTTTGAATTTATATAATATTATATATATAATACATATGAAATGTATTGTCGAGTTTATCTGCGCGTATATTTTATTTTTTTTATATTTAGAGTAATCTCGTACTATGATACTAGATTACCGGACGATTCTATGATAAGTAATGCGGAAAATGCTTTGAGAACGTCTCTCGAGTAATACCGTCCGCGTTTATTGTTCATATATCATCGTGTATAATGTGTTCCGACCCTTTACACTGTTGTACTGACAAATGGTCCACAGATCTGTGACTATACATCAAAAATTGTGTTTCCTGTAACCTGGCTTAGTATTTTTACTCTACAGTTTTGTATTCATAAATAATAATATGTACATAAATATTTTGCATAAATTACATACATAATATCATGATGATAATATAATAAATAAATATATTTAAGTAGGACAGATTGTGTGAATATATGTATTAACTCAATAAAAAACGCTTTGGTATAAAACCATAGGAACTAGAGTAATATTATTATTTGTGTTGAAAAAACTGCATTCAATGAAAGATTACATCTTTGTATATAACTTTGTTTTGTATAAATATCGAGTAGAATTAAATAATAATTAACACTACTTACTATTGTATTTTCCGATTGAAAAAAAAAGTAGAAAAAAGTTTAATTTACTTGTAATTTTTTGTATATTGTCGATATACCATAAACATTTTAAAGCATCCTAAATAAAAAACATTTGTACATTTTAATTTTTAATTAAATACAAGTAGAAGAATTGTTAGGAATATCATTTTCTTACCGATACATTTAAAGTTATTAATTGTGCTTTTAAAATAAAAATAATTAACTCATAAATTATATTGAATATTTATATCTTGAATTACCTATTTATATAATTTCTAGATCCACGCTTATAATCCATGAGAATAAATATAATATTATTCCATTTTAAATTCACATTGCATTTCTGTTGATAAATGTTTTGGATTCAAAATTAAATTGTCATAATAAAATAAGTTGTTAATCTAAAATCAAAAATGTATATTATTTAAATACATTATATACATATTTTTTAAATTGTGTAAATAAACATTTATTAATAATATACATAAATACCATATGAAATAAAATTTAGAAATATATATTATACGGCGTACACATTTCACAGTAGTAGTATTTTAATTTAATCTTCATTTATTTTTATTTTTTTATTTTTACGTTTAGACTATAACAATAATTATTAATTTAAATATTTATGTTAAGATGTTATACTTAAAATTAAAATAAATGTATGATATAAATGATATATACGTTATATAATATATAATGATTGATTATTAAACTAAAAATATAGCAATTTTCATTTAAATAATTCATAATATTTTACTTATCTTTGTGAAGTATTTTTGTTATTATTACAATTTAATTTGTGTAATCCATCGATGTATATGATGATAACCTATCGTATTTACATAAAATACCATATTAATTATTTATAGTATTACATTTAAAGCTAATATATTAGTATTTTAAAATATAAATGGACAACGATAAATTTAATGAAAGTTGATTTTACTGAACTAAACATAAGACATTTATAACGCTAATAGTGTCTTATTGTTAAACCGTCAGCAATTTCTCAATTGAGATATTGATCAGATTTTTTTCTCAAACTAGATCGTTTTTGGTAAATTTTTTGATGACATACTTTTTTTGTGGAAGGATTATACCAAATATCGGAACTTTCTCTTCTGTTATGTAATACACACGGATTTGAGTAACCATATTCTCTAACCAATATATGCCATGGTTTTTTGCATACATTGGATATGCCACATTTTTCAATACATATCCGTAAACCAAATTCAACTTGATTTTTTCATTCAACCGCATAAATTTAAAAATAGTTGAGTCTCATAACACAGTCATTATTATTATTGGATCGTTATAATTTTTATAACAATAATTCATAATCATATTTATACTTTAAAGCCACATTTCTAACAACACGGCTGTTCCAATTGACCACTTAAATATGCATAATCTTAAAAAAAGTGTTCAATGTAACCTCATACGTATGGTAATTGCCCCACATGCAATTAGTTATAAATAATAATAACAAATGTATATATACGTAATATATAAGTTTTAACATAAATTTACGAAGACTATTTTTCCAGATTCAGAAAATACCTATGTTAAAATTATATACTATATAATGTATTTATAATTAATGATAAAATGCGAATAAAATAATAAAACTGTACCCAATACTTTTCTTTAAAATTGCTTATGAATGAATAATTCCCTTTAAAAATCGAGACTAATCATTTTGATAATATTCCCTAATAATAACGACCCGGAAATAATAAAAAATGTATGGCATTTATATAAATTGAGATAAGTCACGATTCAAATTTCCCCCTTGTTCTTGCCGAGTGCAGATAGATCGAGAACAGCGATAACCACTTTTATTGCACTTCGATGAAAGTGTCGCGTACTATAATTTATCGATAGAACTTCGTGGATATAAACGTAGAGATAACATTTAAGGTTAGTTGATCCTGCTACATCTGTAATGTATCTGTTTCGGTAATCCCGAGATCTGCTTGTTTAGATACATACCATAAGTGGGCGTTGGGGTTTTTTCGCCATCACCAAGAATGTGGAAAGTTTATTTTTCTTACCCCCGAATTCGATCCAAACAAATGATCACTGACAATGCAGTATAGGCGCGACTGCGACGGCGGCGTCATGGGCGTAGCTCTTCGGGTTTCGGTTTTGAATAATTCACGTGGCGTTTTACACTGTACGGTGACTGGTCGTGAATAAAGATTACTGAGGTTTACCAAGCAATTTATTATAAAAATATTACCGTTACGATCAAAACTGCATTGTCTTATTTTCTTTCTATTATTATTTATTTTATACTTTTTTATTTTTCTTATTTTTTATTCCCGGCCATAGATATAATGTGTGAAGTATAAGGATATCGTACCGCCCACGCTGAAGGCACGCAGTCTCGATGCGACTGCCAATGACCGAATAGCGTTGGCCCCGCCACCGGGTAGGTACCGAATGAATTACACCCCGTTTGCTCGTATCTATATATAGCTCCTATACAACGGCCCCCCGGGTCTCCGAAAAATTACAACAGTTAAATTACCCTTCTCCGTTCCTACCTATCGAAATAAATTTACCCTGTCCACCGCGCTGTGTACAAGATAACCATAATGGATATTATTATGTTTGTACAGTGATCGTTTTTAATGGTTATCCGAAACCCGCTTCAGAATTACCAAGACCGACATATTTTAAATATATACAATATATATATATATATATATATATATATATATATATATATATATATATATATATATATATATATATATTGCTTAAAATCTTTACAGTTACGTCCGCTGAAAAAGTTTTAAGTATACAGCGTCAGTATACTTTTCACCTTATAATAATGCATAATGAACTGAATTAAGATAATAAAATATGTTTTATTATACATTTTAGAATATCATGCTTAATGCAATGGCAAATATAACGTTTTTAATACCAATATCGACCATGATCATATTCCTTGCACTTTATATTCAATTTTAAAACTAATGTTTTAATCGTGATATAATTAAATAATATGTAATTAAAAACAATAAAACCATTGTACTTGTCAAAGTTTCCTCAATAATGATTCTAAAATGTCTTTCATGACTTACACGTTTGTACATAATAAACATATGTTGTCAATTATTAAATTAAGTTTCACAATACACGATAGGTATAAAGTTTAAAAAAATATATACCATATCTACTGCATGTTATTATGGTAATTATTATCAAATCGCGCAATATTCAGATTATTTGATTTACAATTAATCTTCTAAATTTAAAGCAAAACAACAAAATTCTAAATTACAATATTCCTTTTAATAATAATTTAAATCACAAATATAGATTAATACGTGTGAACCTATGTTCTTAATCTACGCATCACCTTATAATGTAAACTACAATAGATTTAAAACTATTACTGACTTTGTTTATATATTATGACTACCATCAATAAGTCACTATTTGTAGCAAATTGTAATCAACTGTATTTAACTATTACAACTTAAATTTAATTGTGAAAAAATAAAAACATTTAATTCATTTAGAGCTATTTTGATCGAATTCGATTTCTTAAACTATAATTTTTGCATAATTTATTCTTATTAGAATAAATTACTTAAGTCAAAATATTATTTTAAGATGTTAAAATAAGGAATTCTTTAAATATTTTTATTTATTTTTTTTTGCAACACGCATATTTTTTAATTGATTTTATAAAAACTCTTTTCAGGTTTATGATTGGTGGCTTCACGACATGTATCTTTGCAATCAAGCACCATTACCAATCAATTCGAATCCTGGAATGGTGTTTCCACCGTTACCAAATCTGTCATCTGAAACAGATATGGCCAAATTTTCAGCACGATTTATTGTGGAAATGATGAATTTCAAACGCATTTTAGACAAGTAAATCATCATATCATAATAATTTGAATAAAATAAATATGGTAGTGCTTAGCAGGGTTGTTTAATTTACGATTCTTAATTTATAATCATGTTCAAAAATATTTATCAAAAGATATTCTTCTTTAAGGAATTATATTAATTAATATTACTTGTAGGAAACGATAAATATATGAGTGGACATTTAAAATTTAATAATTAATGTGATTATTAATATATACATTAATATATACGTGGTACAGAGCTAAATTAATAACATGCATAGACAAGACATAAAGTACTACAAGTGTAAGACAAAAGTTTATTTCCTATAAATCCATTGTAGATAATTGGTTTTAATTTTTTTTTTTTTTTGATACATTCCATTTTTGTATGAGAAATAAGAATTTTATTAGTCGTCGCACTTATGAATGTGAATAGAAATACATTAATCTCTAAAAAACATGTTTGGAACACGAATTGTATTGTATACTTTTATGTACAGACGAGAACTGCCAGTGGAGAAGGCTACATCGAGGGAAAAAGGACAACCGCTATGCATGGCACAGTACTACAGGTTGATGAAATCATATAGAGAACCAGGACTAGTTAAGGACAGGCTTTTAGACGTCGAATCAGATCTAACATTGTCGAGACCACACGTAATTGTCGCATGTAAATCACAGGTATGTTTTTTCCGAGCAATACATCACGCGATATTGAAGTTTTATCGTAAACAATATAATGTGTCTATTAACACTTTTTAAATTTGTTCAAAGTTTTACGTGCTACGATTGACTTCGGGTGAAGACGCTATTGCCATAACCGAAGAGCAAATCGCAACGAAGCTGCTGAACATTATAATGGACGCTAAGAAAACAGCTTGCACTGCTGGTACATATTCCGTGGGCATTCTGACGTCGCAAAAGAGAGACGACTGGGCTCATAGCAGAGAGTTGTTGATGAAAAGTGCTTCTAATCGCAATAATTTGGCATTGATCGAACGGTGCTTGTTTTTCATCAACTTCGACTTGGAAACGATCGGTCCGGAATTCAATTCCGTGTGTAAAGTCGGAGCGAAAGGCTATAGATTGTCGAACGGCAGAGACGAGACAAACATGATGCACCAAATGATCCACGGTGGAGGTAGTGAATACTGCTCGGGCAACCGTTGGTTCGACAAGACTATACAGGTAAACCGAAATAGTCAAATGCAATTTTGATTTGTAATCAATTTTGGTATTTATGCACGTCAACGCTATTTTACAGTTGGTGATCGGAAGGGACGGCGCGAATGGATTGTGTTACGAGCATTCACCATCCGAAGGCATTGCAGTTATCGAGTTAATGGAAAAATTGATTAGAAGTACCAAAGACTTGGATGAACAATTAATAAATTTAACGCCGTCAGCAGAAAAACCGGAAAAACTCATATGGAGTGTTAATAACGAACTCATAAAACACATAGGTGATGCTTCTACAGTTTTGGATAAGTAAGACATTATAGTAATTATACGTATTAACTTTTTATTTCTAACAAAATTTATTGAATTAAAAAATTAATAAAAAATAAAATATATTAAGGATATATAGTTTATGGTCTTCTTATTTAATAATACATCGTAACATATACATTCATTAAACAGTTAATTATCTTGAACTAATTAGTGTACTAGAAACGACACTTGTACCTATGTAAATGATTATACTTACCGAAATCATTGCGTAAAAATTATAAATAGCTTCAAAACAATGTTACTGCTAAATAAAAAGTATTCACATCAGTTATATTATTCAATGTTCTAAATAATGAATACCTTAAAAACTAAATAATATTTAAACGACTATTTGCTTTAACTCTATATAATATCGTCTAAATAAGTATTAACAACATGAAATCAACTACTTTTTTTCACTTATAAAATTCTAATTTACTTACGGCCCATAAATACGAAGAACAAAATATAAATGTTTACTTTTAAAATTAGCGCTTAAATTTAAACTAAGCATAAGCGAACATTAAATATTTATAGGTCAGTCACGGATTTGAACTTTCATGTATTTCGGTTCACTCAGTACGGAAAAGAATTCATGAAATCTTCTAAGATCAGTCCAGATGTTTATATACAACTCGCAATGCAACTAGCTTATCATAAGTAAGTATGTCGCGTTACATTTATTATAGAAATGTTTCATTATGTACACGAAACCAACGTTGCCATGGCCTATATGCAATATGCAATAATATGGATCGACTTAGAAAGCGTTATATTAAATGTATTATTATCAATCGAATAATATATAAAATACTAAGCATACTTTTGAATCAAATGTGAAAAACTTATTTTCAAAGATTCTTTTTACAGATTATTGCGGCACATTTTTAGAATAGGTACACTTATAGTAAAACACATAATAACATCTAACATATTGGTACACGATCAGTGTAATTATGTAGTGCGGTAAAGTCATGTGAGGGCGAAAAAAATTCATATCATGTTTTGGCTCAATAAGCAGAGATTATTCAAATAAACTAGAAAACATTATTTATTTATATATACAATCCGAGTATCCACAATTCACTTAGCAGTTGCCGTACACGCACAAGAAAAAGTAATTCGTAATTCAATGTTATATTGTAGACAATAATGACATAATGCAGTACGATCTACTTGTTGCCGTTCATTATTCCTTACGAAGCTACTCAAACGTTATCGTTAAAATACAACCGACTACAAATGAGGACTGCATTGTACTGCCGACGTTGTCTTTGACTATAATCGATCGTTACTATAACGTTATTTTCGCCGGGGAAAAAAAAATATTTTATCCGACCGTTTGAACGTTGCACTGCTTTTTAACGTGCGGAAAACTCGCGAAAACCGAATAACGAGAAGAAAAATACGACGGTGAACGTTTCGCCAACGCTAAGTCGATGCATATTTGCGTATTTGCGAAGTCGGATTCGCGTGTCGAAAACCCGTTTAACTTTGTCGCGTTACCGCGCTCATTCGCGATGTTGTCGCAGGCTGCACGGCAAACTGGTGGCCACGTACGAGAGCGCGTCCACCAGACGGTTCCGGCTGGGAAGAGTGGACTGCATACGGGCGGCGACCGTGGAAGCGCTGGAATGGGCCAAGGCGATGAATCAGTCGGCCGGCACCGAGACCGGCGTGTTGGGCACGAAGAAGATCTACTACACCGTGACCGACGTAATGACGATCGCGGCCTGTAGCGGTGCCGGATGTAAACGGGCGGCGGATCGGTGACAGTCGCTGACCTCGTAGGGCCGAAGGGACCGATGTAGTCCTTCGTGGCATGTCCGACTTACCCCCGCGTGCATGCCGAGTTGGGTTCCGTTTCCGCGTAGGGAGTTACATATTTAGTTTCATATTTTTTTTTCTTGGACTTCCTCACGCGCTGTTCTCCGTTTGTCGGTCGTTTCGCTCTAAGCGGTTCGTTCTAATGGTTGGGGGGGGATCGGTACAGAAAAAACTCGGGGGAGCGACGAAGGGAAGGGGGCCGCGTGCCGAGTGTGCGCCGACGATATTTTCGCGTTCCAAGTCGGTGTACGCGAGACGGCTCATGAACCCTTTGACGAAATAATGGCTCGCGCCTTTTTTGCTCTACGAACTCGTTTTCGTGTGATTAATAGGTTCACGATTAGGGTAACCCGGTTTCGTTTACAGTGACACCGCGGTTACCAAGCAACCATCAGTAATATCATTAGTCACGGGTCTTAATCATTGTTGTTCGTGATGATTTTTAGCAAGTTATCCTCCTTTGAAACGTATTATACTCTACACGTGTTAAGAGTCAATAAACTCGGTTTCGATGTTTTGTCACATCAGTCGCGGAAATACTCAACGACGATTCGTATAAATAAATCAAAAACACTTTTATTTGTTTTGTAATCTATTATTCATACCTTAAATTCTTTTACAATAAATACGTATTGCAGACCGAGAGAATACCGAATAGATTAATAAACTATTGCACAGAACATATGCATATCTATTTTTCATCAAATCATTAAAGGTTTTTTGTTGAACATCAAAAACACTCGTTTTGGAAGATCTAAACGTTTAATTCGTGTCGCTTCTAGTAGACTATTATTCGCACAGCATAAGATCGTAAAGTAAATATGAAGTTCGAATTATAAATTATGCATGACGGGCTAAGCGATTGAAAGCTTTGTTAGGATTAACTTATATAATGTGTTCATATTTTGGGATAATATATTTCGACACAAGAACCCTGTATTGAAATTATATTTCAGGGAGATCCAAGATCGCTATCACATACGTTTTGAAACGTTTTCAAAAGTCATTATATTTTCAACGCGCTCATTATAATTTTTTTTTATTTTTCTTTTTTTTCAAATTTACTGTGTACTCACATAAAAAGAGTACAGCTAAATTTGATATAGTAAATATATATGTAAATATAACAATAACGAGATTCAATCACTAGTCATTTAATTTGTTCTAAAATAAAAGTAATATGATAATTAATTTGGAAAGAATCTTCTTCGTAATTATTGCGTGCATTTTTATTTTATTCTAACATTAATAAGTCACAAGCCTAAAAGTGTCTAAATAGTTTTAATTAACGATATGTACTCGTAAAAAATAATTACGTTGAACTACTGTATTCTAATTTCGGATTTCAAACTAATGTTGAAAATTTATTTAAAAAATCGACTTACCTATTATTAAAAAAAATGCATTAAAAAATTAAAAAGTAAAATAAATTGTAATCCATAAACATAAAGTAAAAAATAGGTATTTCTGATGAAATAATTAAAAGTAATTTGACGAAAAAAAGTCAAAATAATTTCGTAGAAACATTAAGCTAAATTATTTTTCTATAATTAAATAAAATATATATATATATTTATAAAAAACTTTATGTATTACACAATCAAGATTTTTGGACAAAACAAAAATTATTTTGTCGACATTTTCGAAAAAACTAAAAAATATGACATTTTAAAATAGCTAAAATAAAAATGTGTTTAAAACTGTATAATTTATAGAAAATGGTAGTATAAACATTCAATGCAAATTTAAAGTCTCTTTGATAATTATTTTTTGAGTTAAAATGAAAACAAAATTCGATTTTATCAAAAACCTGTATGCCATAAAATTTGTCATATAATTTTATAGTTTTTTATTAGTTTTTCGTCATTATTAAGAAAACTGATGGAAAATTCGTAATATTACCTTACATAGTGTACCAAATACACAACACTTTCTATTGAAAATCTCTTATAATTGTGATGATCGAAGAAATTCTTCTAGTCGAAATCTTATACACAAACACATAAAAAAATATTTTTCATCGTGGTAAAATTACTTAATTCCTCGTTTCACTACAAATTTAAAGTATACAATATAAAATGTCATGTTCAGATTTGTAAGTAATTGAAACATATTCCACTAATTATGGGTATTTTATGCCTATGTAAAATTTCATGGCTTACAAAATAACTAATTATTGAACTTTATAAAGCCCAATATCATTAGTGTAGAGTTACTGGAGTAGATTGCTAGAAACCAATTTTATATACTTACTAATTTTATAATGAGCTTGACGTTAGAAACGATCCTATATCGAATTTGTATTATATTTTTATTTTCAAAATTAATTTGAAAGCGTATCATTATTTACAAAGGAAATAATCTGAAAAGCTGCACATTGATTATGCTTAGTCTTACGAATATTATTACAAATTATAATAAAATAATACTGTGGTTTAATACATCTAGCTCCCAACGAAAACAATTTTACATCCGGCACCGCTGAAATACTTCTAAGAATACATTTTATTATTGAACTTTGAGCTTCCCGCATGACCAACGTATGTATACTGTCTATACTGTATAATATATTAAAGTGGAGTTCAAATTCAATGTTATAAGATGTATAAAAAAAGCATGAATATCATATTTTATAAGAAATAAAATTTATCTTGCATTTAATAATGTTACTAGAACGAAAAAATTCAACTTTTTGAAACGGCGGTAAAAAAACAGACCGACATCATGATTGATAATATTCTTGGAATGGGCATAGACGCACACTTATTGGGATTAAGGCAAGCAGCAAGAGAAAACGCTATACCTTGTGCAATATTCGAAGACGATTCGTACAGAATTGCCAATCATTTCAGCCTATCAACGAGTCAAGTAAATTATTTAAAAACGATTTAAACTAATTTTAATGATGCTTATATTAAGTATTTTCGTGTAATATAAACCTAAGTTAATTATTAAAATAGATAAATCTTATACTATAATATGGTATACGATAACCATATACTAACTATAAACATCAAAGTGGATCAAAGTGGTAACTAGTGAAGCTAATAAATATAATATCCTACACGAAATGTTGAACGGAAAAACAACAATGTGATTAATCATTTGAAAATGAATTAAATTGTATTACGTTACATTTCTATTTAAACCTATCGGGAATATGTATTGATATCGTTAAAATATACATTTTTATTTATATATAAAGTGTATTTTATGCAAATTTAAAACAACAAAACAATTACACGAATTGTTTAAAAGTATTGTTTACTATTTATGACATAATTAATTATAAAATAGTTTTTTTATGCTATTGAAAACAAATTACCAAAATACTTAATTTAAAAAATAATAAAAATGTACACTGATAGTTACACAATATAATTAAGTTGCTTAATTTGTCTCTATCACAGTTTAGTCTTTAGAAATAATTGTAAAATATGTAATTTAAAAAAAGAAATAGGTAATCACATTTTGAACTGTACAATAATGTATTTCATATGATTATTTTTGCATTGTAAATAACAACCATGTCTTTTTGACAAAATGTGATGATACAAACTTAAGAATAACAAAACATTTTTCTATATATATATATATTACGATTGCTTTATATCCAATCTGAAATGATTGCACGAATGATTTATATTCGCCATCAGCTATTAAAAGTATAATAGTAATAATAATAGTAATAGTATAATAACATTAATAATTCGTATTTTTACTGTACATTTTCATATCTATAACAATGTTATAACAATATGAAGTAGTTATTCTGTAGAAACCCGCTAACGTGTGTAATATAGATTCAATAATAATTAAGACATTACAATGTATGTATTTATTATGACTTTATTTAGATAATTTTTAAATGTTATAAGTAATATTTTCTCAATTTTTAACGTAAGTATTAAAATTAAGTAGATATTACAAATAAGTATGATTTTAGTACAAAAATTCTCCTCACGCAAATTTCAAACCCCCTGCGCCTCGAGAAAGAATTTCTTGATCGTGTTCAAATTATTACTAATTTATTTTTTTACTATATGGAAAAAAATACTGGGGTGTCCCGACAAAGAAAATGACTTTAATTTTTAAGGGCCACCCTACTACACAAATATACTCTACATTCTCGATTTTATAGACTAAAAACTGCTCATATGAACACTTTCAATACGACTCAAATAATACCAAAACCAATTATTAATAATATACTCTCCAAATGCAATAAATATTTTAAAAATGAGATTGAATTTTTTAAATCTTTAGTCAGATATCGACAAAATTATAATATTTGGAACACGAATAATTACTTACATATGATCAATTTTAATATAGGTAAATTGATTTCGTATATCGTAGTTCTGGTGTTTTCAATTTAATATTGATACTTATTAGTTTTAATTATTCCCAATAGTAAACATTATAAAATGACACCAATAAAGTTCTTGTATAAAAAGTATTATAATAAAATAAAATATTTGTTGATTCCCGTATTAGTATTTGAAAAAAAATTTGTAATAATATAATTTTTTCTTATTTTGTATCAAGCATATATTATTTCATATAAATATAAAATTATAATTAACACAAGCAAATATGAGTCGGTAACATAACAATAAATTAAATAAATATATAATAAATAATAATGATAATAAATAGTTAATTTGGTATCATTTTAGTTTGTTAACGTAGTATAATGATTTTTAAATATGTATTACATTTTTCCTTGGCAGCTTCTATTGCTTCCTTAGTCGCTGACATGATGCCATTTATTGTGCACGAAGTTAAACATCTAGGGCAGTTTATTAGGTGAGCCATGGTCTAAGCCTGTCCACAGTCACAATGTGTGTCTTCCACAGGGATAAAACTCTATTTTTCCTAGTTTTCTATAAACTGTCCAATCCCTCCTACTCTTAGTCTATTTATTCTTCTCCATACTGGCCACTCTAAATTGTTCCCTGCAGCTAAGTTTTCAGCCAGTACTATCCAATTTATAGTCTCCTTTGCCAAGGAAAATTTCCATCATTTATGGTACATCGTATATCATACGTTTATCGGCTAAAAATCTACCACAAAGCAAGCAGAGAACCTTTTCGTTTTTTTGTCTTTTTTGCTTATTTCAAAAGGTGCATAATAAAATATCTGCACCACAAGCAACCATCGTATTAATTTGAATTTTTAACACAACAAAACGAATTTGTTCAACCTTCTTTGTTTTTTCTCTATATAATGTTTACCACAGTATGCATATACTATCAACTCTAAGTCTCTACACTAAAGATTATGATTAAATTATATATACTAATACTTTTACTTGTATATCGTAATCACCTTTTTTGTGTCTGTGTTGTAGTTATTAACTTCGACGGACAGCTTTATGGGCTACGGACCTGTTGTGCCCGACGGCTACGGTGTTTCCTACAACCCCCAGAGCAATTCATTAATATTCTGCATATCTTCGTTCAAATCGTCCAAGATCACCAACAACAACGCGTTCACGGCGGCCCTCGAACAGAGTCTGATGGCGATGCAGAAAATGTTGTACATGAAGAGAAACTAAGACGACGCTGTTCACATGTACATCCACATGTTCCTTTTAAATGCAAATTTTCTTATCTCATTAGGTATTATAGTACCATAAACATATCTTCGAGTGATAAAATAATTGTTACATTTTTTAAAACTTTGAAATTTATAGTTACCTAGTTGGTTATAGTTCACTTCATATTTTAGATGCGTTTATTGCATCGCGTATTGTTATTGATCGTTATTCATAATTATCACTTTAAAATCTATTCTAAATTTTAATGCACCACTGTTAATGTTATTGGTTTGGTTTATATATTCGTTAAACAAAATTGTTAATGTGTGTTCTTAACGTTTTTCATATTCTACAATTGAAGTTAATTTGAAATCGTTGCATAAATATATTATCGTGTTGTCATCCATATTGAATTTCTTTTAGATACGACTGCATTGTTACGTAAGAACGCCATACATTTCATCTAAATTAAAATACAGGAACTCACGAATAATTAAAAAATAAAGCTACAAAATATTATTTTTTAAAATAAAATTATTAGTCATTGATATAATTTAATAATAGTATTAAATTCAAAAATATTTTATCAGCAGTGACTGTTTATGTAACGAATATTCACGTTAAACATAATATAATATTCGCTATATAATGTTTATACATCAATAATGTATTGTTTATTTAATTTTGTTTACTATTATTTTTATTATAATTGTTACTGTATAAAATAGTTAAAATTATTTAAATGCGTCACAGTATGGCTTATATGGTTATCTAAATTTTATTGGTCGATAGTTATACTTTTATTACGATCTAATATTTACTTGAATTACTAAGTTGTTGTTAAATTAGACATATCAATACAATTCATACATATCATTATATTATCATATCATTCTATTATTATTATATTCATATATATATATTTATATATTAAGTTCACTTAATACATATTAATTGTTTGACATTTGCATATCATTAGAATTATCACTATAAGTATAATAATAAACACAAGACTCGATACTACACGATGTTATATTGGAATTATAAACATTATAAATTTAAAATAATTATAACATATCAATAATTTTAATAAGTACTAAGATTGTTAGATATTTTCACTGTTACCGTTTAAATGTTGTTAAATTTTTTTTTTCGAAAATATAATTTCTGTTCATGTAGAACTCCTTTCAGTTGCAGTTCAAAACGTTTATCTTATTGGATGTCTGATTATAAAGGAAACGTTAACCTAATATCTTTGTTTTTACTATCATAACATATGTGCATAGACCGTAGAAGATAATGTTCGTAGGTACATCACTATATTTTAATATATAATATGAACTGTGTTTTTTTTTTTTACATATATTTTAGCATACTACAATTTTCAGCTGTGACATTTATTCTTCGATAGCATTGTCCATTTATTGTTAAATTATTATTTATTCTCTTTCTCTCTCTTTCTCTCTTTCTCTTTCTGGATATATTTATACAGAATACTTTTAGAAATATTTTATGCTTCTCTGTACAGGACCAGACTGGATGTATAACAAAACATTATATAAAAGCACTAAATTACGGTGTTGGAATTTTCAAACAGCCGCGATGGCTCAATATCGTATGTTGTCTCATCCCTCTAAATAAACAGCGTATTTATAGTAATGAGTAAGATAACAACTAAATTACGGTTTAGCAATACACATAAAAGCAAACGTGTGTAAAAATATATTAATAGTTGGGTAACTATCGTATAAATATTTTTTTTATACCTACGGGCATTTTATTAATGTACTTTCAAAGTCACACTATAATTTCACTATTACAATACATGCCGTTTAATTATGAACAAACTAATGTTAGTATTAATAGTATTGGTAACTTATTTTCCAATGAAATTAATTTCCCAGTCTGATCCTGTCTACCTGAATATGTTGTTATTTATTAATTGTTATAATAATACAATATTTATTATTATTATTAGATACAAATAAATTAGATATATCAGTTGTAAAAATATTTGGAGTTTTATTCTTATTGATTAATAGTGTTTAAAAAGAATATTAAGAAAACATTGTATCTTACAAAAAAACTGAATACCAACCTATACGGTAACTTACTTTCACTATCGATATACTTGGACAATAAAATATAACACATAATTCAACCCATGATAAATAATAGAAATATTATACTATTTTAAGCATAATAACTGAAACAATGACTACCTTTTTACAAAAATATCACACAGCGCTTCTTTTTTAAACCTTTATAATCATTATATATATCTCTTTATCATCCTCCTGATCTTAGTAATTTTCTAGAATAACATATTGCATAACGGTTATTTAAATCTATACAAGAAAATAAGTTTTTAAAACATAAAATAATTGCGAATTTAAGAAAAAAATGTTACATACAATATTACATATCACTAATTGAAAATAATAATGGTATAATAAACTTACATTAAAAAAAAAAAAAAAAAAATGGAATAACATTAATAAAATTAATTTTTAAAATTTGTAAACTTATTTTGTTCTTAAAACACTTAATATTTCATCATGTTTAAACTTATATAAATATATTTTGTGTAATTTTAAATTTTCGCTATAAATCTTTTTGAACAAATTATTATTTTATTCTGTATTATTAGCTTTATTACTTCTTCAATTAAAAATTAAAATACTTACCAATAATACTTATCAATTTTTTTTTTTTTATTATTAAGATAAAAATGTACAAGGACCTAACTTTAACTATAACTTTAACTATTTAACTTCATCTAAATAATAAATAAATGGAGTATAAATTTAAAAGAAATTTCAACTATTTTAATGTTTTGAATTCTGTATTCATTAGTGAAATGAGTGTCTGCACTCTTTTGAAAGTATCCGATGAAACATATTATGTTGTAATTACAATATGTAAATAATTTATTATTATTCCGCATGATTTTCTATAGATTAAACCTTCCCTGTTTTCGTTTTTACTAACATAAGTTTTTTAAAAGTATTTTATTCATTCAACTAATAAAATAAAAATATTTTATGTAAAGTAGTATAACTATTTTTTCTCAAAAACAGTTTGATGTTTGAATGTTTTCACTTATACATCATTCCTTGAAATGAATTAACATTAGTATTATAATTTTATTACCGTACCAATAACTTATCTGTTTTCATACCACTATACAAGACTTACTAGTGATCATTTGTCACTGCTATTTTAACATAAAACAATAACTTGGCAAAATCTTTTAAACTCATTCTCTTTTCATTACATAATGTCTTAACGGGTTTCCTGGAGACATATTTTTTTACTTTTACATTTTACTTTTTAATCAATTAAATAAATGTTGTATTTAATCATAATGTGAATTATTATTATTAAAATATATACCCAGTGGCGGGGCCGGAATATTTTACTAAATAGTGTCAATTGTAAGCCATAAAATGATAAGGTCGTACCTTGCAAAAGTTATAATACATCAAATAAATTTAATAAATTTTAATGTCTTTAAATATAAAAAGGAAAATTAAATAAAATAATTGCATACGTAGTTTAAATAATATTACAATTAAAATTATGTATAATACACTGATATTACGAGTATTTTGTATTTATAAAATTCGAATAAGCGAAAATTTAAAAATTATACCATAAGAAAAATACACTAATATGTAGTAAAATTGCCTACACACTTCGCCGGATTAGAGAACACAAACTTTGTTACTTTCAGCATAATTACAATTATATGTATTTTCATTTATGAATATATATCTATTAAATAGTTCTTGGGCAAAATTAAAAATTTCGAGGGGAGTAATAACCCCTGAACCTCCCTCTGGATGCGCCTCTGTCATACTGCACGTGTTCATACAAGTCTGATAAAAAATATAATTTTGATTCAATCCAAAGTCTTATGTCATCTACAATAGATAGCAATATTTTAAACTATTACCAATTCAATGGGACCCCTGACTAAAGTACTATGTGAACCAATGTGATTTCCATTTCGGTTTGAAAATAACTGATGTTCAAAATCAATGACGTATTAGCTATATTCAATAAGTCACGTATCTCCTCAATTAACGGTAGGACCAATTCCACTCGATCCATTTCAAGGTTGACCAAAACTATATCGTCCTTCTCATTATTTGCTTGTATAATTCAATCTATAGAAAATATGTATTAAAAATAATACAATTATTATTTTATATTTATTATGACATAAAGCGTGTGTTAGGTATTTTACTAACATCAGAGTAAATGTCTTAATTATGGGCCAATCGACTTGTTTCTTTATTTGTGTATTTACACAAAACACTCTGAGATTATGTAAGATCTGCTAACATTCACTAACACATTTCTAAGAAAAGAAAAATGTGATATAATTATAGTGTATAAGTCAATCAAATTATCAAATGAATGTATTTATATGCATATAGATTCATTGTACCATTTGACAGTCACACTTTCCAATCCAATTACATATCTCACTTCTAATTCGGTTCTCTTGTAGATAATTTTTAATATCAGTGGTTTATTCATTATTTTCAAAAAGTAACGTTATTGTTCATCAATTGCTTGTCTTTGCTTGATATTGAAACAATAACTTGTCTTTCTTTTGATCAACACATTGTTGACCGATTGGTTTCTGCAAGTACTGTTAAATAAATTCATCGCAGTGTACAACAGTGGCGTCATTTCAGTTTTCAATAGAGGGGAGGCAAAGGTTTTGACCAGCCCAAATGAGTAAAAAAAAAAACTCCATCCTTTGCTCGTAAGGAAATATTTACTTACATTTTATCAAACTACCATACTCACTTCACTTTATAATTTAAATATTTTTTTCTTTTAATGTCAAGGGGATGGAAAGCGACGATTTTCTGTCTTTGTCTAACACACGCTCAACATAAGGTTATAGACGTATTTTATTTCCAACGTACCAATTAATCTAGTGAAGCAATAAGAATTATGAAAACAGACATGAATTTGTCATCAAGTTTTCTCTCATCGACTTTTCCACATTTTTGATTTTTTGATTTGAACTTCTCCAAATATTAAAATATGTCAATTTTTTAATTACTCTTTTTTTAATATATAATTTTTAGGATTTTGAAGAGATAAAATCAAAAATGTGAGAAAATCAATCTTAAGTAGACTTGACGATTAATTCATATCTGTTTTGATATTTTTTATCGCTTCATTAAATCAATCGGTACGCTGGAAAAAAAATACATCTATAATCCTGTTACATGTGTGTTAGACAAAGATAGAAAGTCGACGCTTACAATCTTCTTAATACTTTTTTTATTAGGTAACAACATCAATTACAAATATGAGGAAGTAGATATTTTATAAAATTAATTCTATACCTATAAGTTATAGTTGTTATATAGTTGTGTAACCACAGTAAAACACATATAAATAAATTAATTAAATACTAATTCTAATTTCTAAAAATATTAAAACTTAATATTCTGAACTTAGAAACAATACATTTTTATGTATTTATTATTACCTGAGTACCTGACTCATAACTGCCATTATTTAATTTAATACTTAAAATGGATCATTATTCATCAATAAACTTCAATAGTTTTGATATTACAATACTCAAATAACTATATTTAACTTTTATGTAAACACCAACATTTTTTTTTAAAATACCGTATAATACATGTATAATATACGTATTATACAAATGAAAAATATAATACGGTATTTTTACATCACTGCCTATAACAATTAAAACTCTGTAAACTGTTATGAAAATTGTTATTGATTAAAACATATTGTAAGTTTATTAAATGATATATGACAACAATTTCTTAGTACGAGATACACTCGTAGATATACGGTATATTTTCTAAAAAAATTATAATAATAAGCATGTTTTTGTGTTAATAGTAATGATTACAATTCAAAAACCTGGAACCAGCCTTTCGGGTTGCTTTTAAAATCAGACTGGGGCAAATGCCCACCTTGTCCCCCCTCAAATGACACCACTGGTGTACAATAATGTCTTCGTATCAATATTGAAATGATAATTAATATTTTTCTTTTTTTTTCAATATATCTACTAAACTGTAAAAGCTAAAATTGTATAATTTTACAAATTGTAAAAATAAACTTAAATAAATATTTAATGAGGTAAAACATGGCCATCATAGAAATATCGATATTGTAATTTTAATTGTATATTGATGCGGTTACAGTCACTATATAAATTACTTTTAGTATTAAATTATACTATAACTAATATACCTTTAAGTTTTTTTTCTTATTAAAAAAACAACTTAAATCTGTAAAATGTATACGATACATAATTTTGATATTAATCAAAGAATAGTTAGACATGAAGGTAAGAAAAACAAAAATGCAATTTACCTCTGGCTGTTAAAACAAATCAAGCTCTGGTTCCACACGGTTGGGATTAAAAATTTAATAATTCCAACAACAATCAAAATCTGAACCCCTACTTTTAAGTTCATGCTCCTACATTTAATCCGAGTACTACATAATATCTATATCTGTATTTACAATTAATAGACATGATATATATAAATATACTGTATTACCACAGACATTTACAAATGTCTTAATTTTTGCACGATTATGAACGGTTCGGAATCGTTTCAGCAAAGTATCTTACATCAAAATAGTATGTCTTATATATATAACATAAGGAACTAGAAGAAAAATCATTTTTATTATAATAACAAAATAATTATAGAAATTTAAAAGTATAAGATTTCTCTCAGTTTTTAAAAAAAATTTCGTAGCTAAAAATGTTTAAAATATTTCATTTGTTTTTAAAGTAAAATATAAAATAAAAATAGAATTTATTATTCAATTAGTTTTTATTCATAGTTAGGAACTGCAAAAATTTATATCAATATTTTTGAAACAATTAAATATTTACGATATATACGTATATTTTTCAATTCCATACATGTGGTTTTTACGAATATTATTATTAATAATTTTTCACAACTATGAATCTACGACCAAACTTATGTTTAAATATAATTATTTATTAATGCATTGGTTAGTATCAAATTAATATTTACAATCTAAACACCTACTTTATATCAAGAAACAATAGTCTTCAACTTTTGAGTTTGAGTTTGGAGTATTTGACTAAGTTCTTTATTGAGCAACGTGGAGAGTTTTTTTTTTGATAACTCCACAAAAAATAAGTAACTTACATTTCAGAAAAATAATACAAATAAAATACAGAAAATATGATTTAAATAAACTAATATATTTAGATGATAATGATAAAATTAAACCAAAAATACTTTTTTTTTTAGATGATAGCTTGTTAATAAATATACCAATAGAAACTGGTGCAGAAATGATTGAATCGGGAAGTCAAAACCGAGAAAAAGTTACTTAGGCTCTTAGAGGGAAAACTGTACCACGAATTATCTACTTATCTAAAGATACTCGTATGTAAGTATTTACTGTTTATTGCAGTACATGTCAGTATTAACGTTTTTCATTATGATAATCTGATTAAGATAATCTGATCAAGATATCTGATTCACCCGTAGAACCAGACGAAACGAACATAACATATACCTTCCAGTCATTAATATACCATTAAAAGATATAGGAAGAAACATGAAAACAGTTTGCAACTATGATGGTTTTCCAAAAACTAAAAACCAACAGCGTCCAACTATAAGTTTTTTTAACAAAAAACTTACAAGATGATTTCTGTTTTCAACAGTATGATGTCTTTAAAAGGCAATAACAGAGCAGTTAGCTTATGTGTAGACATTATGTCAAACAAAAATACTTGTTTAAATTTAAGTCTGTGAATCGTGCTAATTAACGATAAGAAAACTTAATATGGTATCGTATATAATTTCTCATTAAAGTATATATTATTCCTAGTACCTACTACCTACCTACCTAGTACCTACCTACTACCTAGAACAAATACCTGAGTTCTAAACGAGTTCTAAATGTCTAAAAATTAGTTTTGTTTTTATTCTATTATATGTAACACAAACACTATATACATATAATTATTCAATTAAAATGTAAAATTGTATTAACTATATTATATTAACCAGGAAATTAAATGTACAATCATCAATGCAGCGGAATCTATTCGGAGCGATATAAATAAATAAAATAATTATTTCAGATATCACAATTTTCAAAGATACAACTAAACATCCAGGTGACAGGTAGGTCGATGTATAGCAAATGGAGTAAAACAATTATATACAACTATAAGGAAGTCATCTCCTTTATAGAGGACACTATTTAAAATACTACGATCATTATGAAAAACAGTATAGATAGACATACCGAGTTCATTACCATTAATATAATTTGTTAGCTCAGTCTCAATTAGTATAAAATAATCATAATGAATTAAGGAAACTAAATTAAGACAAACATTAGGCTAGAAAATCTAGATCAGCAATTTATAATATTAAATTAAAATGAACATTCATACACCACTTTTACAATAATACACATAAATAATGTGTTTTTTTTTGTAATGAATGTTTAGTTGCCTATCGTATAATTTTATTTTTGTCCCATACTGTATAATTTTATGAATTCTATAGCATGATATTTATATAATTAAAAAAAAAAAAAAAAAATATGAAACAAAAATCTTTGCTTTTGAAAGTTATATCAATTAAAATCATTACTAAAATTTCGTCTTCGAAAAATAAATTTAGCTGTCGTCTTTTAAGATCACGACAGGAAAACAAAACGTATAATATGTAATAATACATGAAATAAATCTAGTTCCATTATGCATACCTCCATTATTAGTAACTAGAACTGTACAATAATTTATAACAGTTAAAGTAAAATTTATCAGTTGGCCACAAAATTCAATAGCTGTAAAATAAATAACAAAAGTCTACATAGTGACAAATTTCAACGGATATATCTTAACAGTCCATTGGATACCACTAAACACTACGGACGTTCTTTTTTTGAATTCTCGTTCAACAAAACACGAACTATTTTGTATTTTTTATAATTCATTTATAAGAACCAAAATATTATAAGCAGTTTATAATCTTATGAATAAATGTTCTAAATATTTAAAAGTATTTTATTAAAAAGGTAATTGTTTACAGTTTTTATGTTTTCAAATTAAATATACAATAAACAATTATTATAAGAGCATCTTTCGGTAGTTTTCTATGTACCCGATGTGATACCAAGCTTGAATATAAAATAATTACTTTAAATAGTATATTAAAAAATAACGACATTATTTAGAAAAATTTTATAAATATATACGTGTAATAATAAAAAACGAATTATTTTCAAAAAATATATCAGATACCTTCAACCACTCCCTTTTATGTCTTTTTATTTAGCTCCTAGTTTCAAAGGGATAACTCCACCAACCCCTCCCATCCTTAAAACTGAACAGTTTCAATATTTGAAATATAAATTTTTCCCGGATTATTTCGTTTTAATTTTGGCATTGTTCCGTTTGTTGAATATCAATATTAAATTTTCAACACACATCCGTACCTAGCAACAATAAGATGGCACAAAAAGAAATCAATAACATCATTATTGTTAACTCCAACTAATAAATAAATTATATTTTATTTCAGATACACATACAATATATATTTTGTATTTATTCTTCGTCCATAAAAATATTAAAATAAAATGGCTAAGTCTATGGTAAGTATAAGAAATAATATGTTTAATTTAAGGGCTTTATTTGAAGGAAGCGGGACGGGCACCCACACCACTTTACAAATTGTATCCATAATTGATCTAGGTGTCAATTAATACTTTGTTCTTTGATCTTGGCCTTTATAAAACTATAAAAGTAAAATAAGGGAAATTTTTTTCAAAATTGGCCTAGTGATGGAGGACGGAGAGGATAATTTGCTTCATTAAATATTTTCACCTCAACGTTAAAACGTAAAATGATGCCCCTTATTTCTTTCTTTATTACCTATGTATAAGGAAAAATGTACTAAAAATAGTTTATTTCATCAATTTGTGCCATTAAACCTTTTCTTGTATTTAGTTGTATATTATCATATTTGTATTTGCCTCAAACCA
This sequence comes from Sipha maydis, assembly GCA_034509805.1. Lineage (NCBI taxonomy): Eukaryota > Metazoa > Arthropoda > Insecta > Hemiptera > Aphididae > Sipha > Sipha maydis. The sequence continues at coordinate 243,459 of JASXSY010001509.1, forward strand.
ATTCATATTTAATTTTTTCAACCTCAAGTTTGTTTTTAACCCTCGGGTACTAATAATATTAATAATAATAATAATAATACAAATTTAACTAAGTATCTATTTTTCAATTTTTTAACAAGTGTGTTGCATTTAAAATATTTTTTTAGAGTATATCAAACATTGTAAAATCAGTGGTTGATCGTTTAAACCCCGAAAACGTCATGCAAATGACCAGGAAAATTTGTTCACTACGTGCTAAAAATATGACTGAACTGGAAATCATGGCGCGTGTCATTCATAAAAAAGTAAGAATACAATTTAGACTGTTTAGTTAATTATTTAAATAAAACTATATTTATAACTAATATGAATGATTTTTTTATTCATTAGGCTCTGAGCAAATTAGACTACACGGTACTGTTCGCACAACTGTGTGCGCCCCTAGTAAATGGAACAGAGGATAACAGATCTGTTAAAAGCAAGAACCAAAAGTTATTCAAAACCGCTTTGTTACACAGGTGTTATGGAACTCTGTATTCATACTCAAAGGAGAATCGAACATCAAAAACATTGAAAAATAAAATGGTAATTATTTATATTTAACGTAACTTAATCATTACTTATATGTAAGTATTACAACTGATTACAATATTTTAATTTATATTTCCTTTTTTTTTTTGTTCACAGCCTACATTTTACAATGATTTGAACAAATCGAAATTAGATCAATACAATATTTACTTGGCCAATTGCAGGTATGTAATCTTTATCGTTTTATACAATAACAATATAGTTTAAGTAAACTGGTTTTAAAGTAATTTATTAAAATTCATTTTTTTTTTAGATTTAACGCTGAACTATATAACCAAGGGGTGCTTCCTGAAATATCTATCTGGAAATTGATAACGGACTTGTTGAAGGAAAACGGAGATCTGCAAGTTCATTGTTTGTGCATAATATTGCAAATGACTGGTTCGAAATTATCGAAAGTAAAAATTTTTATATTATTATTGGAACATTTTAATAGTTCACCTAATAACTTAATTTATTATTTCTAGACTTATAGCATGGCCAAAGCTGTTGCGCATCTATTAATACTGGAACGTGATTCATTCAGAGAAACAATTATGTCAACGACGTTAAGACCGTTAATACGTGATATAACAGACATGTACTTCGACAAATGGATTCATGAAGGTAACTTATATAATTATATACTCGTAATATTATTCTTAACTGGGGTTCAAGTATTGTACAGATTTTTATCGATTATTCAAATCCAATACGAGTTGTTTTGAGATTTGAGATATAAAACGATTAGACAACTGAAATCGATGAAACTGAGCTATCGTTTTAAGTATAAATATGACTTTAGTAGTATTGATGTATGTAAATTCGTTGAAACACACATTATGGTAGTAATTTTAATATCTTGAGAAAATCGGAGTTAGTGGTGACAACAGGTTGTATAATAATAAATTAATTTCGTTGGTTTTTGTTTCAGATCCAGATCAGTCGATTACAAAGGGATCTCGTTTTAAATACAGACAAGAAACACTTGCCATTCAACTAATGACTGAATTCTATGAAAGTGACTGTTATGATTTTCTATATGATTTGGTAGATGAAACGGATCTGGATAGGAGCAATGTAATTATAATATTAACAATATTATTCATATTATATATACTCTTATCTTATACGTAGGGTGTTGATCGATGTTACACTAAATCAAAATATTTTGCCTTATAATTTAAAAATATTTAATTGTGTAAAACTATAAATATTATTTCTTAATTTTGTCATGTAAAACTAATTTATAACTATAAGTAGTAAAAGAAAATATTTTTTCTCCAATTTTGTCCTCCATTCTCAATTCTAACATATAATGAATCTAATCTAATCTTAATATTTACAGGATATTATTCAACAGTTATCCCCTATTGTACTATGTCTATTAAAAAACGATCAAGTTAGTTTTGTTGAAACGATAATTCGTGCAGTATTGTATGAAAATTTTCTAATCAGATCAACAGCTACCAACATATTAATTAGACTTTTCAAAGCAAACCACTTGTCAAAAATGATGGTGTTTTTAGGGTAAATATTAGTATTTTTTTAAATTTATACCATAGTAGCTTAACAAAACTAATTTGTTTAATATTTTATAGATTTGATAAAATATATCACGATGAAGAAATTAACGCCAACTCACCGAACAAGAAATACATAGTCAATGATATTGAAGAAGACTTTAAATATTATATAAATGTTTAATTTCTTACACATTTTCTTTCTATATTTATCTTATTACTTTATTTTTTTATACTTTTCATTTTTTTTTTTTTTTTTATTACATTCTTTTACATTTTGTTTACATATATTACATATTATTTCTGTGAAATTTATTTTTTCTTGTAATATATTATATTAGTGTACATTTCTATTTTCTTTAAATATTTTATAAATGTTTAATTCTTACACTTGTTTTCTATATTTATCACATACATATTTTTTTTTTTTTTTTTATATATTACTACTTTTTTATTATTATTATTTTTTTTTTATATAACTTTTTACATTTTGTTTACATATATTAAATTTTATACCTATTATATTTATTTTTTCTTGTAATATATAATATTATTGTAAACTTTTAATTTCTAGTTCTTTGTTTATATCATCACATAGGAAAATAGGAAAATGCGTAATTAACAATCTAACGTATTTAAGATATAGAAAAACTTATATAATGATAAATTTACATATAAACCTATAAAATATAACAACTGAAATGAGTATAATTTTTTATATGAAAATAAATTCGCATATTATTCTAGAATAAAATAAGAAAAAATAAGACAGATTTCAACAAATAAGAATTGTAAGTTCCGGAATTTTCATTCTTAATTGAAAATAAAGTTCATAAATATAAATATTTTATTAAACGCAATTCAATTACAGTAGATTTCACTTAATTTGGTCACTGGTTAATATGGGTATGTGATTATTATGGATAAAACAAAATGGTCTAGTTTCAAATCCAATATGTAGTAACAAGGTAAAAAAAAAGAACCGGATGGGCCTCGCTCTGCTGTACAGTTGGGGGTTGAGTGCACCTCGTTTATAGGATAGGTCATTATAACAATGGATTTGTTAAATTTCAATGTAATGATAGATATCATTGTATACGAATAACGATTCTGAACGGAGATGATATGTTTGTCTAGGATATAATACATTGATATTTATAAACATTGTAAAAAGTATATTTTATTTTGAAACGATAAATATATTTTTCAATTAGGATGAGTTGGCAGTTGCATACAGCGACATAATTTGTCAGTCTAGAATATTATACATTATATTATATTTTACATGCAATTTTATGTCAATATTCGATGTTTTAACGCTTATAAAAAAAAAATTGTGCCTATGGATGTTAATAATTTTTGTATGACATTAAGAACTACTACTTTGGAATCTTCTCTAAAATTTTCAAGTATTTTGACCGAGCCAAATTTTTTTTATCACCGATTATAAAAAAAAAATGTAAAAAAATCGAATATTTTAAATGCCTATAAGTGGCTTAAAAATCAATATTATATTTTGAAAAAAATATGACATAAAGGAAATACCAATCTCAACAGCTGGTAGAAATTTCAAAAATCTGCGACTTATACTTTTTGAATTATAAAAAATATTTAAAATCGTTTGAGAATAAATCGCTATTTTATGCAATTTCGTAAATATTTAAATTTCAAACAGTCATAACATTTTTTTTTCTGAATCCGGTAGAGTTTTTTTTACAGATAATTGAAGAAAAACTAATGAAAAACCTTGTACCAAATTTTCAAATTTGAGTTATAAAAGAAAAAAATTTTACGTTTTTTCACCCACAAAATTATTTACAAATTTTCGCAATTTTTACATATTTTGTATAAATTGGAACTTTGAGCTCTTATAAAAAAAAATTGTGACTTCCGATTTTGAATTTTTTTTTATCAGTTAAATAACAACTTATAAGAAACCTTGTATTACATTTTCAAGATTTTCTGGCCGGCCAAAAAAATTTAATCTTTATTTTTAAAAAAAATACTTAAAAAAATTGAAAATTTCAATTGTCTATCTTCTTCTCTTCTTCTTCTACTTCGCCTTCCTCCCAACTATTTGGGGTCGGCCACCCTTGTCCTACACCTCCACTTTACTCGGTCAATCACATCTCCTCTGCACACACCGACAGCCCTCATGTCATTCTCCAAAGTCTCCAACCATCTCTTTTTTGGTCTTCCTCTTCCTCTTTTCCCTTCGACGTCCATCTTCATAATCACTCTTACTGCATTCGTTTCCTCTCGCCTCATCACATGCCCAAACCATCTCAGCCTATTTTCTCTCATCTTTTCCACAATTGGCGCTACACCAACACTACCTCTCACGTATTCATTCCTTATTCTATCTTCTCTTGTCACTCCACTCAACCATCTAAGCAATTGTCTATAAATAGCTCAATAAAAGTCAAAATTTAACGGTGTATAGAAAACGCTAATCTAAACATTTGGTGAAAATTTCAAGTATTTACATCGATTAGTTTTTGAGTTATTGCAACAAAAAAAAATTCGATTTTGTCGAAAACTGGTTTTGCGTAAATTATACCGTTTTTTCCTTAATTTTTAAGTGTTTTTCCCGACGCATTTTAAAAAAATATTGAATATTTTTCACTTTTGACCCCCCAAAATACCAACTAGAATCACTTTCCTTTCAGAAAAGTTGCTATATAAGGTAATCGAAGCATTTTTACTGCCCCAATCGTGTCGACAGACACAAAAAAAATAAAAAAACACACATCATTGTAAAATCAATACATTCTTCACTCAGTTCAGAATCTAAAACTGGATAATATGGGCACTCAGTTTGATAAATGTGGGCAATATTTATTTTATCTTAGCATTAGAATATGTATTAACATAATATTGTATTAATACAATTGAGTTGCATCGTATCCAACACTCCAAATTCCCCAAGTTGCTAATAATTTAATTGAAATACAGAAAAGGCAAATCCAGTGGCGTATTTGAGGAAGTGGGACGATGGGGACAATCGCCCTCTCTCCTAGAGGATTTTTTTAACAGGAAATAATTTATATTTCTAATGAGTATTTCATTAAAAATTAATAATTCTGAAAAAAAAATTGTATTATTGATAGCAATCAGGTAAATATTTACATTTGTTTTCTACTTAACAAAAAAATAAATATGGATTTTTTTTATCATATTAGTTTAACTTAATACTTTATATTGACACATGGGCACAATAAAAATTCATTATGTCCAGGTAAGTTTGTGTGAGTGCGTGGGTAAAGTAGGGACTGGAACCTGAATTTATCGGTATCGGTTCCGCTACTGATTCTCAACAATTAAGACAACTGTTCCGGTTACATGAAGAAAATTAATAAAGGCACCGGTTCCTGTTGTCAGTAAAATGTAATATTATTTTTTATCAATGAAAAAAATAAAAGTAGTGAATATACTGTAACATATCATCGTCCACTTGTTAGTGTAATATAGTAGTAAACGAAAAACTATTTTTATATATTTCTAACAATTAACGTTACCTCCTATAAAATACACAAAACAGTTATACTGTTATAAAATCAAAAACTGCAGTAACCAAGTTATTATTTTTGATCTATGGAACGTTTCACTTATGAATAGTATTCCATAATAATATTATCAATAGTTACATAATATATTTTAAAAAAGAATGTTAATAATATCCAAATTTTATTTTAATAAAAAAAAAATGAATTTAATAGTTCATACCGTTTTATCCCACACAGCAATAAGATATATTTAAAATATTTATTAAATATTCAAATTCTTCTAATGACAATATTTAATAATCGTTTGTTATTCGTTTGCTATTCATTTGGTATACAATTTTAAATATATAATATGTTATATAAATATTTGATGATTCAGAAACATTTATTGTCTAAATAAATTTGTAAATATGTTGTAAATAACTTGTAAACCAAAGTTGTAAAAATATTGTATTCTAATTTTCCATAATTATTTATTAAAATCCAATAGATCTTTTATAACAATTGCAATTACATTTATTTAAAAGATTAAAAATATTTATTAAATGTATAGAAAATAATAGGAAAATATTTATTTAATTGTATTTGGATGTTGCCAATAGATATAAATTAAGTAGTAAGATAAAAATGTATAATTTATAATCATTAATTATAATTATAAATTAAACTAAAATTATTTAACAAACAACTAGACTTCTTATTGGATTATATTATATTATACTTTTACATTCAACTATAATTATATGCTTTATATATGGACATATTTACAAGTTTTCATAATACAATAAGATAGTTTAGGGTTCAGGGCGCAAGCTTCTTTACACGGGTGAAATTTTACTACATAACAGGCATATAAATGGTTTTCTTAGTGAGGAAGGGAAAATGGTGTTGCCTAACATCAACCCAACAAATAGTGCATGTCAACTGCCTAATCATCTGAAGTTACTTTTAAACGAGACAGCTAATAAATAGGCAGAAATCAAGTATAGAAGTATGTATAAAATGAAATATTCAATATATATAAAATAATTTATTGTTAAAAAAGTAAAAAACATTAATGCAAAATAACATTATGAAATATAGTATATAAATACAACAGTTATCTGCATATTAGCTCAGTATTTATTATATTCATCTGAAAATAATCATAAAATATATTAAAGCACATACAATTTTAATATTCATACCCCAAAACTAATAACTATTGTATTTTGGGGTATGAATATTTGATTATTTGAATAATAATTCACATTTTACATTAACTTATATCCATATATTTCGTAAAGAATTACTTAACAGAAAATTACAAAACTATGTTCAAATTCAAAACTATTTACTTGAGTGCTAAACGTCGACCCTATATTGAAGCTTCTACATCAAACCTATCAATAATATTTTCAAAATCAATTTTATATTCGTTATGTATGTTTAACACTGCCAAATTACTTAAACGTTCTTGAGAAATGAGAGTTCAATATTCAAAAATTAAATGATTGATAAGTTGATAACGTCATAACAGCAAAACATATTTCAAAATTGAAGTAGTTTACCGCGTTTATTTATCTGTACTTACTATTTAACCAATATCCTCTAATCAGTGACTGGCGCTGTAGATAGTGCTAATAAAGAAATTACTAACTATGTTTTTTAGATGAATTAATTTTGATAACAATTATTATCATTTTATCAATATTCGATTATTCAATTAATATGAGTATAATAAATTCTAATATTCTTCTTAATCAGCTTCAAATTTGAAATTCCAAAAACTATTTTCTTGTTTTACATCAGAAATTAAAATTACAGAGGGAATATCATTAATTATTTTAAATTAAATTAAATTTTTTGGCGTTCATCAATAAAATATTGAAATAACAGGTTTTTTCGTTAATTTTTTTTGGGGGGTGCAAAAGTATACATATATGGCGGCGTGGTTGGTAAATTTTCTACAAATGTTTTCGGTTTTTTTTATTTTTATTTTTCCTATTACCAGTCGCCGATGAGCCCGGAGAACGTATATCACACGTATATCATTACAATTTAATCGATACATTCATTTTCGTAAATGAAACAAGCTATCACCGTCGTCGGTCAAGCTTGTCCAAAAACGGTAAAGTTAATAACAATCATAATACATAAAAATCAAAGCAGACAATAAAAACAAAAGTTCATTTTATTTACACAATGGTGTCGACTAAGTTATAATAATAATAGGAACGTATTATACCTAATATTTAAAAATAAAACACTGATATAAGTTTATTGACAATGACAGCATGAGTTGTATCTGTAGTCGGTGACAAGGTCGAATCAATGAATGGAAGGTTTGAGTCGATCGATGGAAATCCATGCAGTAGTCCATCGCGCTAAAACATGGAAGCTTTTTTGTATTTATTTAATATGCATAAAAAAATTAAATGTTTACCAAAAAAGCCATAATATATTATTTATAAATATTGAATACAATTTATTATCATTAAAATTAGAAAAAAAAAAGGAGTACGAGTTTGAAATAAATGATATTAATAATTGTTTGGTCGTTCGAAAAGAATGAATAGACAGTATCCTACGCACTTAATTCTAAGAGAGTGTAAGTTTCCACACCACCTTAGCTATTAAAACCAAAACAAAATGTACTGTTGTGCTTTAATAGCATGAGGTATTACACCAGCGCGCTATTTTTAAAGTGGTGTCCCCACGAACCATAGGCGTCACTCTTCCTGACCATATCTGTATTTGAATTAAATACAAACAATATTTTTACTTAAAAAAAATATTAACAATATTATCAATATTTTTACTTAAAATCAGATTTTAATTTAACTAATCTTTTATGAATTCAAAAAGAAAACGCTTATGATTTGCAGGCCTACTCCACTAGAGGGGATTCAATTTTTTAACTAATTAATTTAAATTTGATTTATAAATAATCAAAACAAGATATTTTATTATATCGATGGGGACAAAAATTATCAAAAAAGTTTAAGTTAAATTTTAAATTTTTTAAAAATAAAATGTATTTGATGTAGGTACATTGTTCATGGCTTTTTTGTAATTATTTAAACTATAAAAAAAAATTAAATAATTTCCAAAAAAGCCATCGACCAAGAACATCAAATACATATTTATTACAAACATTTAAAATCAAACTTTTAATTTTTTTATAAATATTTTTCAACTATATAAAAAAAATGAAAAATATTTTACTGTTTCGAATAATTGATGAATAACGTATCATGAAATTGATTAAATTCTAAAATAAACGTACCGTACAATTTGCATCAATGAAAAATTTACAATGCTAATAGGAATATTTAGAGGGCATAGTGATCCAAACCATATTGGTTCAAAGTGTTCTTGCATTTTTTATTCATTCAAGCATCTGTGAATGGTAGAGAAATATTTTGAATTGATAGAAAATATTTGGTAATAGAGAAATATATATGAAAAATCCGTATAGGATTTCTGCTATGGAAACTGTGAGTCTTATATCTTTCTGTACTGCCGATAACACTGCAGCAAATTTTCCTTGAACATTTCATTTTTAATGACTCTTCGGAAACGTAGTTTTCATAGTTTTTTGAACTTGTTTCGGTGCGATTTAATCGACATAACATTCTGCATAACACGAGTAAATTATTTCGACAATGATCCAGTACTTCAGACAGAAGTTTTCCAATATAACGTGAGAGAGTTCACATCCACAAAATTGCTTAAGTCCATATTGTATACAATGTATATAGATCACAGCAGGGTCAAATGGACGGGAAATCAGTTGTTTTAAAAAACTAAAAACGAAATATGTTAAAATTTGTTAGTTATGAAAAGCGTACACGATTTACTCTGTTTATTAAATATCATGATTATTTAAAAATTTAACAAATTTGTATAATTTATCAAAAATATTTGTATTCAAGGTGAATACGTAACAGTTATATCAACCTGTATAACTTACAATTGCTTTGAAAATACTTACAGTGAATTCGTGTAAAATAACTTTTTTTGGTACACGTGACAAGCAATTGATCTGTACGACGTTAACGATAATTGATTAAACATTTTGTAGATACTGGTAAACCCCGTGAGTTTATTGAAATGATTGCAATTAGAATCATTGTTAATATTAATTGAAAGCTGCTTGATTTAAACAAAACTGTGTAGTAGTAATTTTGATTGGTTGTGTATAATTTTTTGTATTAATAATTATTAAGTATTTGCGAAAATTATTTTTTTTGCAAATTAATTTTTGGCGGATAGTTTGTCTTTCCATTCTGAAGATACTTTTTATCCGCCAACTTTGTTGATATTCTTATTTCATCAAACACTTTTTTACAATATTGTTCATATACATGTTTATCATTGGTTTGATCATTATCACCACATAACCATAATTCTGATCCGTAGATTACTGAACGTACTACTAACACAAATCTTGATATGTGCTTAAAAGTTGCAGAAGGTTTAATAGGACCGCTCTGAATGGCATAATTCCTATAGTTGCTCCTTATGTAATTTCTCATGATTATAAATCCTTTCTCCACTGAACTATAATACGTTGACTCACTGATGAACAAACAATTTATTCTTTCGTTTTTAATAAAATAAGTAGTGACGTCGCCTGGATTTAAAGTTTTATTAGTTATGTCTTTCATTAACCTACGGAAGAACAAAATAAAATGAGGATTTTAAACGTTGCAATTTTGATATATATGCTTATTATTTATAGTGCTCATCACTGATGTTCATGTAATACTTTTGTTTTACTCATATAAAATATATAAAAGCAAACAATAATTGTAATAATGTAATTTAGATGTAAAATAATTACTTTTCTTTGAATGATGGATATTCCAAATTAACTGATTCCACCAAGTCATTCTTAAATTTGTTTGCTTTTACTTGGTCAAGATCGATCAATAACACCAAGTCACTTAACTTGTCTTTAATCTGCAGAATTTTCTTTGGTGTTACAAATACTTTCATTTGTGGCGGCAATGGACGATAGAATATCTTAAAAGGAATATGATTATGAAAACTATAAAATATTCTATTATTACTAACACTTACTTTTGACGGAACACAAACGGTTATTTGTACTCCGGAACCGGCAAAAATATGTTCAATAAGTTTTTTTACTTTTGACCACTCTAATCCGTCTATACCACAGCCAATTTTAGGTATGCCTAGTTTCAATAGTTGTCTTTCTCGCATTTTTTCTACTAGTGACTTTAATGCATGTGACAGTGATAACATTGTCGACGGGCCATTACAATACTTTTTCGTCACCAAATAAAAAGCACTTTCTTGTTCATTTCTAACGACTACTCCAACGTCGCCCACGGTAAGTTTTTGGTCCATAAGTTGACCAACGCCTCCAAAATAACGTCTAGATATTGAGTAAAATAATTATTATTTTAATCAATGTAAATATAAAATAGTTATACTTGAACTGAATGGCAACTCCACTTTCCATACGTAAATCTTCTGCAATACAATGGGCTAGAGCGACGTCTCTAGGTAGATTGAATAAATTTTCATCGATTTCATGAATCACACTTGAAATTTAAATTAAATATTTATTATTAATTAACCAACAGGTGTTATTTCGGAGTAAATCATAAATGAATTTTATATAAATATATATATATATATACCAATTTCCCTTTTCTATTTGACTTTTAGCCATGCTTGCATCTATCACAACCTTTTTATTGTTGGTATTATCTTGAATGGTGTTGTTATTTATTATTTTTTCATCAATCTTTACGTTTATCGATTTTTGATTTGAAGATTTGTTTATCTTCGATTTTTTTGCATCACTAAATTTAGTTGAAATTGTAATATATATAAATGTGTGTTATTTGGTTTATTTAAAAACAAATTAATTTTTAAATATCTTCTAGATTAACGAAAAAGTGTATTTTTTTTTATACAACATATAATATCATAATAATAAAATAATCACTTATTTAGAGCTCCATCGCTGATATTAATCATTTTAGTCGGAATTACATTTGAAGTAGTAATATTTGACATTTTTGGTTGAACTACATTATTTTGAACCGTTCTAATGAATACGAAATCTTGAATACATATATATATTTAAAAACCTATGTGATATAATTACTGTTGATCACATATGGTTGCTTTTAATTGTTGAGCACGTCTGCGTTTTTTCGCTGTATTTTTGCTCAATTTCTTCTGTTGGTTTCCAATATTTCTAAATCATAAAATAATAAAATATACTAATATTAAAATTTTAGTTATAAATAAGTATATATATTTAATAATTGTTTTTTAAATATGTATTTTTTCCAATAATTATCTAATTATTTGGACATACCCATCTTTCGGTTTTGCTTTGTAATTCCTTGTTTTTTCAATGGGTTTATTTTCACTTCCATGCCCAAGCATAGGAAATTCATCAGTCCTATATTTTTTTCACAAATATTATAAAAATGTATTTAGTATATATTAAATTATAATTTATGAAAATTATTTATGATCTTTTATATTTTGTCAATACATTTTAATCATAGTTTATCAACAGTAAAATATGACTCACATTTGGAAATAAAAAGATTTTTAATACAGTAAGTTTATTATGAGACAAACACACATATTTATATATATATATATATATATATATATATATATATATGGTGAGATTAACCCTGTAAATCTTGTAGAAAGACACCAATATTATCTTCAGTAATAGATTAAAGAATATATTATTTTTAGGTATTAAGTATGTGACCGATTAAGTCATGTGTTACCTCATTGGTTGCTTGATCTTCTTGATTTCACTTATCAAGTTTGAAGAATTCATTTTATTTATTGTATACTATTATCAAATAGTCTAAATACAATATGGTAATCTGAAAATGATAACGATTTTAACTTTAATTCTCGGTACGTATTTGTTGTACTTCGTTTCAATTACTTATATTAATCAGAATCAGGGACAACTGATAAAATACGTGGGAGCTCAGGAGGTGGGATGGTACTACTATATTTCTACTTTACTTAAGTTCTTTAATGATTTATTTGACCTATTATATATTTAATATGAAAATTCTGTTATACTCTATAAAGATCAATATGAGATGCCCTTTCAACGATTAATGATGGTGTTGGTGATGGTGGGTTTTTTTAATACGATTCCTAAGACAGCGGCTCTAATTTCTTGTTGGTCTGTCGAGAAACAGACAAGTTCGTAAGTTGTGTCCTGCGTCAATCACCTACGATGTTAGGATCATTGTGGGGCCATTATGACATTGCCCGCTGTGAGCTGGTAGTTGAAGGGCGAATTAAGTCAAACGACTCACGACCTCCGTGTTTTGATCACTTCTGTAGCGCAAGTCTAATATTAATTTAAAATATTATTAAAGACATACATACTTATAACAGTAGCTGCTAATTCATTTTTTTATTCAAGCTGTCGGTGATAATATCTGGATATTGCTGTATGACAAATGACAAAAATCAGTGTTGAGATTCGACAATAAACAAATATAATTGAAATCTATAGCAAGGTTATGCGTATATTATTAATAAAACAGAACGTTTTTAGCCAACAAGAAATAACATATTTTAAAAACCATTTACGTTAACAATTTTATGAATTTTTATTCAAATATTTTTGCTACTACTTTTAAAATAAAGCAGTAGTATATTTTTTATAACTAGTTTGATAGGTAACACAAAATTTGCCAAATTAAAATAATTTGGTGTCAAATTGATGATATTTTTTTCAGTGATTTAGCCAAACAAATGTAATAGTCTTAAAAATAATATAATTAGGAAATTTGCGATAGAGAAATTTATATCTAATACAATATATTGTCATATTATCGGTGCTTACTTTTTCTATCAGCGTTAAGATTTATTAAGACTTATTATTTATAAGATTCATTTTCAATAATTATACAAAGCGAATGTGACATACTACAGTATTACATATGTATATACATACAGGCCCGGATTGAGCCGGCGGGCTAGCGGGCAAAACCCGGTGGGCTGTTAAAAATTCGAAAGATTTGGGCCGGTTTGATGATATTTTGAATCAGTGGAAATATCTTACCCATAGTTTATTTTACATCAAAAGACAAAAATGTGATTCTAAACTGTAAATATGTATTCTATGATATAACGGATTTACTACATGGTTAAAAAAGGAAGTTCCAAAACGAATACATGTGTGGTGCCATGCACATATTCTTAACCTATATATGTCAGATGTCGCCAAAATATGCATAGAATGTGTCTCTTTTTTTGGTTTATTAAGCTCTGTTGCTGTTTTTGTTCGTGAGTCTTACCTGAGAATGAATAAATGGGAAACAACAAATAAATACAAATTTATATATATTATTGGAGAAACTAGGTGGTTTGGGCCAAAGAGCGTTGTGTAAGTAAAATATTTGGGTCATTTCATAATCCTAAAGATACACTCTTTGATGATATTGTTCAAACTTTAGATGAAATTTATAATACACCAAATTTTACATCAGATGTTAGATTCAAGGCTAAAGTTTACGTTGATTCATTATTGAAATATGAAACAATTATATTAAGTCAAATTTTTTTACAAATATTTTCATCAACAACACCACTATCTTTTTATTTATAAACAAAAGGATTGGATATTTTTCAGGCTTACAAAATGGTCAAACAAACTACGAATACATTAAACGAACAATCTCACAATTTTGAAAATATTTTAGAAGCATCAAACACTTTTACGGAATGGGCAAACATGATTTTTAATGATGAATATTTGGGTTTAAATATACATCGAGAATTTACAGAACATAATATAGAATTTAAAAAAAAAAAATAATGGCAGGAGAAATTAGTAAAGACGATCCAACAATAAACCAAGTAAACAAATATCGTATTAACGTATATAATGTAATTTATGATCAAATTTAAAACAGCATAAGACAAAGATTTTCGGAACATGAAATATTTTCTAGTATTTCAATTTTAGATCCCTCTAATTTTGTTTCAACTCTAAATTTAAGCCATATCGATATAGCAAAAAGACTTATCAAACTAACAAGGATTTTAAACAAATTTGATCCTAGCTTAACTGTAGGAACATTTACCGATGAAATTAAAGATTTTGCTTCTAAATGACCTAAAATTAAACAACTTCCTGATGATGATGACCAGGAAAAATTATTACAATATGACGATAATGATGAGGACAGTGTAGAAAAAATTGATTAAAATAAAAATAAATGTAGAGATTATACTTTATGTTGTTTTAAAGTTTTACAAATCTATAGATTGTATACAATTTACATTCCATGGCATATTCAAATTTATTTTTAGCGTATAAGTTTATTTTAACACTGTCTTGCATGTAGGTATGTTGTGAAACGGCGTTTTCAAAGTTAAAGAACATACTAAATAGACTCAGAAATTGTTTATCGCAAGACAAAATGGATACATTTTTATTAATGAATATTGAGAAAGACATTTTACAAAACATCAAAAATGAAGACGTCATAGAGTTAATAGCTAATAAAAGTAGTTTATTTAAAAAATTACTAATTTGAAAATTATGTGACATAACATTTATTTTTTGACATTTTACAGTAATATTGTTTAATAATAATTACAATAATAAACTATTAAAATTTTACTTATGTTTTTTAAATAATATTATAATACAATACCTAGTGTTTAAATGTTTGATTTAAAATTAGAGAAAGAAATAGTATTGCTTGTATTTACATTAAGAGTTTATAAATTAAATCTTGTTATATACTAATAAAATTTGATAAGTTAAGAAAAAAATTGTATAGGAACTTGGACCGGTTAGTAATTTCTTCCCAATCCAGTGCTGTATACATATATACTTAGCATTCTTTGCATATTTTTCAGTGGTGGCTCGTAGATAGGGTTGATGGGGCGATCGCCCCTCCCCCTTCTAAAATTGCTCGTCATAACTATGCTCGGAATACAAAAATAAGAAGGGGGAACACAATTATAATACTTCATCATCTAAAAGATATTATCTTTTTTTATATCTAAAAGAAGTTATGCAATCCACTGCAGCAGCCAAACCATACCTTTACTTAGAAGATACTATTTTTAATATACTTATCAAGTGCATCTAGATTCTAAAAGACCATGTATACTTAATTTTTAAAAAAGCTTTAATTTTACTTCAAAAACGTCTTGATCAATATCATCTGAATAACATTCATTTAAATCTTTAATTACTTGGTTATCATAAGTTTTATTAGAAATTAGATAACAAAAACCAGATATTATATTTTAATAGTTAAAAATCGTTCATTAAACTGATGAATTAAGTTGTAATTGAAGGAATATAATAATTAAAAAAATAGTTTAAGGTTATCTGTAGAAGAATTTGATCTATGTTTTTATTGTTTAACATTTTATGTTAATGTTTGTTAATAATGACACATAATGTTATTACATTTTAATAAAGTTTTATCAGTAGAATTTCCTTTTCTTTTTAGCAAGGCTGAGCATTAACGAGTTATAAAGTTAAAGTTAAGTTAAAATGTTAATTTTATCTTAACTTTTTAACTTAACTAGTTACTTGGATATATTCATTAACTTAACTATTAACCTATTGAATTTATTTTTTAATTAACGTGAAATTAACGAGTTGATTTTCATTTTTACGGAATAATATTTTTTATTTCACTATTTCAAAAATTATTTATTTATCAAAAATATTTACCTTGATTTGCTTAAAGTTAAACATTTTATATTTTTCCAAACACCCTGTACTCTAAAGGAACACCCTGTATAGTGTATACATCAGGTTATCAGAAAATATTTTGTAATAAAAGGTTTTACAATTTTATATTATTAAATTAATTATATCAAGTAACAACTAACAATAATAATAAGTATAGACATAATATATAGCATTATAGCTATATACCTATATGAGTATATTATTGTTATCGACGAGTAACGAACTGAACTGACGACCGAAGTCATCATTTCGGGAATTCGGGAAAAATATGCGTAAAAAAAATTAACTTTTTTAAACTTAATTTTTAAACTTTTTTTAAACTTTTTATTAACTTTTTTTTAACTTAATAAAAAGTTTAAAAAAAATGTGTATTAACTTTTAACTTAACTGAATTAACCTATATTTAAATTAACTTTTAACTTTTTGTTTTTTGGTATGTATTAACTTAACTGAGTTAAAAAAAATCATTAACTTGCCCAGCCTTGCTTTTTAGTATATACAAAAAGGAAATTATTTAAATTTTTTAATTTTATTGATCAACTAAATTAAACTCGTTATTTTTGTTCTTGCACAAATGTATACATGATTCTTAGCAAATACAATTTAATTTTTACCTAATAGTATTCTCTTATGTATGTAATAATTAACCAATATAAACCTATATAATTATGTAGTAGTAGTATTCGTGTGACGGGTGAGTGTCCGAGATTATGACTAACAATCTCGGACCGCCTGGTTGACAGAATTTTTATTGGGGCACCCGTAGGTTTCTACCATGTCCCGGGGGGAGGGGGGATGTAATTATGTAACATAGTATAAATGACAATACAAAATAATTACCATAAAGGTGTGTATAGTAAATAATGATCTTCAAAAAAAAAAAGTAAGATAGTAAAAATAATCAATAAATAACAATAATTTAGTACATAAAATAAAAGGAAAACGATTTACTCACAAATTATTTACATACACAGCAACGTGAACAGAGACCATGGAAAAATATGACTGAATTCAGGATCATTGTTTATTGCTGGATATTTAGTTTTTTTAAATCATCGATAATGATTTCTTTCACAAAAATTCCTGAATCTCATATTTATGGACGTCGGTAAAAAAATTTTGAAAATAGATTTAAATTATAAGATTATATAAAATAGTAAACAACATATCTTGTTAATGGGTAAGCTAATGTCTGTTATTTTTTCATTAAGGAATTATATAAAACATAATTTACAATACCAGAAAACCTAAAAATGAATATAAATTTAATAATAATATAATACCGTATAACTTATAACTAAAGACCGGATTTATATTCTCTTAAAATGCTCAAAATATGATGCTAATATTCTCTAAAAAACCTTCATATATTCTCATTATATTCTCTCAAAAATGTATAAAATATGCAAAAATATGCTAAAATATTCAATCAATATCATTATATGCTTTAATATGCATTTTTAAATTTTTTTTTCAACATTATTTTAATAGTGAGGTATTAATTAGGTATTTAAAGTTGCGTATTATTCCTAATGGAATACCATTGCACTTTAGTAAGAGTGGAAAATAGGAATATAGTATAAATATAACAGAATAATAGTAAAAATCAGTAAGAAAACAACTGCTAGCATTGTAGGTTAGCCACCATGTTTAGGGAACGGCATAGAAACTTAATATGATAAAGCACCATAACCACAGAATAGACTAAATTTAGTCTATTCTGTGCTATAACACTGATAATACCAAAGAACTACTGTGTGTATTATTTTTATCAAATTGATAAAAAAAAAGAAAATTATAAATGTTCAAAAAAAATTTTCTGGGTACCGAAATTAAAAATAAATAGATATTTATTCTCACAATTTACGAAATATTCCAAAATATGCTAAATGGGTTAAATATTCTCTAACCCATGAAATATTCTTAAATATGCAAAAAAAACTTTTTTCTTCGCATTCAGCATTGAATGAATCGTCCACATTTTGTACTCTCATAAGACTGCATAGACCCAGTAACGATATGTAAAAACATATAAATCCGGTCTTTGCTTATAACCTTCAAAAATTTGCCGCTCCTCAAAATTTACCACTGTAGGCACATGCCTATAGTGCCTGCATATAAATACGCCACTGGTAGTGCCAGTTGTATTATAGTAGATCGATGCGATTATTTTAACTTTCGACATTAACTTTTACTTTAACTTCTGTGTGTTTTTGTTGTTTATTTATTTCATTGTTGAAACAGTTAAAAATCATTATACAGTGATATGTAGTGATATAAGTATCTCATAATCATGTATATAATACAACGGTCAATGGGTCACCTCGACACCAAATTAATCATAGATAATGGTATTACAAGGAGTCTTACATCCCAGTGTGCAAAAACTAAACCCAAGGACATCGCATAGATGTAATTTTGTGATCTGCGATGTTCGTAACTAATGCTCGGCGATGATCTAGAGATAGTAATAAGTCATTTGTACATATATATTTATCAATTTAATTAATACCCAATTAACTATGTTATAATTAATGATTTAACATTGATAATTTAGAATTCCATTAAGGATATTCATTTTTATTACCTAGAAAATTATAGGTTACTAAATTTTTTTTTTTTTTGAAAATTTCATAATGACGTGTTAAATAAAAACGAAAAGCATTTAATAATTTTATAATTCTTGTCACATTATATCAAGCTAGATACACCAATATTATTCAGTAATACTATTCATACATAAAAACCAAGTAAATCAATATTTTAACAATGTGAAGAGATATTAAATACATTTTACAATAGTCACTAAGTGTAAGCAGGGGAGAAACACTTATTTTTAATTAAGTCAAATTGTATTATAAAATAGAGAATACGAGAGAATAGACGAACTACTATAGTGGTTGTATGAAGCGATCACTAGACGACCTTTTTGTGTTGCATGGAATTTTATATTTATTTTACTTATTTGTGTTACAGTGTTATACGTTGAAATGAATCGGAGTCTATATTACCACCAATCGAAGAAGAAACAATAATAAGCACAGGACTAACACGAGTGTGCGTCAACATCCTCACTCAACAGTGATAAACCGATAACTCATCGACTATCATTTTTTAGTCACTCACAGCGGATAACATATCATTTTTTTTTTCTGTAACATACACCAAACACATCATAATGTCCACGTAGATGAATTTTACGCTCAGGAAATATGTTATTAGATATTAGATATCAACAAGTTGACGTCATTATATGAGCTACATGATATACTTAAAATATTATGCATTGTGTTGTATCATCAATAAAATATGGATGGTACCTAACATTTAATTTAGTTGGTCAGCAAACTCACACACACATACCACCTTCAGGGAATGCTGACCAAATAGATGACAATAGAATAAAACGCCGCCGGAAGGACGTGATGGGGGTTCGTTCTACTGCCATCGTTGCGGAGGACGGAACGCTGCCCGATTCACGAGTGAAGTGATCGGTCATTCATTTATTTTTTGTACTAATTATATTTTTGTTTTCTTTAATTAAAAGGTTTTGATCATAGTTGTAAAAGGTGTTCAAGTTTGGTAATTTATCTATTTTAAGTATTTTGTGTGAGTATATGAAAAAGTTGGTACACTTACAAGAAGGGTATTAAAACAATATTGTATTTCAAACCTCAATCCAGTGCTAGATCATATTCTTTGTCAGTTTGAGGGGAGAGTAAAATATTGTTTAGGTGAAGATTAACTCACGCTCGAAACATCCAGTGCTAGATCTTATTCTTTGTCAGTTGTTTCGAGTGTAAAATAACTTTAGAGCCGTAAGGGAAAGTAAGCCTTTTAAAGAACCTGTTTTTCGACTATCCTATTAAGCAGTGCTAGATCGTCTTCTTTGTCACTTAATAAGGTAGTCGTCCGGGCCAATTATTAGGTTTTTCTTTACGTGCTTGTTTGACGGTTAGAGTGTCCAACAACCGACAAATACTTTGTTTTAGTGTTGTTATACGTCAAGCCTTTGCGTGGCGTATACGACAATTGAAATTAAATCTTTATGACTTACTTACATAATCTATAATTGTAGTATTGTGTATAATAAAATGTTTTTGCCTTTTACATGGGAATAAGTCTTGAATTTTTCTATCTTTCTTATACTTAAATTCTTCAGCCTTTGAAGGTTTTCCCAATTGTTGGGGCAAGTCTGTTTTAGAAATTAGTTGCTCATTATTTATGTAGTAAATTAATGCACATATATGTTTGCATTTTCCTTCTGCGCCAACAGGACATTTGCAAGATGTATTTTTAACTCTTCTAGTTCTATCAATCTAAATAATATATAAAGAATAAATGTTAAAGAAGAAGATAACATTTCAATATTCATTAACAAAATCTAAGTCACATGTATTCAAATACTTTACAGCAGTGAATTTGTCATAAAATTAAAATAAATAGTCCAAAAAATGTGTACATTATCTTCCTACCAAGTATAAACATTTTAATTATTGTAAGTCGATATAAAATACTGTATTTTTAACTTAATTTACTTCCAGAATAACTGTCTATGGATCATAAGACACACAAATTTGCCTTATACATAGTCCTTTTATTCTAAGCACAATGTGATTAGTAGCCGGTTTTATTTCTCCGACATTAATCTAATGTACACTTTCTACTAATATTTTGCCTTTGTCATTTGGAAAAATAAAATTATATGTGACTGGTTGGAAACCACATTTAATTTTTAAGTCTGCCATAACACAATATACCAATACGTTTAGACGTTCAGTGTCCGGTGATCCATATGTGGTTCGTGGTTTATTTATTGATAAGTGCTTATTGAAAAAGAATAAGCCTTAGAAAGCTTATCATATCACCAGTTCAACAAGGTTATGATGAACTTCATAGGATGTAGTCAAAAAAAATATAAATAATGTATAAATAGGTAAATGTATGAATGAACCACATCTGGATCATAGACTGATAAATTGGTTTAATGTGACCCACATATGGAATCAAAGGGCTGATTGGTCCTGATTTAATTAAACAGTGCATATTTTGTTAAGACAAGGTACAATCAGAATTGACGTAATATTTGAAAGTAGTGAATTACATACAATACTGTTCAACGGTTTTACAGCATGAATGTACTCGTATGGTTTACGCATACTTGTTGCTATCGATTAGTATATACATTACCTCCCCAAAACGCTGGTTGTGAGTTGCACGGTTTCTATAACAAGTTCAATTTTTCTTGTCAGTAATTATTTTTTAACAGATAAAACAAGATGAGTGAGACGGTCATACGAAAACATGTAGCCTTTTAATTGTCAACATTCTTTACGGACATTGTTTGAATTAGTAGTGTTCAAGGGCTCGAGATTGACATCAAAATGACTAGTTTTCAAAGAATAGTAAAAAAATAACGATGGTCAATTGTAATTTGATTATATTTAACTAGTATGTGCGCATTCGACGTATAATATACTGTATTAGTGTATGGTGAACGGTGGCGAGTAACGATGGTGAATGGCAAGGGTTGTGTGTGGTGTATCGGGATAGATTACTACACTAATATAATATATAATAAAATATATAAACATCGCAATTTTAGCACAAACACAAAACTATTATTAGTATTTAATTATTTCAGTGTTATCGTTGACCATTTTCTTTAAATAGATACTTTATATATATATATGCAATAATATAGTTGTTTATAATAAAAATGAGTTACTTTTAATAAGTGTAATTTGTTATTTTATTTTTTTTGTTCTTTAATACTATAATAACATTTAATTTTGTAAATAATTATTAAATAAATAAAAAAAAATATTTGTTTGTAATAAAAATTATATAAAAAAATTTTTTTCGTCCCTTTTTTATTAGAAAAATGTGTGGTCACCTTAACTATTGATTTTAAAATATATTCTTGAATCAATGGTATTATTAAATTAAATAATTTTACATTTAAATATACTTAAAATACTTGTACTTCAATATTATATTTTAAAATAATTATAGTCCATGATATAATTAAAAAAATTAAATTTCCTAACCTTCTAAATGTATATTTAATTATATTATCCGGCTATATTGAGTAATTACCTACTCTAAGGCAGGCTCGTATGTTTGTTTCCAATACGAATAACAGACTTTATGAATACAAAAATCGACAGTACCAAACAAGCATTCATTAAGTACGGATGTAGATTATTTACAACTATCTTTCGAATTCAAGAATTCGATACAAAACATTATTATTATTTGTCAATACAGTTTTTGATAATAAAACAATTATTTTCAGTTATTACGGTCAAAATTATGTTATTAGTTATTAATTAACTATATGGTTTATGTTAATTCATGAAGAATTTGTTAATGAAGAAATAATTTTTCGGTTTGATCATTATTGCGTGATCTGTTACCTCTTGTAAAACATTATTTTCATCAACTATCATCGATCTCAGTCGTACAGAGACTGTCCAGTACACGTTACAGTTAAGGTATTATTTAATTGCATTGTTTCCTAATTAATTTTTTTTTTTTTTTTTTAAATTGTATTAATGATTGTAATAATATTAATGTAAATAATATTAATATTAATGTATTAACTTTTACTAAGACCTATGGTAGTGCATGATTAAGTTATTTAAGTTAAGTTATTAAGTTATTTTAAAACTAGATATTTTATTGCACATAAGTAATTTTAGTAATTGGTTTTACTCAATAAAAATTGAGATTTGTTTAATTTATTTAATGGTAAAGTTTTGCCTCCAGAGCCATTTTATATTCCATCTATTATTAAATTAAATTACATAGTTTTAATTACATTAACGATACTAAATAATATTTATTTGTGAGACTATATTGTATAATTAGAAGTGATAAATTAATTGGTAATTATTTTTAGACCAATATTCTGTCCCTTGATTCTGCCTACCTTCTAAATTTGTAGCTAATAAATTGTAATTATATAATTTAATTGTGGATTTCTTGTATGAATTTATGTTACTTAAAAAAAAAAAATTATTTTCAGAATTTTTTTGTTTTTCCATTTGATAACAATGAATAAAAACAAAACTATGGAAACTAGTTATAATCAAGCTGTAAGTATTCAATGTTGTATCATTTAAAAAAAAATAAAATATTTTAAGTTTGATGCATTTATTAATCTTATGTTTAAAAATTATTGAATTTTACTAAAAATGTATATTTTATGTTTATAAAATACAATTTATTGTACTGCTGTATACATTTTTTTTAAGATATATATAATTTTTTTTTTAGAAAATATTTAGAATTATTTTAAACTTTTATTACTTTAGGAAATACTTAATTTAGTGAAATCACATATCCATCATATAAATATTAACAATTTTGATAAAATCGCCCAAAGAATTATCTCCATACCAATCAAAACAGTTTATCTATTTGAAAAAATTGTGGATATAATTTATGCTCAAGTATGTAAATATTATTAATAATTATTATAGTTGTTTAATTTTTTTTTTTAATTTTTTTATCTAGGTTTTAAATAAACCCAATTTCGCAGCTCTATACGCACGTTTATGTGCATACATGGTCAAAGACACTGCATATAGTTTTCACAACTCAACTACTTTTGAAAAAGTTTTAGAACGAAAAAGTTATGATGTTTTTATCTCACATAACATTGCACGGAAAGATTTACGTGTATTGAAAGAAAAGTTTAAGAAGAGAAATATGGTAATTAGTTATAATTTGTTATTATAATAATAGTATTTTTGTGATTATACTATATAGTATAATCTATAATTATTACAGTTATATAGTTTTTAAAGTCATTTAAAGCTTAAGAAAAATCTCAGTATTGATACAATATTAATTTTTGTTTATAAATAGATTGATTCATATAATTTTAAATCATATTTATACATAATACTATTTACCCAAATATATATTATATAATTATCAATAATAGGTAAAATAAAAAAATAAAAAAATATATAAATTATAATTATTTAATTATTAACTACATTGAGTGATTACTCAACTTTTGCCATTCTAATTTACTTTTGAATAAAACCATATGATACTTAAAAACATATTCCACCAATTGATTTTAATTTGTTTTTCTTAATTTGATTACTTAATAATATAATTATTTGATATCTGTTATAGACACCATCTAATTTCAAGAATATATTGAATAATTTTTATTTCAAACATTATAATAGGTCATTAACCAATTGCAAGTATGGTCTGAAGTAAAATTAATAAATTATTAGTATGTTTTGTACGAAGTAATATTTTTATAGATTTATTGGTGAATTATTCAAACAAGGTGCTCTTGGCAAAAAAGTTATATTGGCGAGCATTGAAGAATTAATGGAGGAAAAAAATGATCTGAAAATTCATTGTTTATGTACAATATTAAATAAAGCAGGGTCAAAATTATCAAAAGTAATAACCAAAATAATAAAAATAATAATAAAAATAAGTATTAGAAAATTATAAAACAAATAATAACTTTTTTTTTTTTTTTTAGACTCATAATTTGGATAGTATGGTAAATCATATTTTGTTATTTAAAAATGAAAACCCTGTGCTCGTAAAAATGTCAACGACATTAAATTCTTTGATATTCAATATACAAAAATTGCATTTAAAAGGTTGGATAAATGAAGGTAATAATGTCAAATTTTTTATTTAATATTTAAAAATATTATGATTTGTTAGAAGAAATTTACTATTAACTTATTATATTATGTATTTATTTTATTTTTATTTCAATTTTAAAATTTTAAATTATGTCTTCTATACATATTTAACAGTTAAAGATATAAATTAAGTTAAATTATTTTAAAATTGTATATTAGATAATTATAAATAATTAGATTGTTAATTTGTTAATTTGTTAATATGTATTATATTATATAATATATATATATATAATTATATATATTGTATACATTTTCATGCTACAATAAATAATTGCTTTTGAATCGCATCCATATAATATGAAAATATACGTTTATAGTAGATTTTTTCAAATGTTAAGATTAATATTTTTTGAAGTAAAAATACTTTTTTTCTTATTAAATGCTAAGAAATCCTTATACATATATGTTACATATATTTTATATATTTTTCAGAACCTGTTAAGTTAGTTGAGAATAATAAGAACTATTTTAAATTTGAAAAGTTGCCAGAGAAACTAAAAAAAATATATGAATTAAAATCATATAATGTAATGGCACAAAGTATTATTGATGAGTGTGTTATAATTCTCAACAATTTTGAGGAGAAGAAAAAAGTATGTAGTAGTTATTAACTTATTTTATAATTAGTATTTTAAATATAAAAATAATAAAAATATGATGAAATTAGATTTTGATAATTGTAGCAATTTTAAGAAAACAATTTTTTTTTTTTTAGTTTATCTTTTTAGAAACATAGATCGATGACAATAAAAAAATTTGACATTGGTTTTTTAAAAATTGATGCCAGGTATCACATTAATCAACTTGCTTTTTTTTCTTTATTTTTCTTGTGTACTATTAAATTACTATTATGAAGAAACAGTAGAGATCAATAATTAATTATTCGACTTTTTTATTATTCATCAAACAAATCTAAAATCTCCTAGAAATCGATCATTAAACTTAAATGTATCTATTTAAATTGAATAATAATCTATTAAATCTATTTTAGACAAAGTTTTTTTTTATGAATATCTTAAAATATATAATTATTTAACCATCACAGTTTATAATATTCTATATATAAATACCAATCATTTTTTGATTATACCTTATATTAATTAATTTATTAATATTTATAGAAAACTACACGCTTGATAAATAATATCAATTCATGGACACAACATGGCCCAGTATCATTCGTTGTGTCAATGATACTTATAACTTTAAATGGAAATAAAAGTTTACGCTGTAAAGCTGGTAGACTTTTGGATGAATTGGTTACAGAAGGATCGCTTTTAAGTGATGATGTTTTATTGGGGTAAATATAATACTATAATGTTATTGTATTTCATTAATTTTATTTATTATTGTTTTATTTTTGTTTCAAATTTTAGAATTCACAAAGTAATGGATGATTCAGAACTTGTAAAGGAATTTTCAAGACTATCAGACTTATTGTATGAAATCACTAGTAGGCTTAAAATTCATGATATGATTCAGTCTAATATTGTTTGATTAATTTTGTTTTATATTATATATTCAAATTACTTTGGAAACACAGGTTTAGTTCAAGATTAATTTTCAAATAAATTTGCAATTGTTGTTTGTCTAAATGTAAAATAAATTGATATTATTAAATAATGTATGTTTTAGTCATTACTGTTAAATTAAATTAAATTTTAAATTTTAAATTTTCTTAAATATTTTTATAGTCAAATGAAAACCCTTTTAAATTTTTTATACAATTCTTATGCGTAATTAAAAAAAAAAAAAAAAAAACCAATGAATTTAAATTAATATTGTAGCATTTTTACACAAAATATTAAATAAATGGTTTAAAAATTGTCATTCAAGATAGTTAAGATAGTTGCATCATTTTGAATATAATCGTTATATTATTTAAGAAAATTAATAATTTAACTACGCGTATATTTACATAATAAATCAGGAAAGGATTTATTACTTGCAGTGCCTCTAGGTATTTTATTTTATTTCAAATATACTTTTCTACATATGCCATTATACCCTGCCATAAAATAAAAATTAAAATAAACGTTATCAACATTTTGTTTTAAATAATATACATGTATGTAAATATGCAAAATATTATTTCCTACCACGTAGAAAAATGAAATTATAAGACTGATATGATTGTATACCTATTTTAAAAGCGGTATCACTATTGATACATTTACCGTTGGTTCTAATATGAGTACATTATGATTGTACTTCGTAATATTACAATACTATACAAGTTTCGTATACACAATAATAATTATCAATTATTATAATAATAAATATCAATTATCAATTATTGATATTATATTTATCTTTAGATAAAATAATAATTTCATTCGTTACTTATAAGTGTTTTAATATTTAGAGTTTCAACGGTTTGCATATAAAATAGTGGACGAACTTAATATTTTTCTTTTTTTATAAATATTTCGAGTTTAATTAAAAAATAATTTCAAACAATTGTGTTCTCCTTGTTTATAAATATTATCGAAAGTATCATTTACAACAGTCATTTTATGATATTCGCAGAAATTCGTTGTGAAAATGATTATCATCTTCTACAACGTGGACTTGATATATTAAGTGTTTGGGCTATTACCACGGGTCTAGATTTTAATATCACCAAGTGCCCTTCTATGTATTTTTAGATAATTCGTAAATCAATAGTGTATAATTACACTTTGTGTAGTTTTATCCTCGTTAATCCAGGTAAAGCGATCTTGATGTCATACTAGATCAGGAACTCACTTTTCATGAAAAAAAAGGCTCCGAAAACACTTGATTCGTTAAAAAAGTTACCACTGAATTTAGATCGTTGGCTTCTCAAAATGCACTAAATTGCTTTTTAATGAGATCTATTTATTTATATATATATATATATATATATATATATATATATATATATATATATATATATAGTATTCTGTTGTTATTGGGGACCCTAATTTGACCATTCATAGAATCCAGATTGAAAGAGTATACGAAAATTCATTGTTGGTTTTATCGAATTTCCTAAGCTTCTAAGCCAACTTAACTTCAAGATACCTAGTTACCACTAAGGTTCACATTAACCTATTTTCTCAACACTTTATAGTATAAAGTTTATACTACTAATCATTCTCATAATAAACTAATGTTCAAGATGATGCGCATTGCTTATGAATACCATTTTACCTCTTTAGTTAGTTAATATTATGTATTCTTCTTAAATAAAACTATTTCCATTAAACTACTATTATTTGGAACACATCTCGTATTATATAAAATAAAATAAAATATAAGTGATCTACTCAGAATCGAAGAAATAAATTTATATTTTTAACTACAAAAAAGTTCGATCTAAAAATCAAAACAGTTCTTGAAAAAGCAGTGACTTTTTATAAACGATTCTATTCTGGACTTACTCCATCCCTTTATATAAAACCTTGCTACCTTCACAATTCCTGGAAATCTTCTTAGAAGGCTTAAAAGTATATGGTATTGAAATATTCTGAATGCTTAATCTAAAGAATAATATATACGAATAATTACAATTATAAAAATAAAAAATAAAACAAGTAAGGTTAGTGTTGCCGCTAGGTGACTCCTCTCATCAAACTAATCATGTAAAAATATCTATTTCATAATATATTCTTATTGTTCCTAAAGTAATAGATTGTATGTATCGAGTAAATAAAAAAAAAAATCTATAAAAAAAGTGTATACCTCAATCAACCAATTAAAATAGACGTTAACTGAAAGTTATGTAAAACGTGTATTTTTATATTTTTAGGATATAATATATGATATTCTACGATTATGTTTAATGCCTATTCGACTTGATGTATTGATGAAGGAAAAATTCACGGAAATAATCGTACAAATAATACCTATGTAAAGCGTAATTAAATTCTGTTGGCCATAGCAGTTACCTTGAATTTATATATCCAGCATTACTTATCATTTAGTGCAGTGTTATCCTGTAATATTATAATATTTATGTTTACTTTATACATGCATTCGACAATGCCATTATGGTGTTTTTATTGAAGATGAATTTACTGAGCATATTGTTTTCATATTTTTGCTCGGTAATACGATTATCGAAATTAATCAAATAATATACATTGAAAATTATTATAGTAATAATTATTACTCTTTTATACCATTTTATCATGTAAAATTGTTTTTAAATAGGAAACGATTATTGTCAAAAACCTAATGGAATTGTAACGGCAATAAAATAATATTTACGAACGTAGGAAAATTGCCTATTCGTGTCGCCGCGTTATAAAAAAAGTGTAAATTTTATCCGAACCACTAACGCTATAATAATTCTCATTACTTTTAAAATATGTTCAAAAAATATGATAATAATAATAATAATGATAATAATTAAAAAAAATAGTAATACAATATAACCTCGATAAGACGGAATCGCTTGGGACTATGACATTATTCCGTGATCAAAAAAATTAAAATAAATTAAATTAAATATTACATATTTATTTTAAACCAGTTTGTATATAATTTATATTTTCAACTTAATTCTATATTTATACTTATTTATAACATATTTATTTTTAGGCAGTATACATTAATAATAACTATATTTTTTAAAAAAAATCGATTATTGATTTTTGTATTTGTATTAATGTCATCGTATAAAGTATATCGATTATCTATGGTAAGGATTCTCAAACTATGGTATGCGTACCCCTTGAGGGTACTCAACATTTTTTAAGAGGTACGAGTCTGGCCAACAAACCTTTAAATTAAAATAGAGGAAACAAAACATGTGCAACAAAATATTCTATTATTTCATCGTTAAAACAAAAGCCTACCCTTTTCTTTTTTTTTTTATGTTGTTTTCTTGATATCTCAATTCTGATAAAACAATGTACGCTAATATGTTACGATATCACGTTAAATAAGATTTGATTTAAAATATTTACTCAGAAAAACTTGAATTACTAACCGCAATTGATTTGTTAACAGAATTGAAAAATATTCTTTCTGAATTTAGATCTAATAACAAAAACTTCGAAGTGGTATTTGGTAATACATTAAAAGTTTATCTGAGTTTAATGTATGTAAAGATTCTAAGAGTTAGGAATTGGAAAATTTCATGTATAGTTGATACTAATGAAGATATATAATTATTACAGAATCTAAAAAAAAAAAAATATGTATTCTTGTTTTTTTGTAACTTTTGATGAAATGTCTAGATTTAAGAAATATTAAGTACAATTTCCACAGTTGGAAACGAATACATTTTACAAGCACTGATAATGATTATGTTTGTAAAAAGTATTTGATATTAGTATTGATGAATTAAAAACTGAAATCAGACTACTTAAAAATATTCTAAATATAAAACACATAATTGCCTAGAAATTCATAAACAGTAATTATAACTCAGTAACACCAATAACTTCGTTTATCAAACTAATAAGATATTTTTATTAACTTGTATAAAACAATATCTGTAACATTATTCTTCATGCAAGAGAGCTTTTTCTTAGCTAAATATTATAAAATCTAAACTTCGGACTAGTATAAATCAAGGATCGTCTTGATAGCTTATTTTTTATAAGTATCGAACAAGAAGTATGTATGAAACTTGATAATTGAGAAATAATTGAAGAATTTAAAGCATTAGTTCCAGGGACTGATCGTTGTACCTTGAATTTATTTGTTTTTGTGTAACTAATATTTTGTTTATTATCATTGGTGGAAATCATTCATTTCTTCAACAATTAATATAATATAGAAAATTGGTCAAGAGTTAGAACTTTTTCTTATCGTTTTAATCATACCTGCTCACTTTTAATATCAATATGCTTCTTATATTTTATCTTATTTTATTTTATTTTATTTTATTTATTTTTTAATGTATTATTAATTTATTTATTTTTATTTATAGCCATTAATAATTTTAATTTAATTTTCTAAATTTAAATTTTTTATAAAATCGTCGAAGGCATACAAATTGAGCATCAAAAAAATGGTTAAATAGTTATAAGAAGTATTTTAAGTAGAAGACAATCTAAACATTTTAAGTATTAAAATATACTTATTTTTTTTACATTTACAGTTAAAAATAACAAAAAATAATATAATTTTTTCAAAATTAAAAATCAACGGAAAAAATTGTGTTGCTCACAATACACAACAAAATTACAACAGTTTTTGTTTAGAAAACTTTAATTACTGTTTAAAAATAAATGTTATCCGAAGTACCTATATTGACGTCTTCATAAAAATTGTTCTATTGAATACCCAAAGACTATAATTTTTGTTTTTAAACATCATAACCAGTAAATCCAAAAATGTTAGAAAATCATACTTCATGATGTTATGACAACGCAAGAAACATGACAACTACCTATTGAAAACTAATAACATGTAATCGACTGTTAGTTGTGTACTGTTATGTAAATGTTAAATAATTTCGTATAAATGTATATGCAGTATTTATTGCAGTTTTAGAATTTCTTTACTTTTTCTGCAGCTCACGCATTATAAGTATACTCGTATTGATATACGCATTTATCAAAACAAGTCAATTACCAAAGATGAAAGTGAATACAATGTCAGTCAAAAGTACGTAAAATCTCAGTAATACGTTATTTCATGATGCAACCTGGTGATCACATAATTTTACAATTTTAAATTGCATAAAATTATTAAATTATACTTAAATTATTGCAATATTAATTATTATATTTTCATAATTTAGTATTATGCTCTAAAACAGACTGGTCAATCTTTCTAGGAATATAGGTCGATCGTTATAAAAATTGATTTTACCACTATCAATCTGTCACGTAATAAATAATCGGATAATGTGGATTGCTATATGTATTCTAGGAATTTTCCTTTTTTTAAAGACCTAAATTCTCCTGGATGTCGATCACCAGGGACTTTCAAATGTATTTAATGTTTCAAATGTAGTTAACTTGTTTGAAAAGGTTGGCGATCCCTGCCCTAAAATATGGAACTGATTAAAAGGTTAGGTTGGAAATTTTCAAAAATTAAATCTACGATTCTATGATTTAATTTAAACATTGAAAGTGCATTTATTTTAAAACGCTCCTAATATCACTGCACACATAAACACTTTATATTTTCAATACCTAGTCATATTAGTATAGCATGTATATATAGTTAGTGTTTATTTTAAAAGTTTTACACTGAAGTATTGTAAATTTTCAAGGGTTATGCGATATGATGTAGAAATATATAATTAATAAATAATTATATGTTTTCGGAAAGGAGAGTCATCCCTCTGAAATAAACATTGTAACATATGTATTTTGCATGTATGTGAATATATAGTTTTATTGATAGTAAGTAGTTAATAACAATTGTTATTTCAGCATTGATTCATAAGTTTATAAAGTGAGATATTAAAATTAATCTTGCATTAGAATTAGTCGGGAATGCTCAATTCACTGATCTTTGAAAATTTGTTAAAAGATAAATGATATAATATGCATAAGAACCGACTTCTAATTTTTAGCACGGGGGCAAATACTCAAAAGAAAAATACTATTTGTACGTTTTACCTAAATTCTATAATTGAAGTACGGGAACGATGTCGCTTTTAAAATTAATGTACTAGAGTGGTTGCCTCCGTGAAGTCGGCGCCTATTATAATATATTATTTTATACTTTTCAATATTTTAATATTTGTTAATAAGGTCTACGCGTCAAAAATACTCAAAAACATAAAACATTTAAAACTTAGGCTAATATTAATTTATTTCAAAAATAATAAATTGCATTATATTTTTAGTCTTAAATGAAAAACGTTTTACACATTTTTACCGAACTACAGCTCTAAGTTCTTACTTCATACACTAGTTTGTTTTTTTTAGCCATAATTTTTTTTTTTTCGTAATGACATATGCTATTAGTTATTATTTACTAATTTGTCTTACAAATAATATGCGTAGTTCTTATTTTTTAACAACTTAAACTCTTTAAACTTAAAAAATGCATGGTAACATGTATATGATTAATTTACTAATTAATATATATATATATATATATATATATCATAACTGTTATATTTTTATAAGTTTTTTTACGTAAAATGAAAATAATTTTGTCTTAACAAAAATATTTTGAGATGTTATACAAAGTTTTTCATACTTAAGTATCTCTTACTGATAGAAATATTAACTGATCAACTGACTTCTTTTACTCAGAAACGTTTTTTTGATAGTATTATAATATGTATATATAATATTAAAAAAAAAAAAAACAATACAGCTATATCTTTCACTAGTTTTTATACCATCCCAATCTAAGAAATTCGCCCTTTTTCATTTTTAGTCAGGCTAATTTTGTATAAAAGCCACCCAATCCCGTTAATATTAGAGAACCAATAGTGAATATTAAAAATATTAAATGTCGTTATATTTTTATTTAGTTGCGTAAACAAATAGTTGATCTTCAACACAATTAACTCTATACTTGGAAAATAAATGTTAGGTATATTACGCTTTCACGAAATATTTGTTAAATACCACTCGTTTTTATCTTAATATTCAATTTACAGATGCTAGCAGAAATCTGAGATTTCACGTACCACAACAGTCCGGCGGTCACCGACAGTTCGACTCTTTCGGAGGCGGTGGCCGGCCGAGATTCAACCATCATCAACCGCATCCGAGGTACGGTGGCGGCGACGGTGGTAGTGGTATTGGTGGTAGACCGTCCAGGTTCAGCTGGGTTCAAGGCGGGAGAAAACCACTGAGGTTCAACCCGATGCTGCAACAGCGCGGTAGAGACAGCGGTGGTGGCGATAGGTCGGACTCCAATGATCCGAAGAGAACTACTGCGCCGGCTCGGTTCAACGACCGTTACAGGTTCGACGTGCGCAACATGCCCATCTATTTCCTCTTACGGTGACGTGCGCAAACACATCGACGGGTCGGCGATCAAGATCCAAAAGCATGAGCAGGGCGTGGCGTTCATGCGGTTCGATAACAACCACAAAAAGAACCTGGCGTCGTGGATGTACGGGTACAAAGGCAATAACGTGGTGGTCAAACATTTGAACGACAAGGAGTACGAGCGGAAGGACGCGGGCGACCGACCGTACCCCACTACGGTGGCAGCGACGGCGGGCGTTGTAGACCTGGTGAACCACGATGGTGATGGCCAGCCGTCGGCCAAGAAACGTAAGAACGACGAGTACAGCAAAATATCTGAATCAGCCACTATAAACACCAGCCCCACAACCCGGCAACGGTGCCCGCGCAGCCGTCCATCCAGCCGAACGTTCGTGCTGCCCGACAAGATACACATCACGTTGGGCAAGTTTGGCCGACCCACCGGCGAGTCGTACTGCGAGTTTAGCACCGTGCAAAAGGCGCACACGGCTCTGATCAAAGATCAGTGTTACATGGGCCCAAGCCTGGTGCACGAGTCGCCCATCAACCGGTCGGACATGGTTGAAGCCATTACCAAGCCAATGCAACAGCGCGACCACCGTCGGGAAGTGTCTTGGGCACCGGGAGGCGGTAGTGGCAATCGTGACCGCGGCAGCGTTGATGGACCAAGGGCCAAGCACCAAGGGCCTCAGTACGGCGGTTACACTCCCCGCATGCGCGGATCCGGACCGGACGGTTGTATGGTGGCTGTGGAAAACGGCGCCGACGTGCAGGAGATATTGAAATTCTTCTTCGAATTGAACAGCCGGAACGTCGTCAAGCGGTTCAACGACTCCGGCAAACTCACCGGCGAAGTACTTGTCAACCTCAGGAACCCACAGGAAGCCATGAGGGCCGTTCGCGTGCTCCAGAACAAGTTCATCTTCAACCGGCCGGTGCGCCTCGCACTCTTGTGAGACCGTTAACTCTTGATTATTGTTGTTGCACACACCGCTGATTACTTTGTGTATAGATTTTTCATTGTTCAGCATTTCACCTATGATTTTTACACTTATGTATTATATTATATAAAAGTCTAATGACACAACAAACGTGTGTTTACTGCTGTTCATACTGTACTGTATACACCTCGACTGCAGTGAGTTCCCCCGGCTATTTTATTTGTATACAAATATTTTTTCTCTTCGTTTCAAGTATTTCCCATATTTTTCTCCGGTTGATTTCCGTTTTCATTTCAACGCGTCACTTCCAAGAGGACAAATCTAAAGATTTTATTATGATTATTATTACATATAAGTTAAAAAATATGTAAATATTTCTTTGTGTGAAAATAAATATGCTGTTATTTAATAGAAAATTTGTGTCATTAGGTTGATTTTTTTTTTCATTTAATTTCTATGTTTCAAATGATCGGTTTGTATAATATTATGTTGACGAAAGTCATTTTTTTTACACTGGTACAACCTAGTTTGTACGTTATAGATTATTATATTAATATTGTTGCATCCGTTTAGTTAAATCGCAATTACATTTAGTGGGCATCTGTTTTGTGAAGTTCACGTTTTTCTTAACTATATGGATATTTTTTCTTCAAACGAATAAGAGTAATTTTTATCCACAGTATAAAATATTCGATTAATACAATTTACCGGCTACAACTCATTAACGCACGAAAATGTTTTTCGAATTTTCCCATGAATGTAGTTATTTACTTGGACATTAATTGTGGATGTTTATTGACTGTTGCGTAATTATAATAAAAATCATGTTAATAATGTCAAATATAATCATTAAAACTTTTCTGCTGTATAACCACAATTATTCTTCACTACATTATAAGTATTTTTTAAGTCGAAAAACAGTTGTACATACCTGTTAGTTATAATTTATGAATGTAAAAACGATATTGCCAGAGAAAAAAATAAAAATATAGAATCAATTAAAAATCATGGTACATAAAAGATAAAACATATAATCTTGATGTATTGCTCTACTGTCGAATTCAAGAATATGGCTGCAGTGGCTTAACCAAAAAAGGAGAAGGCCCTAGGTCCAGACTCCCCCTTGAGTATTTCTAAAACCCGAGAATGACCCGAGAATCGAAAATCAAAATAGTGCTACCAACCATTTTAATTGTAGTCACAGACATTTACCTAAACGTGTTTATTTTTTAACGTTTATGAGAATCGCTCATCGCAATATAATATTTTATCTAGGGATGGGATTTTCAACTCAGTGACACGAATCAGCTCATTTTAATCAGTTCACTTAAATGAGTTGACTCACCAAGTCAACTCATTGAGTCAACCACAACTTCCAATTCATCAAATTTTTTGATAACACGTCATAAAGGCGCGTTTAGACAGTCCGAGTCTGACTCGTAGAGGGCTATCGAAAGAAAATCACGCTTGCGACGAACCGTCTATATCTAAGCGTGCGTCTAATCGTCTAAACGTCATTAACGTGTAATAGGCTCCTTTTTCTTGTTGGGTTATGTCTCACCACAAGAATGACACGCTAGTTGGACTCGCCGTCTAAACGAGTTTAAAAAATTAGCTAGATCACTATCAATCAATAATCATAAAATGTCAATGAACTATTGATTTATAAAAAATGTGTATAGTTATTAATCTTACACATTGTAAACAATAATTTATTGACTGTTGTAAAATGAAATATAATATTTTGATCAATTATTTTTAATTTAGTATACCTAACCATTTATAATGTATAACCTGTTAAACTTTAAGTGTATATTACAATTGAATTATATGAGAAAAATCATATGAAACTTGTAAATACATTGAAAAAAAAAAATTAATTATTGTAGGTAGTTGATTATTTATACCAGATTACTTATTAGTTAGGTTCGGGACTTGTTGCACTTAAAATTATCGAAATATGCAATTAAAATCATTAAAATATTTAGCTAATTTTTTATTTTGTTTTTGAAAACACATAAGACATATAATAATTATAAAAATAAAAATTTAAAAATTGGATAGATTGGTACATAATAAAAGTAGAAAAAAACAACAAATTGATTATAATTTATAAAAAAAACTGATAGAAATATACTAAGAAATAACGTAAACTCGTGATATTCGATCAGTTAACTGTGATTAACTAACGAACACGTACTGCTTTTTATTTCGTTATACAATTTAGAATCTAGTTGTCATTAGGTTTTACCACAGTTATATAAATACGTACATGTCCCCAGCACCCCCACATGCGAAATTCGAACTTTTTTTTTGCTAAATATTTAGTATGCAATTTGTATGAATTTGTATGCCAATTCCCGAAATTTGTACGAACTTTGTTCAGGCACTACGAACGAAAAACCGGGGCGGTGCTGGGGACACGTGTCTCCAGCACCCCCCAAATAGAACCGTTAAGGGTATTGCAGTTTTTTTGGTCTCATCATTTAGTACTTATTTTGTACGTATTTGTATGCCTATTCCCGAAATTTGTACGAACTTTGTTGAAACACTACGAACGAAAAACCGGGGCAGTGCTGGGGATACGTGTCTTTGTATAATGATTTTTGTCATCCGTAATGTAGGGGTTGATATCGGTAAATTAATTTAACCTCGACTTTTAATGTACAATAGTCAATAATATACGTTAGATACCCGAGTTAAAATAGAATAGTTTTCATGAAACTATACAAATCATAGTTTATACAAATGTATTTAATATTTTAATGTCAATTTAGAACAGATTGACCGAAAAAATGTAAATATTACGAAAATAAGCATTTATACAAATATATCGTTAAAACATGCATTTATTAGCCCTAACCCATGAAATATACAAAAATATGCAAAATAAAATTTGGTATTTGAACTTTAAATAAATCAAAACAAATGTTAGCCGAGTCCATTTTATTTAATATACAGTATAGCAAAGAGATATAGGCAAATAAAATTCACAGCTCTGGTAATTAGATATTTCCTGTACTATAAATTATAATAATCTTTGATTTTCCATGAATCTATACTCTAGAAATTCAATTCCAATTTGTTAATTATCTTTAAAGAGAAATACATTCAACAGTATAATATCTATGAGGAAAACCGAGGGATTTTTTAAACAATTAATCGAAGGACATCTTTTTAATAATGATACTAAATTTCGAGAATTTTTCAATGTGAATATAGAACAATTTTATTTTATTTTATCATTGGTCAAAAAATATCTTACAAAGGAACCAACTATCCGAGTACCTGAACCAATATCCGCCGACGAAAAATTAGCATTAACTTTTAAGTAAATATTTTAGTCAATAATATTCAATAAAATGTATTTATTATTTATTTTTTATTATTATTTATTTTATTTTATTTATTATTATTTAATAATAAACAATATTTTTCTGAAATAGTTTTCCAGATAGTTTCTTTGTGATGTAAATCTTTGTGCTTAGGGTGAGCACTATCAAAAATTTCTCGGTTTTGTTGCACAAATTAAATTAAAACTTCATCCTCAGTTGAGGAAAATACAAATTTTAAATTTTAATCATAAATGCAAGTAGGAAAACAGTCACATATAAATAGCATGTAGGTATCTAGTATCAATGCGTCTGACGCTGAGTTTGGACGCTGCAGGGAAAACGTACTTTTACTGTGGGTTTCGATGATGTTTGATGACATGAAAAAACATTCAACCCCAATGAAGTTGACAACAATAGTTCCGTGTGAATACTTAATATACACAATTTGAATATACAACATACATACTATGCTGTGTATTAAGTTCTTTACTAATGTTACTTATGTAAAAATTATAAAGTAAAATAAATGTACATGAAAAATTATACTACATCATTATTATATTTAATCAACACAATTTCAATTTTCCCTTTGTATTATTATTATAATTAAATATAAATTAACCAACGAACAATTAACATAAAATATATAATCATCCCTTGGTTATTATAAAAAATATGTCTAAATATATCGAGCACTGTAATAACAATGTACTATGATGTACTATAAAGAATTTATAAAACTAATATATTACCAATTCTTATATTTATAAATATTTTTTGCCTAATTATAATATCATGTGGCAAAGATAATAATGAGGATATACTAGAGGTTTCTATTTCACGTGTAGTTAAATTCACGGATACACGTGAAATTAAAATTCACGTACGCAATTACGTGAATTTATGAATTTAAATACACGTAAATCCGTGAATTTTGTTATTAAATCACGGGTTTATTATTACATTTAAAATTGTATTTTCAATACATTAAATATCTTCCAATGGCTTACTAATTCCTAAAAATTACTATTTTAAACTAGTAAAACCGTAGGCTTTAACGATTCGTAGAAATTTCCACATCGCTGTCGTGTACGTACTTCGTAGTATATTTATTAATCCACCCGTTCCGTCATTTTACGATAGTATTGTTTATGAAACATTTATTTTTAGAATATTAGGTATAAATTCTTTTAGTTTTTAGTTTTTACGGAAATTATTATCATATATTTTTAAATATATTATTAACATTTAATGAATTCAGTAAATATTATGTTTTAAGCACACGTGAATTAAATACACGGATTTTTAAATTTAAGTTCACGTGAACAAAAAACACGTGATCACGTGAAACCTAATTCACGTTCAAATTCGAGAGCTTTAGGGTATACCGAGTAAAGATATAATTCTCTGAAAATGATAATTCTACATATGCATTGGATCCAGTGTTGTGCCATACCTAAATTGATCTAGATAAATATATCTAGATACCTACGTTATCTAGATAAAAACTTAATATCTTTATCTTATCTAGCTAAAAAATAAAATTGACATTTAAATATCATCTAGATAATATTTGTAGGCATCTAGACAAACTATCTAGATAATTCACTAAGTCCGTAACTAATAACTATTTTACAATACTTTCATATTCAATATAAAATAAATAAATAAATAAGAAATTTAGCTACAAATATTAAACAATTATCATATAGTTAAAAAAATATTTTTGAAGTACAACACAACCTTTCCATGATCAGCACATCAGTTTCGACATCTAGGTGAAATCGTCTTGGTGATATAACATTTAATAAATTATTATGTTGCCGATCTAAACAATAGATTTATTATTATTTTTAATATTTGTATGTATACTTGCATAGGTACAAGCATTTTGATACTCATTTTCACTATGTTATTTTAAACTTTTACTATAAAATAATTCATTTATTTTTTTCAATATAATAATATGTTTGTATACCTATTGTTTTTATATTTATACAAACATATAATGTTATAAGTAGGTACTTATGTTATTTAGTGATATTTTCATAATTGTGCACAAGACAGAAGAATCCCAATAAAAACTGATTTTAAGTCTTAAAAACTTATCTCAAACTAAAGTAGGTATAATATTATAACTAGGGCTGAGTATGAGTATGAACTCTATAGGTGGCTTATTAATTTTTAAAAAAATGTATTGTTATTTATGACATTCAATAATTATAGTAAATTTGAATTTTCTTCAACCTCATAGACAATATTGATGTATTAAAATATTTAACCTATATATGAATCAAGCAGGTATCACTTCACATCATAATATTATGTTTTATTTTATATTTATATTAAATTAATTGGGAGTGAAAATAAAAAGTTCATAATATAATATATATATATATATATATATATATATATATATATATAAGTTTATATATAATACAGTTGCGTGTAACAAGATACTTTTTTTTATTGAGAATATTTTTTTATGTTTTTTTTAACTTGTTTGGGATATTGTGTAATTTTGTGGATATTGTAATTAAAAATACAGTTATTTTAATTTTTAATTATAATTATAAATTTAAATATTGAAGTAATGTCTTATATACTAAGGTAACTATAGATAAAAATTATTTTATCTATTTATATCTAGATAAATTCAATTTCTGCAGTATCTATCTGTATCTAGATAATTTTGAATTTAGATATCTTATCTATATCTAGATATTTTATTTTTATCTAATCACAACACTGATTGGATCACTTTAATGAATAAAAACTAATAAATACATGAACTCAGTCCCATAACAATAAAGATAATTAACAAATTGGAATTGAATTTCTAGAGTATAGATTCATGGAAAATCAAAGATTATTATAATTTATAGTACAGGAAATATCTAATTACCAGAGCTGTGAATTTTATTTGCCTATATCTCTTTGCTATACTGTATATTAAATAAAATGGACTCGGCTAACATTTGTTTTGATTTATTTAAAGTTCAAATACCAAATTTTATTTTGCATATTTTTGTATATTTCATGGGTTAGGGCTAATAAATGCATGTTTTAACGATATATTTGTATAAATGCTTATTTTCGTAATATTTACATTTTTTCGGTCAATCTGTTCTAAATTGACATTAAAATATTAAATACATTTGTATAAACTATGATTTGTATAGTTTCATGAAAACTATTCTATTTTTACTCGGGTATCTAACGTATATTATTGACTATTGTAC
>JASXSY010001510.1:0-58618 GCA_034509805.1 Sipha maydis
ATAAAATGTGGTACTTCATTACAGACTCGTATGCAATATGGTTTTGGACTCATTGTAGGAGATTTGGTTCCGCTTGAAACAGAAATTTTAGAAGTTCATATGACTTAAAATCTTCCCTCTCCTAACTTTCATCCTTCATCCCTAATCACACTAAGCAAATTATAACTACGCATTTATTAAATTATAGTTGCGGATTTTCTTAGAATTACGCAAAATGTGTCCAAACGCACGTTAAAATAAGCACTGCAGGAAACTAAACAAATTATAAATATAAATATGTGTTATAATACATTATAATAATATGTAATTAATATGTAATATGGGATATAACAATAATTATCGATAAGGAAATATGTAATTATTTTGAAATAATAAAATATATGACAAGAATGGTAGAAGGGCAGTTCTGAATGTAATAGTATTTACAAAATACGCTACCGGGTATACTTTACGCATATTTTCTCAGGAACTGCAATCTACTGTGTTATTATTTACCTACGTGTGCCATTTCTCCTTCGTGTTTCTAAAGCCATCGTCGCGTTGTATATTTATTATGAATTATTTTTTGTCTCGTTTACATTTTATGAGCCACTGCAAAATTATCAAAATTATGTCGATCAATTAATTGCGTAGTTTTTAAAAATAGTTTTTCTCGTACCGTTTGTTTTTAAGACATCGTGGTTATTATCATCGTTTACGCACACACTTACAATATTTGCACGTGGCTCAGTGTACACGCGAGGGCACACACCAAGTGTGAATGATATTATTTATTCATAATATTTATCGTTATGCGTTTTTTTGTCGTTTCTAATAACTTTTAATCGAAAAATTATGTAAATCGTGTTTGTTGAAGGTTCTCTTCGCTTTACCATCACCCCGTGCTGCACCTTGTATATTACACCAATAATAATGTTATCGCACAGATATGTGTGTGCATTGATTGTTCGCATGTACGTGCGTATACGTCGATTGTTCCTCCCGCGGTCGCAGTCAACAACTCCGCGTAGGGATGGACTCGCATAACGTGGGTGGCGAGGAGGTTGGAGAGGTTTCCGATTTCGCAAACCAACAACCCCACCACCACCTATCCCTTCGTCGCTTCCTTTCCGCGTTTCCGCGTGTTCACGTTTGCAAATCCGAACACGTTTCGTGTTTTTATAAGACGTGTGTAATGTGCACGTTGTTACCTGTTGATTACCTCACTGTTGATCACTGTGTATACCATAGTCGAAACATTACCGTTCGCGTGCGCTTGCTATGACGTAATGTTAAACGATTAAAATTTGTTTTTTCTCAGCAGGTCGCGGGAGATGCAGCACGTGTCATCGTCGTCGTCAACAGATTATCATCATCTTCATCAACACATCATCATCGCCACAACCGTTGTGTTCGTCGGACGCGACGTTCGGTGCGATCGATTCCGCGGCATTGGTCGATCGAGGATAGAGGAGAATAGCGTTTGAGCTTACGACGGAAACAACCCCGCCGCCGCACGACCAATCGCTGGTGTTGAAAGCATTGGGTTTTTGTAACGATACGGTTCCCCTCTCCCCGAGCGTCCGTTTGGCAAGTGTATTTATTTCCCCCGTTCCCCATCCGTTTTGTCGGGTGCTCCCTGCGGTCGTGTCCCACCACGTTCGGCGGCGCGTTGTTCGCCGCCGTCGCTGGAAAATCGCGTGCGGGCGCAGCAACAGTATGATGTGCGCCACTGCCGCCACCGTCGATGCCGCCGCCACCGCCGCCACCGTTGCCGTTGATGCCGTCTACGTCGCCGCCTACGTCGCTGCTGTTGCTGTCGTCACGACGGACGTCGTCGTCATCACCGCCGCCGCAGCCGCGGGCATTGCCGCCGTAGAGTGTCGGGGGGCGCCACGCGTTTTCAGTCAACGATGAT
This sequence comes from Sipha maydis, assembly GCA_034509805.1. Taxonomy (NCBI): domain Eukaryota; kingdom Metazoa; phylum Arthropoda; class Insecta; order Hemiptera; family Aphididae; genus Sipha; species Sipha maydis. Next base: position 1,898 of record JASXSY010001510.1, read on the forward strand.
CGCCACCGACGCCGCGGTGTGCACACCATGTGACGCGTGAACCGGCCGCGCGATCATTCGCTGAACTTAATAATACTCGTAAATCACATAATATACATACACACACACACACATATATATATATATATATATATATCACGTATGTACGTGTAAATAGTGCGCGAGTCGTACGCGTAATAGTGTTTTTACCTCGCTTGCCCGTGTACTGCGAAAAATAATATAAACGGACATTTTGTTAAAAAAAAACTGTTTGCGCAACCAGACGAATTTGTTTTTTTTTAATACCGATTACCATTGTTCATTATCATCGTTAATATAGTTCGTCCCTCCCGTTACACACACACATTATCCGAAAAATGAAGTACAAATTTTTGCTCAAAAACTGCCGATCATCATGAACGCCATCAGGTGGTTGTCCGTGCTGGTCTGGTTGTGGTCGCTGTCCGCGACTGTGGCCGACGAGGAGAAGATATGCGGCAGCATAGTGGTGCGCAACACTGGCGACCGCTTGTCCGCGCTGCATAATTGCACCATCATCCGAGGCCACGTGCAGATCGTGCTGCTGGATGCGACCAAGCCGTCCGACTTCGACATTATCAGCTTCCCACAGTTGCGCGAGATCACTCAGTACCTGGTCGTGTACCGCGTAACCGGGCTCACCAGCCTGGGAAAACTGTTCCCCAACCTGATGCTAATACGCGGCCTGCACAGCTCGCAGTCCACTTTTCCCGGGTTGTCGTTGATGATCCACGACAATGCGGACCTCAGAGAAATCGGGCTGTATAGTTTAACTAACATCACCCGGGGCTCCATCATCATATCCAGAAATGCTCGTGAGTTGCTCTCTTGTCATCGTTGTTATTGTTAGTTTCATCCCCCGGACGATTACCCCAATCGACTGCACGCGGTCACTTCACCACTACTACCACCACAGGTATCGGTCGTACGCCGTGTCAACATTGCTTCCAAGAGGACTTTCATTTTTTTAAAAAAAAAAAAAAAAGTATACGAGTGTTGTCGGTGCGGGTTACGGGACGCAGCTTATGGGATTTTATTAATTTCCTACTCGAAAAATCCAACGTTCGTGCAACAATCTGTTATGTATTTTATGCCGGGAACTAGGTATCTGCAACTATTCCACCGACCTGTACTTCTTGTATTATAACAATGTCTGTGTGGCATCATCTCGGACTTAGTTCTCTTAGACTCTTAGTTCAAGACCCATTCGTGCAGTTGGTTTTAACAGGGTTTGAATTTGCTGTAATAATCGTCAATTTCATCAGACGATTATCAAAGTAATAAAAACAAATACTTTATACGTGAAATGGAGGTAGTTTTTCGTATACTTTTTTGTTGTTGCTCGCTAATATTTTGATTATTTATTTCCAGTCGTAATTAAATAGAATACTTACATTTTATTTCAAATACATAATAGTACATCGTGTTTAAAAGTATCGATGTATTTTTTTATTTTATTTTTTTACTTCATCATCTTTGATATGTTTCATGATTCCTATCAATTAAATAAAAATATATGTCAAGATTAGTCATTGTATATTAATTATGCATACCAAACTTAATAAAATTATTTTTATAATTATATTTGTTCGTACACCGTGTATCTACACACACACACACACACACACACACACAAAAACATACACTTCTTTGATTTTGTTCGGTATTCGGTTCACACTGACCGTTTTATTCGTACCTAACTTTATACAAAATTATCTGCAGTTATTATTCTACATTTTCTACCAGTTTCCATATTTTTTAAATGCTAATTTTAAGTCGATACGTTTTTTAACCTGTACTCGTACCATGTCTTTAGCTATAACAGCTTCAACAGCTACACCTACATATGACGCGTGCCGTCATATTTAGTGTATTTATTACGTGAAGTTCGGTGTAAAATTAATCTCGACATTTTCCTGCTTGAGAGAATGAATGTAATTTCTAGTTATACGTAAGAATACATCAAGAATATTTATGTATGAAAAATCCCAAGGATTATTAAAAAAAAAAAAAAACAATTGCTAAAAACTAAAAGCTCAAAAAATCTGGTTAAATAGTTATTTATTGTTTTTTTTTTATTTATAGAGCCGTACGGTTCAAAATACAATAAAATTACATTTGTGCAAAATTATTTAAAATAAAATTGTGCCTATTATAATTATTAAAAATAATTTCCAAATATCATACATATATATACATATTGTGGAATGTACAAACGAATTTAATAATAATTTCAATCGAAACATTGGGTTTATTTGGAAAATAATCTACAATATTAATATTTGATTATCATGTAATCAATTTCATTAAATTACTGTGGTCATGATATAAAGATAAGATGATAAAATTTATAACCGTTCAAAAATATTGTTCCTTTTTGTATCATTCAACGCAAATGTGTTCATCAGATAAGTTTGGTTAATTGTTTTATAGTTTCGTTTCTTATTATTGTATATTTTTGTACATTTTTTTCTGCTGAACATTGTTTTCTATATTTTTACGAGAAAAATGTATTTTATCTATATCCATTACAATAAAATAACGGGAAGTAATTATTGTAAAATTTATAAATATTAAAGAATTTGTTTTGTTGAGAATCATAAAAAATCATAAAATTGAATCTTCTTGAAAGTTCTAGATTAATTATTCGATTTTTGGTTTTTTGAGAAAAGGCTCGTATTCCAGTATGATTAGAAAAACATTGTATAACTAAAGTTGAATCTAAATATGATGAATGGAGAACACTTCTAAGAAAACACAAAAAATCATAAAGAACTAGAAAAAATATTTTTGAAATCCTTAGAAATTTGCAACCTGATATTTGATGTTTTTTTATTGTTAAAAAAAAGTTATAGTCCAATGTTTAGAGATTTTCGTAAAAATCACAAAACTACTAAACTTCAAATATCTAGGGGCGTTGTTTAAAGTTTAATAAATGATTTCAAACTTCGCAGTTAATATTATATCAGGTAAAATTTTTATTTTTAAGAACCATCCTTGTTGAATATACACCCTGATAAATCGTAAATGGATAAATAATTTGTTATTATGGTATATATTATTATTTTACGCACAAAAAAAGTTTCGTAGGGATTCACATTTAATTTATTTAATTTATTTCATCATAAAGGATGATTACAGATAATTTTGAAAAATAATAAATTAGTATTATCAATTTTAAACATAATACTTAAAAACACATTATGTACAAATAAATATAAAATTACAATGAAAATAAATCTGATTTGTAGCAACATGATTTTGTGATTTTATAAGACTAAAATAATATCAAAAATAAGATGATCACTATTACTATTTCGAATTTCATTTTACAGGTAGTTTATATAACTTATTCGCTCTAACAGAAAATAAAACACACATATATATATATATATTATTTACGTTCGGATTTAAATTATATTTCTTAGATGAAATTGTTTCAACAAACAATCTCACTATAATATTTCATATATTAATATTTCTATATTAATTTTTTTGATATTTTTGTAGGATTATGTTATGCAAATACAATCGATTGGGGCCAAATCACTAATGGTGTTAGTAATGATGCTAATATAATCAATGATAATGAAGTTGCATATAAATGTCAAGGGTGCTCAAATTCAGGATGTCCAGAAGATAGATGCTGGTCACAGGAACATGGACGATGTCAATTAGGTCGATTAAAAGGTTGCCATCCTTTATGTGCCGGTGGTTGTCATGAACCACATTCTGCTAAGCATTGTTTTGCTTGTACTGCATATTTGCATAATGGCGAATGTATTAAAGAATGCCCCCATGGCCTGTAAGTATAATTATTAACTATCTGGCTTTACTTTTTGTTTTATTCAGCATATTGATAATTGTTTTATTGTTTAGTTATGGTCATCTTGGGGAGTGTTTGACTGATGAAAAATGTTACCTTATGCCAGTAACCAGAGAAGAATCTACTCCAGATGAATTGAATTTAAATTATATTCCATTTGACCGTATGTGCCGTGAAGAGTGCCCATATGGGTTTGAAGTCACGCCAGATAAAAAGAGTTGTACACTATGTACTAAAACTGAAAATGGAAATTGTCAACGTAACTGTAATAGTTTCAAAATTAGTGATGATGTGTTAAGAAGAAATGATGAATACCGGTTTCATACCAACTGTACAACTGTTAAATCTTTAGAGATTGAAGTCAAGTATGGAACTAGTGAAGATGTAGAACGTCGATTGGAAGAGTACATTGGTAAAGTTGAAATTATATTGGATCAGCTAAAGATTATACGGTCATATTCATTGACTTCTTTGAATTTCTTGCGAAATTTATATGAAATACGCGGTGAAAATACCGTTAATAAAATAGCTTTGGTAGTACGTGGAAATAAGAATTTACAAAAATTATGGACTACCAAAGAAAATGAAACCCGTGCTGTAAAGATATTAAATGGTACAGTTTCATTTCATTATAACCCTAAGTTATGTATGTCAGAAATATATAAGTTTGGAAATTTATCTTCTCTACCTGCATTTTCAGATATAGAAGTATCAAATATATCTAATGGAGATCAGTTTGCATGTACTGTTTATAATTTATTAGTAGAAACGGTTAAAATTGAAACACAATCTATTGTTTTACGCATGCATAAACCTGTAGAAGTGGATAATCTAGAAAGGTTTTTAGTTTATTTTATTGAAGCTGCTAAATGGAATGAATCTATTGAGACTACTGAATGTGAAGGTTCTAGTTGGAAAATTGATGATATTAGTTCCAAAAGAGTTCTCAATGAGACTGAAATCTACCATGTCATTACTAATTTAGAACCAAACACTGAGTACATTTATTATGTTAAAACTTATACCATTGCATCCACAACTAGTATGAGTAATATATTTCATAATAAAACTCTTCCATCAAAACCGTCCACCCCTCAATACTTCACAGCTCAACCAGTGTCAAGTTCTGAAGTAGAACTGACTTGGAAACCTCCTTCACACCCTCATGGTAAATTAGTTCAGTATGTTATCAAAGGATTTCATTTAAAGGACGACCAAGCTGTTTTGGACCAGCGTAGTTATTGTAAAAATATAACATTTAGAGGTGATAGGGAGAGCTACAATTCTTCTCCATCAATTATAAGTAAACTGCAATCACATTCTGATCAAAAATGTGAGAAACAATGTGAACCACAAAAAAATACTGATTTTGATATGTGTAATGATTTTGAACATGGTATTGACTTTGATTTAATTCCAGTTCACAGTCGCAAGTTGATGTTTGAAACTTGCAGTAATTTTCTTAATACTTTCATTAATTCAAAGTGTATGGCTATGCAACACAATGATGAGACTTATTTCCAAAATAATATGAATGAGAATTGTACAGAAATGTGGTCAGTCAGTAATGTACTACATAATATTACAGAAGTAGATGGTAGCATGTCTCATTTGTACTACCAATTAAATGAAAATGAGACATCAAAGACTATTACACATTTAAAACATTTCAGTCGATATGTATTGTCCATATTGGTCTGTAGAGAGGTTGTTCAACAAGAGCTACTAAATTCAAGTAAGCACGTAGACTCTTGTAGCCAAGAGACATTGATATTAGTTCGCACATCAAAAAACAAAGAAGCCGATGTTATTGACAGTGATCGTATTCGTGTTTATGTGAACAATCATACAGTCAACATTTCCTGGGAGGTACCAACTTTGATAAATAGTTTAATACATAGTTTTAAGTTGGATTACAAGCGTGTTGATGTTGTAAATTATGTGTCTGTATGTATTACTATGAAAGAATATGAAGATGCTGGCCGATCGTATGTTATCAAGAATATGGTGCCTGGCAAATATCACTATAAACTCCAAGCAGTTTCATTAGCTGGAGAGGGACCTTTTACCAGTTTGAAAGTATTTGAAGTTACCAATATGGATTCTCTTGAAAATTTACACTTAGTCCTTATGATCCTTGTTTGTGGTTGTATATTAATTGTATTAACCGGTGTTATTATACGTACTTACTTTAGTAGAAAATTGTTACAACGTAATAATATGTATAGTCTGGCTAATAATCCTGGTTACATTGGTATATTAGTTGAAGACGAATGGGAATTAGCTCGAGAAGATGTTATAGTACAAAAAATTCTTGGTAGAGGAACATTTGGTACCGTGCATGAAGGTATACTTATGCCCCAAAATATTCCTTGTGCTGTGAAATCTGTAAGCAAGACAAACTTTTTGAGATATCATGCAGAATTTTTAAATGAAGCAGCTATAATGAAAAAGTTTAGTGAAGCATACCATATAGTAAAATTACTTGGCGTAGTAACCAAGAGCCATCCACCTTTGTTGGTGATGGAACTCATGGGCCTCGGTGATTTAAAAAGTGTATTGGTAAAGTGTAAGGAAACCGATAATCCACCTCCACCTAATAGGTACCTATTTGAAAATATTTGAATGAAAGTGATTTAATATATTTTAATGATTATATGTTCATATTTTAGGTATACTATTATCCGTATGGCTGCGCAAATAGCTGATGGTATGGCGTTCCTAGAATATAATAAATTTATCCATCGTGATTTAGCAGCACGTAACTGTATGGTGGCTAATGATATGACAGTTAAAATTGGTGATTTTGGTATGAGTCGACAAATCTATAACGGTGATTATTACCGTAAAGGAAATAAAGGTGAAATGCCTATACGGTGGATGGCGCCTGAGAGTCTAGGTGAAGGTATATTTACCAGTCAGTCAGATGTTTGGAGTTATGGCGTTGTGATCTGGGAAATGGTGACATTGGGTGAACAGCCATATTCTGGCAAAACTAATAATGAAGTTATGGCATACGTTCTTGATGGCCATTTGCTAAAGTTACCAATGTTCTGTCCTGATGTGTTATCTGATATCGTCAAATTGAGTTGGAATTGGATGGCTTCTCAGCGACCAAAGTTCCTAAAAATAGTCAAAACTCTTGATGTTTTTCTGGATGATAATTTCAGGTAGGTTTTGTAAAATAATTTAATTACTTATGTTATTACAGTATTTTCATCCTTTTTATAGATCAGTTTCATTTTATCACAATCATCTTGCAAATGACGAATCGCCTGCTGATCAATCGTTAATGTCTCCATGTACTACGTATGAAGAAGATATAGATAATGATAGCATTAGTTTTGAAGGCGGTGACACGGTAGCTGTTTACAATGCTTTCCATGTAGACAAAAAAAAAAAAATGAGTAATGGACATTTATCGCCAATGTAATTTTATTAACTTAAGTGGCAAAGTTAGTATTTAAGTGAAAATAAACGTTACCAGTAGAGTCTATTTAAAAATAGGTATTATATTTTGTTTTGTTCATATTTTATGAATGGTGCAAACTGTCATATTCTACTGTTTTTATAGACTATTAAGTTGTCTTTGTTAATTTTTTTTTTATTTAATTTAATATTTTTTGATGTACTAGTTTCATTGAAGATTTTTAATTTAGTTTTTTTTTACCACCTAAATGTAAAAACATTGTTCTAGTTTCTAGTCAGCGCGTGGAAATCTTGTCTCTCTCCACCGTCTGTTTTTTTATTTTATTTTTATTATTATTATTATTATTATTATTATTATTATTATTATTTTTATTATTATTATTATTATTATTATTATTATTATTATTTTGTTTAAATTATAATAGATTTTTATCAGTCTACAAAATAAAATTATATTGTCTCAGAAATACTTTTTTGGAACAAATGGACTGTGGTTATGTATAGTTGATAATTTGGCGTACTATTTTTTTTTACTTTTCAATATCCTGTAAGATATAATTTTTTCAATTACCACATATTTGCGCCCAAAAAATATTTTGAATACTGGTTTAATTATGTATCCAAAAAAGTATTTGATATTAAAGAAGCAGATATTTTTTGAAAATATTTTTAAACAAAAGTCTCAATTCAAAAGATGAAAATATAAGACTAATGATATCCCATAATTTTATCAAAAATATAAAGTTATTTATTAATTATGTAATTGTTTTTGATAAATGTTTTTAGAATTTTATTGTTGATACATTTATAATAGTTAAATGTCCATCTTTTAGTAAAATTCTCCATTTCTTGATGTTCAAATTATGTTTACCTAGGTATTAAGGCATGTTTAACAAAAGTAACTGATTTTTTAAATAATTTAACTAAATTGGATCTCCAACTACCAAAATTGTTTCATTTTATATTATCTAATTTTTTTTTTTTATAAGGCAATTTCAATTATGATGATAAGTGCATATATTTTAAATAATATTTCAACCGATAATTAGAAGATACATTTTATACTGTTTAGTATTGGAATAATTGAAAACATGTAATATATGTAATTTTGATTGAAATGATTTTGAAAACGTTTATTTATGTATCATTTGAGTAATTAAATTTTACGTGTAAACATTAATTTTAGTTTGGAAACACTGAAAATATATTTTTTATTTTGAACTCTAAATTTGGTAACTCGTAAAAAGGGGTGGTTAGAGTTGTTATAAATATTTAACTTGTTATTATAACAAGAAAATATACATATACATATTATATACATAAAACATGCCTATAAAATCAAATTCTAAAATACCTAAGTAATATTGAATTTTCAATTATTTCAGTGATCACAAGAAAAAATACATGTTTAAATAAAAATTTGGGTGCCACAGTTAAATTATAAATTTTCCTAATTGTGGCAGAACATAATATTTAAAATAAAATTAACATATTAGTTCCATTGGTTTCATTACTTATAAATACAAGATGGTCATGTGCTTGTAGATATATTGTTTATATGTAAGGCTGACGGAGGGTGCCAGGTTATGTGCCCTAGTGACCCTCTCCGAAATTTTGCAAACGGGGCCATTGTAAATCTAAGAGTAAAGGACTCGAATTTTAACTGATGTTGCTCAAATCAAATATAATTTATTCGAAAATATTTGGTGGAAAATAAATTGTGTTTCATAATAGAAAAAAACAAAATAAAATTTTCGTGAAAAAACTTATCATGATAGTATAACAGCTACAATTGATATACTATCATGATAAGTTTTTTCACGAAAATTTTATTTTGTTTTTTTCTATTATGAAACACAATTTATTTTCTACCAAATATTTTCGAATAAATTATATTTGATTTGAGCAACATCAGTTAAAATTCGAGTCCTTTACTCTTAGATTTACAATGGCCCCGTTTACAAAATTTCGTAAAAAGCTACAATTGATTACAAAAGTACAGATTATAAGTAATGAAACAATATGAGAAAACTATACGATATACAAGGAAAATGTTTTTGAGCGTTTTGTTAATACGATAGTAGTGCTCTATGGTCCAGTCTTGTGCAAAAATCGGTGAAGGATTGGTTCGGTCCGACTTCATATTTTTATGAAAGATTTCAGTCTGGTTTCTAAAATATAATCAGATCGGTTCGTTTTGGACCGGTCGGTCCCTGTTGGGTGGTTACGGTTCGTTTGAAATCCATTGAACAGCGATTTTAAAGACATTATTTATAAAATTATTAACACGTAAATTATAGGATCTACATTTTACCCTTGCTCCGTTGTTTACGTCATACTTTGTAGGTATATATCAGTGTTGTACACGGTGCTTATTAATAATTATTAGGTATCGAAAATATTTTCAAGAATATTTGTTGCAATTATTCTCGTACGGGTGACTTGGAAGGGTTTATATACAGCTTCTAAGCCGCGAAAAGTCGATAGAATTTTTATTTATAAACAATGTGTACTTTTCTATATATTACATATTATCAGTTTTGTAGTTTTGTAATAATCTAGTAATAATCTACGATCAGTTTAAATCTATTTCGGCCAGCACAATTTTCTTTAAAATTTTTAATTATAAAAAACTTATGAATTATGATTGTATTTAAAAATTTGATATTTTAAAAAAAAAAATTATCTAATACTTCGTGAAAAAATAATAAAACAATTGGTAATACAATTAAATGTTATAATATAATACATTAGTCGAATAAAAATACAATAATATTAAAATATGCATTCAGATTAAGTTTTATTTTTTATAATTATATGATATTTGTTTGAAAAATTTGTAATGACATATTTTATTATTTTTAAAGTCTTCAATGAAAGCTTTATTTCGTCGTTGTTTCACATATTTTATATCACGAGGTGTTTTTAAAATGTTGATACTTTTAATTGTTATGTCTATATCTATTTAGACTTAATTTATTAGTATAGCTAACCAGCTTATTATGGGTGTAGTATGCATAAAAGCGTTGATTAAAATAAAAAGTGGAACGACTCGCCAGCATTAGTAGTTCTAGCCAAACTTGCCGACGCAGCAGCCCAATATTGAGGTGGAAAGAAGCTTTCTTTATTTATGGAATTGTCAATTAAGTAATTATAGTATTTTTTTAATCATTCATCATTAGGACAGTCTGACATAAAATTATTTACAAAACATTCTGATACTTCATGTGGGTCTAAAAACAATAATCCAAAAGTGTGTCCAAAAATTTTCAATGCGGTCTGGTCTAAAAAAAATTTAGCCATTGGTTCGGTTCGAGTTCGATCCTTTGTTCGGTCTAATCCTTGAAATTATGGACTGTGCAAAGTACTATAAGATGCTCTAATTTTTTTTTTAAAAAGAGAACTAAAGAAAAATTGAAGAAAAGATCTATTTTGTAGATTTTTTATTTTTAATGTAAGTACATATATGTTAATTAAAAAAAAAAAATATTTTTTATAATTATTTTTTCGATATTTTTTTTGTAGCTAAATAAAATATTTAAAACAATACAAATTTTTATATTTAAATAACTTTGAATCAAATTTTGTTAGCGGAACAATAAAAACGGTACTATATTACAGACAAGATATTTTTATTTTTTTAGTCATAAATCCGTAGATTTGTTTATCGAAGCTCTCTGTGTTTCTCTATCATAACAAAATTCTTTCAGGTCTTTGTAATTTTCATAATTTGTATCCTGCATTATCTGTTTTATTTATTCTGTCCTTGGTCACAATAATTATTTGAAGAACTTCAATCAGTTTTTACATAAATTATTTAAAATGACGACACATTCTGACACTACATTCTCGTTCTGCAAGTCATATCGTTGTGGTGTTAAAACAGATACCATTTCAAAGAGGTTTGTCTATTTTTAGTGAAAATACTTTCTATTTACTTTTCTCTTGGCCGAGATCTACAAACAGAAAACCTCGATTTAAAACTGCATTTGGTGTACAAAATAATATTTAAGACGTCTGAAAAATTTATAATCTAGAGTCTCAATAATTATTTTTATAAATAAATACTAAATTTTAATAATAAGTACTAAATTTTCAACTTCATCATCATCAAAATCCAAGAACAAATGCTATTGAAGTACACTTCTAAATTAGTTCAGATGTTTATTCAATATAATATCTAAACTTGAAAATATTCATAACCCTTCCAGTGTATAGGTATTGTTGTAGCGTATCGAGTAGTAAGTTCGACACAGTTACATAATGTTATGATGTAAGGATATTTAAATTAAATTGATATACTATCAAGAATACTTGTTATGGTATTAGGTACTGATATTTATTAACAATTTTAATTAAATCAACATATACGAAGTAAAATGGTAGTGATAAATGTAAGCTGAGCGTCTATACTGGATGGCTGGATACGTCTGAAGTTGGTGTTAAACCATAGCCCTTATACATTTTACCCGATCGTGTCACTGTTGATCCATTTGATTGCTCTCGCCAACTAGTTGTCCTTGTCCTTGTAATTTATAGATTTTTCCTTATTGTCGTTTTCGTGATTCGCAAGTGGCTTCCTTTCTATCACTATTATCTGATTGCTTCACAATTTGTTCATGGTCAGTTTTATATTAAGTTTTTACTTTTACATAGTTCGTGGTTTAGATTGTTATATACATATACATTGTTAGAAAGTAATCATTATAAATACATAGTAATTAATAATTATGTAAAAAGCAATATGATAATGATATTTAGTATATTTCACTACTGAATCGTCAGATCATTTTCATCCTTCCGTCGTTTGAAAATTTATTTTAGGCATTTTTCTGGATAGATACAAAATACATATAAATGGTTTAGCCTTACTCAATATTGACCGTGATGTTATCCTGGATATCAATAATATTATAGATGAATGTGCAAGACTAATAAAACGACAAATTTATATAAATGTATAGTTTTAAAAAAATGAATATGTATAAAGTATAGGTAAGTATTATATTTACGATATGTATCGTAAAAAAGGAATAATATTAATGATAAAATATTTTTATTACGTAGGTACAAATCAAATCAAGAAAAACACATATGTTTAATAAATAATTTTTGAATTTTTCTACGATAAAATTTAAATTTAAAATAAATTAGTTTAAATCAAAAAAATTAAAAATAAAACATGTACCTATTCCTTATTGATTGTATATAATCTAGATAATAGTTATTCTGCAATTTTGTCTAACAATTTTGGATTTGGAAAATATGTAACTGTATGTATAATATGTAAATATGTCAATATAATAAATATTATAACCATTTTATATTGTGCCAGTGTCGGATAAAAATTGAAAGTAAACAGTAAAAATAAAAACTGCTGTATTATAATAAGAACGTATCAGAATAACGTAAATGGACCATTAAGCTTATTTCAATTGGTATGTAATCATATGCTAATGAAAATTATCCATATCATCTTATAAAATATAATTCACAGTTATTTATAAATGTCCCTTTTAAATTGAAAAGTGTTATCAAAATAATTTGTGGGATGATAGTTGAAGCGAATAGGTATCCCGAACAATGATTGACTATTACAAATATACTTGTTATATTTGTATATTTGAAGTATATTTTGTGTAATATTTTTTTTTAGAAAAATTCATATAATAAACTCTTCAGTGTATTTTAATTAATTGCATAGTATATGATATAGCTATCACTTATTCAGTGCCACATTTCATTATCAATTCGTAGCAAAGATTTATACATTCATCCCTCCCCTAAAAGAAATACGAATAATTTCGTCGGGATAAGGGGCGTGTGATTTAATGATAACTTGTTAAGGTCCCCTCTGACGTTCCCTATAAACTTTACGCCCCGGGCCAACTAGGCGTTTACCTCATCACATCCTACACTGTACACTGCGTCATTGAACTCCGTTGTCACATATTTATTTTTTCGTCCGATCAGTATCAGCAGTAGGTATTGCCCTAAACACTATTCGGGATAGTATGATGCAGTTACGGTTTCCTAACCTATGGGTAGAAAAATATTTTTTATGTATCGCTGTTTGTAAACTAGGTAATGACAAAAAAAATATCTTAGTTGTCAAAATATACTTCAATATATATATATATATATATATATATTATATTTTAGTTTTGAAGTATTACGTTAATGCATATGATAAAATTTTTCATAATAAAATTATTATTAATATTGTTGTACTTAAGCATTATAGGTATTTTGTTTTATGATTATCTATGATTATCTATGGTTAAACACTGTTATAATACATATTAACATATAGAAAAATATTATTTGTATTCACGTAATAGTTATTAAAACTTTGTGTGATTTAAAGAACAAAACTAGTGAATCGTGTTCTACTGATGTTAGTTCCAATTAATTATATTTTGTGTAATATTGTACTGTTATTCGTACAAACTTAAGTAATTTGATTGACAATTTAATGGAAAGTAAAAAAAAAAAATCATTAATTTTATATCCCGGCAACTAAACCTTAAGTATATTTATAATTTCGTCTAAAATATTCTCCTTATTCTAGGCGACCAGTATATTATTTTAACATTGTTATGGATGGAACAGAGAAATATTCATGAAATCATCTTTTTAAAATCATTTTATGAAATACTTGGAAATACTTTTAGAAAATTAATCCTAAAAACCAAATACTACGTTAAATTGAAATGCACAAATTTATCACGAGTATTTATCTCAAAATATAACACGTCTGGTATAAAATGAAGATCAACAGAATTAGAAAAAGCGTGATTTTTGTTTTTATTAATTTTTATTGTTGAAGATTTTTTTTATAAAACTAAATTGCATATATTTCTACAGTAAATGAATAAAAATGATAATGTAGCTCGAAGCAACACGTTTATTAAATTTAGTAAATGAGGAAGTTCACTGGAAATTTACAGAGGAAAAGAGTGACGGGAGTTACGGACAGGGGAATGGTCCAAGAATGAAGTTACTATGTATATATAGTATGTATAGAAACATTAGGAACTCATTGGATCGAAAAATACCATTATACGGAGAAAAGAAAATGTTGATATGATCTTTCGGAAATAAGTGTTGGACAGTAGAAAACAATAAAAATGCCTTAACCTATCGTAGTGTGTATAATACGGTTAGCCCGAGTTCTCGGTGCGATTTGTCGTTTTCATTTAAAATATATTAATTATTCGTTTAGTATGGTAGCGCAAATAAAATGCGTACATTGGTTTTCACGTAAGAGCCAAACAAGCTTTGATCTTGGAAATTTAATTCTTTGTATTTATCGTATCCGTTCTGCACTACCCTACACTAGAGGTGACATATGTATCGAATTGCTTCGCCACTTATTTGTAACTTTAAAACGAAAGTAAGAAAAGGATGGAAAAACGGGCTGTTTCTTCTATTTGCTTTTAATTCTCATAATTTATACGGCTCAACCATATTTAGTACATAACTTGAAGTGTATAAGATGAAAACCGCGTGTGTATGAATAAGTGCTAACTAAGATAATAACAGCACGACGACGAATTAATTCTAATGAATATGATACAATGTTTATAAGTTCTGTTACATACAGTTTGCCCGAAAAGTTATAGAACTTTACATTTTAAGTGGCGTCATAAAATATTACGATAACGCAAACGGTTAAAGATAAAAAATAAAACGAAACTGCAGAAAACATTAAATTAAATGAAAATAATGAACTGGAATAATCTATGATCATCGCATTTCAACATAAGTGGTATTCATAATAAATTAGTAATAATTATTTATTGATAACGTTATAAATATTTCAACTTTCAAAACACTAGTATATTAGTATACTACAACCATAATATTATATTATGTTTGCATGCAATCTGTTTTAAAATAATAAAAACAACGTAGATGAAATTGGAGGGCAACAAAAACTATATTCTATGATTACAAGATCTTTACTTCAAACTATTGTATTAGAAATTGGAGGAATATTACATCATATTTCAATTAAATATAGTTATGAAAAAAATATATTATTTATACGAGCAAGTTTATGGATCAAAATGTAATACAATTGTAAAAATATGACTAAGATGTAACTACGCTTTAGTATCGTCAAACTTATACGTAAACGAATAGTAGTATTGGTTTTAATATCTCCCTGGTATTGTGTTTATAACCAATGGTTACAATATATTAAATTATAATAAATGACAATGAAATATTTTAATTAACTATAGGACATATTACCCGTGTTGTATAAAGATATTTTTTTTAAATATCTAGGTAGTTAATGATAAATGTTAATTATCCAGATGAAGATAAAAATTAGTATTTATTATTCAGATAAAAAATAAAATAGTATTTTTTATGTAGGATTTATCACAAAACTGTACATAAATTGTACTAAATATTATGTAATGCACCTAAATTTCAATTTATATTACGGTTTATGTTAACAATAATTTTTGATTTACAATATCGTACAATTTGTTATAATAATAATAATAATAAGTTTAGTTTATTGTTTTTTTCAAAAATAACAGCTTAAAAATTATACAAATTATACAATAGAATTATATAATAGAATGCGAAAAAAATTTGTCTCCAGAAGCCGTAGCTTGTGGGGAGACAAGAGTTCAAATGCATCTTAATATTATTAATTTTCCTTATCCACACTATTTACAAATTTAAATACAATAAAACATACGAAAAAAAACAAAATAAAAACAAAATAAAAATAAAGATAAATAACATAGTGATATATAATTGTATATTAAAGACAAATTATTAAAAAGTTTATATAGAAAAAGTAAATAAAACTAATTTTATTAGTTTCTATTCAATTTGTGATATTGTTATTTTATAAATAACATATTTTTTATATGAGGTAAAATTATCAAAACTGTTAATATTAATACAAAGATAATTACAAAAATATAAACTGATATAATATGGATTTCTTTTACCAAAATCACTATTACATTTGAACATTTAAAAGGTATTGTTTACAATTTGGCGAGTATCATAGTTGTGCTTAAAATTAAACTCTTTATGATTATAGGAGTACAAATTACATAAAACTTCTTTAATATACAGTTGTTTAAGTTTGAATAAGTTAAAAGTTTTATATACAATGTCAGTATTTGTACGATATGGTAGTTTGAAGGCAATTCTAAGTAGTGAATTTATCATCGATGTAAGGTTTTTTAGATGTGTAATATAAGCTCCTCCCCAAGCTGAAATCCCATAACTAAAAATAGATTGAGCAAGTGCACAAAAAACCATTCGCATGGTAATTGGCAATAGGATATTCTTTAGAGACTTGAATTTATAGAAGAGGCTTCTAACTTTTTTTACAGTAATACCAATATGAGTATCCCATTTTAAGTACTTATCAAAAGTTACACCAAGGTATTTAATTGATTCAACCGATTTAATTTGAGTACAATTACAACTTAAGTTATTAAGATTTGAAGATTTCACTTTAAAGCAATTTAAATGATGTATTTTTATATTGTCGATAATTTGAGAGCTTTTTTTTGATATCGTGAAAGAAATACAACAAGTTTTTTCATAGTTTATTTCAAGAGAATTTGAACTAAACCATTTATTAACATCAGACATAGTTTGTGTCGCTTTAGAAACTAGTGAGTCTTTATTTTTATCATTGATTAGTACAGTGGTATCATCAGCAAAACACGTAATCAAGCCATCACAATTTAAATCTAGAAAATCATTAATATAAACAATGAAAAGTAGAGGTCCCAGCACGGTTCCTTGCGGAACTCCGTAATTTAAAGTGTTATAGTCACTGAATACATTATTTATTTTAACTCTTTGGTTACGGTTTGTTAAAAAACTTTTTATGAGATTGTTTGAAACACCACGAACTCCATAATTGTATAGTTTTTTTAATAGTAAACTATGATCTACGGAATCAAAGGCTTTTTTAACATCGAGAAAGATACTAATTACAAAATCACCCTCGTCCAGTTTTTTGTGGATATTACTTACAATATGTTGTAACGCTTTAGATGTACCTTTATTTTTCCTGAAACCAAATTGATTATCAGAGAAAATTTGTGATGCTTCAAGAAACTCATATAACCTTGATTTTATACATTTTTCAAGCACTTTAGCTAAAGTACAAGTAAGAGATATTGGGCGATAATTTGTACAAATGTTTTTATTTCCCTGTTTAAAGAGTGGAATTATAGTAGTTTCTTTAAGTGCATTTGGGAAAATTCCAGAAGTCAATGACAAATTAAAAATATATTCTAAAGGTATAATAATATCATCGATAATATGCTTCAAAACATAATTTGTTAGACCATAAATATAAAAAGAGTTATGTTCTTTACTATTTAGGATATAATTTTTAATTTCATCTTTAGAGATTGGCCTAAGAAAAATAGAGTTTATATTAGCTTTGTTATCAGAATTGTTTATAGTGATATTTGATGTTGAAAGTAAATTAATATTTTTGGCGATATTTCCACCTACATTTGTAAAAAAATTATTAAATTTATTGGCAATATCTTTACTTTCATGGATAATATTATTATGATTTTGTTCATCTATTAACGATGCAACATTAGTTGGAGTTTTTTTACAATCTTTATTATTTATTGATTCCTTAATTAAATTCCATACTTTTTTTGGATTTCCTTGTGCTATACTTATTTCCTTAGAAAAATATATATCTTTAGTAGATTTAATAATTTTTGTTAGTAAGTTTCTATATATTTTGTAGCTAGATTTGAGTTTAGTATTGAAAGGTTGTTGTTTAATTTTATTAAACATTTTATCTCTGTGCCGCATCGATACAATTATGTCTGTAGTGACCCATTTTTTAATTTTATATTTAAATTTAGGTTGGTGAAATTGTTTGGTTGTAGTAGATAAGTTAATTGCATTATTTATTTTATAAAGGAACGAATTTATTGCATTATTGATATCACTTGTGTTAACAACATCATACCATGTTTCTTCTATACATAATTTTTTAAGTAGATCAAAATTTATACTATCGACTTTTTTATTTTCAGAAATTTCACCACTGTTTATGTTTCCATTTTTAGTTTTATTTAATGTGAGAATTACAGTATAATGATCAGTAATAGTATTTTTACATACATATCCTTCAACATTATCAAAACTTATACAATCTTTATAAAAAATATGATCAATGCAAGATGACGTGTTATTTAATAAATTATATCTAGTTGTATTATTAATGCATGATTTGAAACCAAATGTAGACAAGACATTAAGATAACTAACAGTATCAATAGTCTCTAGCTGTAAATTAATATTTATGTCTCCGCAAAAAATAACTGGACCTTTAACAGGGATATTTTTTAAATAATTTTCTACACTATCAATAAAAAGATTTTGTAACAGACTAGGTGAGCGATATACACATATTATATTGAATATATAATTATTTTTTAAAAAATTAAAGTTTATAGAGCTACAATGATCAATTACGTCGTAACTAATAGCATTTATATTTATTGAGTTCCTAATATAAACAGAGATTCCGTCAGACTTATTTAATTTCCTATAGTAATTATAATTTATGTACCCTTCTATTTCGAACTCTAAAGAGTTATCCTCTAGCCAAGTTTCAACCAAACAAATAACATCGAAAATAATTTCAACAACAAATTCTTTATTATTTTTTAAATTAAAAGGATAGTAACGAACTAGGTAAATAACATTTAGTTATTTTAGCATTTTTTATATGAATGCATATATTTTGAGGTTTACCAAAATATTTTACAAGCGTATAATAATTTTTTTACATATAATTTTCAATAGCATTTAACTAAATAAGAGAATGTTTATAATAATTATCATAGAGTTAATTTTAATCAATATTTTTAATCTTTAAATATTTAATATTATTAATTTAATAATAATAATTATAATTATTATTATTTAATAATTTAATAATTTATTTTATAATACCTATTTAAATTTTTTTTTAAATATTTTTAATTTTTTTTTTTTAATATTTTTAAAATAATTAAAAAAAATTATTATATGTTTGTAAAATATTTTGGATGAAATTATCGAGTAAAATTAAATGTTTGATAATAATTATTAAATACTTGCTCATAGTTAATTAAAATACTTATGAAAAATACATAGCATGTTTATTCTTTTCATATTTTGCCAAGTTATCTTTACGTGCAAAAGTATTAGGGCATTGTAAAACGAAAAGTGTTATGGTTTTAGTGTGTGATCGTTGCTAGAGAGCACTTCTTCTTTTGCTTCGCCTTCCTCCCAACTATTTGGGGTCGGCCACCCTTGTCCTACACCTCCACTTTACTCGGTCAATCACATCTCTTCTGCACACACCGACAGCCCTCATGCCATTCTCCAAAGTCTCCAACCATCTCTTTTTTGGTCTTCCTCTTCCTCTTTTCCCTTCAACGTCCATCTTCATAACCACTCTTACTGCATTCGTTTCCTCTCGTCTCATCACATGCCCAAACCATCTCAGCCTATTTTCTCTCATCTTGTCCACAATTGGCGCTACACCAACACTACCTCTCACGTATTCATTCCTTATTCTATTTTCTCTTGTCACTCCACTCAACCATCTAAGCATTCTCATTTCCGCGACACTCATACTTTGTTCTATTCTCCTGTTAACCGCCCAACACTCTGAACCATACAGCATAGTTGGTCTCACTACACTTTTATAAAATTTACCTTTCAACCTAAATGGAATTCTCTTATCGCATAACACGCCCGATGCTTCTCTCCATTTCATCCACCCGCACTTAATCCTATGTTTTACATCCATGTCAAAGCCCCCGTCATTTTGAACAAAAGATCCTAAATATTTAAAGCTTTCAACTTCACCTATCACATTACCATCTATTGTCAGTTGTCTCCTCATTCCTTCAACTTCTTGGTCTCTTTGTCCAAAATCATACTCAATATACTCAGTTTTATTTCTACTAATTCTCAATCCCTTTTCTTCGAGGGCTAACCTCCACTCATTTACCTTAATATTGACAACTTCTAAGTTTTCTCCTATCAAAACTATATCATCCGCAAACATCATACACCATGGTATCTCACCCTGTATCTCCTTTGAAACCTCATCCATTACCACTGAGAACAGGTAGGGGCTTAGAGCTGACCCCTAGTGCACACCTACTCCTATACTGAAACCTTCTGATACTCCACACCGACTCTTGACACTAGTACTCGATCCT
This sequence comes from Sipha maydis, assembly GCA_034509805.1. NCBI lineage: Eukaryota > Metazoa > Arthropoda > Insecta > Hemiptera > Aphididae > Sipha > Sipha maydis. The sequence goes on from JASXSY010001510.1 coordinate 22,418, forward strand.
TCATACATATCCTGGATCAAATTAACATACATTTTTGGGACATTTTTTCTCATTAATGCCCATCTTAAAACTTCCCTTGGCACCCTGTCATACGTCTTTTCTAAATCTATAGGCACCATGCTTAGTTTTTTATTCTTTTCTCTGTACTTCTCTACTAATTGCCTAACACAAAATAATGGCTCCATTGTCGATTTTCCTGGCATAAAACCAAACTGGTTTTCTGATATCGACGTCTCACTTCTTATCCTCTTCTCTATAATCTTTTCCCAGATCTTCATACTATGACTCATGAGCATGAATCTTCTGGCATTTTTCCCTCTATCAGTACCTTATTAAAAAGATTTTTTAACCACCCAATGCTTACATCTCCTAACATTTTCCACACCTCTACAGGTACTCCATCTGGTCTACCGCTTTTTTATTTTTCATCGCTTTCACCGCATTTCTCACTTCCTCCTCACCCACTATATCAATCCTTCATTCCATGACATACTCTCTAAAGCTTCTTTTGGATATTCCTCGTTCAGTAATTTCTCAAAATATTCTTTCCATCTTTTTTTCACATCCTCATCGTTTGTTAAAAATCTCTTATCCTCATTTTTTGTACACCAGACATCTTGGAAAACCTTGGATCGCTTTTCTCTCACCTTCGCCAGTCTATAAATTTCTTTTTCTCCTTCCTGTGTTCCTAGCCGCTCATATAATTCATCATACCTATTAAGCTTCGCTTTGCTTACCGCACTTTTCACTATTTTACATACATTTTTATACTCTATCCAATCTTCCCTCTTCCTACTTTTCTGCCATACCTTAAATTGCTTTTTCTTACTCGCTACTACACTCTGAATCTCCTCATCCCACCACCACGTTTCCTTGTCTTCTGGTAAACTACTTTTGGTTTCACCAACAACCTCTTTGCTAGAGAGCACTTTATTACATATATTACACTTAGGTCTTTTCGAGTTGAAATATTCACAAGGAAAAACTATAGGTTAAACGTTATATACAAATTCATTAGGAGATGGTAAGGCATAATCTCAGAACGTACTTTTTCTTCCTACTTGCCGCCGCTCGAAATTTGTAGTTGTAGACCAAGTGTGTAATTTTGTTTGAAAATTAAATAACTTACCATGCACTGATTCAAAAATAACCGAATTTGGACTTTTCTCTTTATATATTATGGTTGAAATTTTATATTGAAAAGGTAATATATTACATCAGGTACGAATATCGGCAGAATATGTGGCAACTATTCATAGATTTAAAAAAAGCCTATGATAGTATCCATAGAGAGAGCCTCTACAATATTATGTACGAGTTTGGTTTCCCAAAAAAATTAATAGTTCTAACTAAAATGTGTATGGAAAACACGAAATACAGAGTGAGAACACACAATGTAACATCAGAAACCTTTACAGTGGAAACCGGATTAAAACAGGGATATGCCCTGTCCCCAGTACTCTTCAATCTTGCTCTAGAGAAGGTAATAAGGGTACTACAGGACAATGAAGGTGGCCTACTAATCGGTCAGAATAAGATACAGATGCTTGGCTTCGCTGATGATTTAGACATAATAGGTGACTCGCTTTCAGACATAGCCAACGCTGCCAGAGTGTTAGAATAAGCAGTGAAAATAATAGGTCTTGAAATTAACACTGAGAAAACAAAGATAATGGAACTAATTGAGAGTGGGGAGGACCCTAATGAGTCGGAGAATTTATCCTATGAAAAAGTTAGGGATTTCAAATATTTGGGAGCCACATTAAGTACAAAAAATGACTGGTCAAAGGAAATAAGTATTCGGTTAAACAAAGCTCAGAGAACGTTCTATGCACTGACAAAATTGTTCACGTCCAAAATGTTGTTAAGGAAAACGAAAGCAAGACTGTACGTAGCCATTAAAGACCGACGCTGACGTATGGTTGCGAAGCTTGGACGACAACTTAACAAACAGAGAGAAAACTGAGGACTTTTGAACACAGAATATGTAGGAAAATATGTGGACCTGTCTTTGATGAAATAACGGGGAATTGGCGGAGGAGGTACAATAGAGAGCTAAACGATATGTTGGAACTAGAGATGTTAAAATACCGTATTTTATTTTGTTGTTGTATAATACCGTATAACACCGGTATTATATCTGTATTATACCGTATAGAACCTTCCAGTACCTCAAACTGTTGGAAATTAAACAGAGGTTATAAACCTATTATTAATTATGAAATACGAATCATTTATAAAAGGAATAATTTAAAAAATGACTAGAAGGTCAGAAAACATATAATACAAGATTTCATTTAATAATTTTAATGGATATTTTTAGAATAAGTACTTTCCCTACTTACTGGGAACACATGATATGATAATAATAAATAATAATTTTATATCTAAATATTTTTAATCGTGGTAATAACTAAAAATAATGCCTTAATTCTTTTTTTTTTTACTGTCTGTATAAAATAATTTTATACCATGTGTAAAATACCTTGTATAATACAGTTTTATACCACTGTATTATACAAACTCACATCTCTAGTTGGAACTAACAACAGTAACAAGCTTCATTAAAAGCCATACAATGGATACAATGGTTAGGACACATAATGAGAAGACGAGAGAATGAAGTAGTTAGAGTGACATTGGAATGGAAGCCAATAGGTAAAAGACCATGAGGTAGACCGAGAAAAAGATGGATAGACATGGTGGAAGAAAACTTAAAAATCCTAGGAGTTGAGAATTGGAGGGAGGCAGTTCAAGATAGAGACAGGTGGTGAAGTGTAGTAATGGTGACAAAAACTCTTAGAGAGTAGAAATGCCAGTAGAAGAAAAAGAAGAATATATTACATCAGTAATATAGTTGCTATAAGTAACCATTTCAAAGTTAAAAATCAAAGCACTTTGACTGCTTCAATAGGTGATAACAGACTCGATATACATATTTATGTATCTTAATTATATGGCCTGGACCTTTTATCTTCTTCTTCTTCTTCTTTAGCTTAACGGTCCCTGTAGGACCTGAGCTGCCACAAGCAATTCTCTCCATCTTTCCCTGTCCAATGCCAGGTCAACTGTCATATTTCTTCCCAGCATCTTGATATCTTTCTCTACCGCATCTTTCCACCTTGTTCGTGGTCTGCCTATTGGTCTTTTTTTTGTATGGTCTCTGTTAGTACTTTTTTGATTATGTCGCCATCGGCTCTCCATACATGTCCAAACCATTCCATTCTCTTAATTTTTATATACGTCGTAATATTGGGTTTTGAAAATAGTCTGTATAGATCTTCATTCTTTCTTCTCTCAAAAATTCTTAACTCTGTATTATATATTGGGCCAAAAATGTTTCTAAGTACCTTTCGTTCGAATATTGCCAATCTGTTGTCATCGCCTTTCGTTGAGGACCATGTCTCACATGCATACGTGATTACTGGTCACAGGTAGCTTGTATAGAGTAAAGTTTTTGATTTTCTTGACAGTAATTTGGATTTTAGTAGCTTACTTATACTGTGATAGCACCGGTTCCCACTAGCTATTCTTTCACTTATTTCTCGATGCATGTCGTTTTTACTATTTATGTTCACTCCTAGGTATTTGAAGTTTTCCACTTTTTCAAAAGTTAGATTACCTACTTGTAAGTTATGTTGATTTTCGTTGTTCCTAGAGAGTACCATAAATTTAGTCTTCTCTTGGTTTACACATAGCCCCATCTTTTTGCTAGCTTCCAACAATTCATATGTAGTTTGTGTAATTTCTTGCCTGGTGTTACCTAATATGACTATATCATCTGCATACGCTAATATCGATTCATTCCCTAATATCTCCACCCTTTGTCTATGGGTTAATTCTCTTATGACCTTCTTCAAACCTATATTGAATAGTGTCGGGGACAAGGCATCGCCTTGTCGTAGTCCTGAGTTAATTTCGAATTCCGATGATAGCTCTCCTAAAAATTTTACTTTACACATGGTCTTGGCATTGCAGAGTTTTACCATATCAACGTATTTCTTTGGGATACCAAAGCTAATCATGGCTTTCCATAACTCTTCTCTATGTATACTATCGTATGCCTGCCTGTAGTCGATGAATACCATATATAAGTCTTTATTAAATTCGTAATGTTTTTCCATTACTTGTTTGAGAATGAAAATTTGATCTGTTGTTGATCTACCTTTTCTGAAACCACATTGGTATCTTCCAACGATTTCTTCAGCAAAGGGAGCTAACCTCTCTAATAGGATTGAAGATAGTATTTTGTAACAGGTATCTAAAAGGGAGATTCCTCGGTAATTTTTTGTTTCTAGTATATTTCCTTTCTTAAATATTGGGCAGATTATGGTTGTATTCCATTCTTCAGGTATCTTTTGTTTCTCCCAAATTATGTTGATCAGTTTCCACATTTCATTTTTCACTGCTTCTCCGCTATTTTTCACTAGTTCTGCTACTTTGTGGTTTTCTCCAGGTGCCTTATTATTTTTCAGTTTATTAATCGCTGCGTTGATTTCCAATCTCGAGGGCGAGCTAATATATGGCTCCACTGAACTATATTGCATATTTGTGTGTTCATTTGTTCTAATAGTTGTATTATTAAGTAGTTTATCAAAATAGATTTTGAACTCTTCTGCAACCTCCCTTTTATTTGTGACCAGCTCTCCTACTTGATTTTTTATCATTATAGTTTGTTGTTTAAAACCTTGTTTAATAGTATTACTAGTATTGAAAAATTGTTTAGGGTTATATCTGTTATTTTCCATTTCTTCGATCTTTCTTTTCTCCTCTAGTCTTTTTTCTTTTCTTAGTATTTTACTAGCTTCTTTTCTACTTGCTGTGTGTTGTTCTATATTTTCATTTGTCGGATGTTTTAGTGCGATTTCTCGTAATTTATTTCTTTTATCTATAATTTCTTTTCAATTCGCATTAAACCAGGGTTTCTTTTTAGTATTTTTGCATATTCCTAAGCTCTTTTTTGCTCCTTCTGTAACTGTCGTTTGTATATTTTTCCATGTATGTTCTATATTTTCTTCATTACTTTCAGTTATTAATTTTAATATTTCATCATGTGTGGTTTGTCTATAAGACTCGTGTATCTGTTTTTCTCTAAGTTTTTCAATAGAGTATTTTATTGATGATTTTATATTGGTTGTTCTTCTTTTTTGTGAAAGTCTTAGTGCGAATCTTGCTATGACTAAATAGTGATCAGAGTCTGCATCGGCACCCCTGTAGCTTCTGACATTTTGTATGTATCCTTTCTGTTTATTTTGTATCATTATATGGTCTATTTGGTTCTTTACCACTCGATTTGGTGCTATCCATGTTTGTTTATAAATGTCTTTTCTGGGGAAGTATGTGCTACTTAGGGTCAATCCATTAGTCATACAGAAGTTAATTAAGCGTGTGCCATTGTCATTACTTTTGTCATGGAGACTTTCTCGACCTATGGTTGGTCGGTACATCTCCTCTCTTCCCACTTTAGCATTTAAGTCTCCAAGTACAATTTTAACACAGTTATTGGGTATTAAATCCCATAATCTATCTAGTTCTTCGTAAAAACTTTCTTTGATATCCTCTCCTTTTTCCTCCGTTGGTGCGTAGCAGTTAATTATTACTATGTCAAATATGTGTCCTGTTAACCGTATGTAGCATATGCGTTCATTTATTGCTTGAAATGTTTTGACATGTGTTAAGATAGGCTCACTTACTGCAAATCCTACTCCATTTTCGTACTTTCCGTTTCTGTTACCACTATAGAAAATTGTTTTATCATCCTTTTTTATGTTTCCTTCACCAGGCCATCTAACCTCTTGTAAAGCTAGTATAGCAATATTGTAATTTTGGTTAGCGTCCAGCATGCATTGTAACGCACACGGTTTATTTAAAGTTCTAACATTCCAAGTCTCAATTTTGATGCAATATTTCGATTCCAGTCTTTGTCCAGTTCTCTTCCATATCCGAGGCTTGTTTTGTGGTTCCTTAACATTTGGGGTGTTTTTCGATGTAGGGTTGTTAGCCCTACGATCAACCTCCCTTGCCTAGGGAGGAGAGGAGCTTGGGGCCCCGGGTTCGCCATACCCGTAACACATGTAGTGTTTCCCCTGGGGGTTACCCCTGGACCTTTTATAACATACGACATTAAAGGTAACAAATAATATTCTATCAAAATAATTTACTATGTAGAAGTAATACAAAATTAAATGTATAAAAAAAAATCGTCGAAGACAGGGTCTTATTGGCATTAGAGATAAAACAGCTCAGAGGTTCATTAGCCGTATAAGATGTACATATTCGTATATATATATAAACACATCATTATAAAATCACAAGCCTCACTCCATTCAGAATCTAAAGTATTATTAAAAATCATATTTTATTAAGATAGATAAATTGATCTATATGATTTAATTATTTGTTCATCTTTACTTCACTGATAAGCTTCAGTCCTGATCAAAAATTTGCCTATTACTCATGGGCTGTGTGTCGTGTGCACGTATACATGTTACGGATAATGTTAACATTTGGATAATATCAACATTAGCCATGTATATTGGCTAATGTGTAATTTTTTGTTTATAAATAAAAAACTTCAACTCTATCCGGATAATGTAAAAATAAATTAAATAAAAGTTTTTGTTAATATTTTGTACATTATAGTATCAAAATAATAAATCGACGGATGGCCAGAGTATAATAACTAGAGCTAGGATTTTGGTGACTTGCATTTTTTTCTTTAAGTGCTATACAATTCTAACCCAAAACTAAATTTGTTTCATGATATAACAATGTAGAATATGTAATTTTTATTTTGCATTTTTTTTTCATTTTTTGCTTTTTTTGTGTTAAATGCATTTTTACGTAATACTAGCTGATCTCGTGCACTTCGTTGCTCGTTAAATATACCAACTCTATATGACTCAAACTTTGTTCAATTCGTTATTTAATATTCTAGATTTATCTTAAGTTTTCTGTTGCCCGGAATAAAAATTCTGATTCACAGCAGAATATTATTAGGTAGGCAATCTACCTGCGGTAGATCGCAGACTAAGTGCTGTTTGTACGTAAGTGTATGATTTAACTCTAATAAAGTATCAAAGTTATACCAAGTTTGACATATTACGGTGGATTAATGTGATCAATTAATACATAATTCTAACCTAACCTTAACGTACTAAAATCCGATGAATAAAAAAAACCAAATTTAACCTTTTTTAAATTAGCCTATCTTCTTCCCACAGATCTGCTATAATATAGCTAATCCTGTGCACTTAATGGCCCGAAAAATTCGAAATTTTCGAATTTTATGTCTCCATTTTTATATATATAGATTACAAATATTACGTTCATTTTGTGTATTTTAACTAATTTTTGTTTATTTTAAGCTTTTTGAATATGTTTTGTATAGGTAATCCTAATTGTACCTATAGGCAATTACCTATTCCAGTCCATTGATATCGAAAAAGTAATATAAGAGTAAGTAAGATAAGATTACATATCGAACGAACCCAAAACTATATAGGTATACAATAGTAGCTTTAGTAGTGAATACGTCACGTACCTATATGGTTCCGGCGGAGTACGATTGCGCGCAGTACCAGAATAACAAAAGACAACATTTTAATTACTCAAAGGCGTACGATTGCGCGTGAAATTGGGTGCGACGTTGCCAAATGTATTACGTAAATAATAAAAATACAAAAAGTTAATAATATTAAAAAAATATTAAACCCCCGATACCTATTTCCAACTATGGCCAAATATTTTAGTAAATTTTCTGATGTTTTATTGTTTGCATAATGTTTGTGTTCATTTTCCAAATTTTCAATTTTCGCATTGTTTTTCGCATATACTGATTAAATACTTCCATACATTAATATATGTATTTTTAAATTTATCATTTAAAAAAAAATACATCAAAGGTACGTAAATGCCATTTTTATAACCATGAATGGTGTATAATTGCAACAAAAAAATTTGGAGCATATTCGAATGTTCCGTCTGTAAATACATCGGTACAACTGGTCAGACATTGAAGATTTTCTTCAGTGGTTAAACAAATAAAAGTAGAATCTTCGGGTAAATGTACAAACTTTTCCCCTCTAAACATTAAAAATTCTGCATCTTGAAATTAATTTATTTTTGTAATTGCATCTTTAGAAGATGTTGGATAGGGAGGGAGATTTTTTCTTCGTTCAATATACATTGCCTTTCTAACCAATTTTAAATCTTTATGTTCTAATTCAGTACTTACGCTATTCATAAGTTCATTTCTAACTAACTTTATTGGCCGGGTAGATATATTACTTGTAGCTTTTCGCTTGCAACTTTCTCTCAATACTTGTCGATTAATTTTTTGTATTGGATCAACTGGATGGTTATGTTCACTAGCATTTTCTATAATTAAATCATCAATCGTCATCAACACTATGGACGTACACTGTTTTTACAGCACCTCCATCTTACATATCCATCAGCCCGCTGCCTGATACACCTAAATTTGTGCCCATTGACTAGCAACAAATTATTTCCCCTTTCCGATGTAATACGTCGAATTTCGTTTTCCATTTTTAAAAAATCAACACAAAATTTTAGACTGTGACACAATTCAAACACCGAACACAACTGATAGTTAATTGATATAGTCACATCATGCACGATTATAGTATAGGTATATTCGTACATGTATGGACATTTACAATAAAATATTTCATTCTTAGTGATGGGAAGTTTGTCTGATATCGGCACAAATAAATAATAAATAATCTACTATAATCTACTATGGTATCGTACGAATTTACCATGGACCTATATATTTGACAACGTTGCTTAAAAGTTAAAATAATATAGCGCGCGCAATCGTACGCTTAAAAAGGTACTGCTGATAAGGACCGCGCGCAATCGTATCGCGCCCTATGGTTCTACACCGATCTGTACACAATACTGAACAAATAATATTACGACTAATATTAAAAATAAATTTTAAAACTTTAAAAATCTTAAAATATATAAATATATTTTTCATTAAATTATTTTAATATATGATTTTATTGATTTTTCAGAATAATTATACCAGGAAGCGGTTAAATTCATAAGTCAAATTTATACCTATTTTATTCATAAATTATAATTATTAATTAATATTTTAAAAATACATTTTTTCCACTCATCTAAGTTCATTTTTTGGTCATTTTTTAATGCATTTTTGTGTATTTTTTAGGTCATTAAAATCCTAGCTTTAATAATAACTTATCTTACGATAACGTGAAAAATAATCTAGTATTTTAGATAGGTATAGTATTTTGGATAATATTTTTGTTATAACTTTATGAACTACACAAATGCAATTTACGACACCAATCTGTAGTTAGTTTGTACTTAATGTTCAGACGTGATATTATTAATAATTTTGTTTTTCTCTACTTAAATTTTTTTAACATTATTCAGATAGAATTTTTTAGAGAACAGTTTTTCAAACAAACGATAAAATTCTGATTTTGTTTCAAATTTTATTGAAGTAGAAAAAAAAATAAAAACTAAATTATTAGGCACTCGCGAATATTACGTGTAGTATAATATGAGTGTAAGCTAACTGCAGATTGGCGTTGTGAGTTGCATTTGTACAGTGTATAAAGTTGTAATACAAATATCATCCAATTAAGATACTATATTCACCTAGAATATTAGTTTCATTTATTTTATTTATTTTTATTCATTTTCTTTCACGTTAATGTTAAGATAAATTATTATAAGATAAGTTATTATACTCTGGCAGTCCGATGCTTTATCATTGTGATATTATAATATATATATATAAATATATATAATCCTAGCAAAAACTCTTATTTAATTTTTTTAACATTATTCGTATTGGGCTGATTTTTCTTATTTATAAACGAAAAATTATATACAAGCCAATATACATGGCTAATGCCGACATTATCTAAATGTTATCATTATCTGTAACGTACATATTATGTACATATCTATTACACCAATGTCGACGTTAATTTATTTTTTATCCGCGCAAATGCGTGCGTTATTGTATTAATGTAATACGGTGTCGTCGTTTTATTGTTAATTCGTGTAACCCACGGTAGCGCGTATTCGGTTTTGTTTTTATTATCATTTTCGTTCAGTTTTGTAATTATTGCGAACCATAGTCACGCGAGTATTTCATTTAAAAGTTAGCTATATATAGGAACGAATTACGATGTGCAAACGTCGATTATGCAGCTCGGCCAGTCAACTTGTATTCACTGTGTATATGTACGCCTACGTCAATACATATAAATCGCAGGTATATAATTTGTTTATATTATTTTATTTAGTTTTTTTTTTATTGTTATTTATTAACATTCACAATCTCGACAAATGCGGTTAGTGTATGATGCGCTAATGCCGAGTCCAAAAATGAAATTGACTCATCGAAGTAACTTCACGATATATAGAACGAAAGAAATAATCAAATATGTTAAACCTATTTAATTTATGAATTATTTTGTTCATTTCAAATCACCTTAGGATAATACGTTTTTCTAGGAGATCGTTAAATTTAGGAACACCCTGTTTTTTTAAAAAAAATGATTTTTCATTAAATTAATAGTAATCTGAGGATAATATTAATAGATCTTTTCCGTTGTGAGTTTAAATAGATCGAAATAACGTGGTAGCAAATATATAAATATAGATATATAATAGCATACAACAGTATAGACAGTATCTATTTGAATCTTGAATATTTGAAAAGTGTACTGGATTTATTGAATACTTGATACTCTGAGGGAACTATCTTTTGAAATTTCTTACTAGTTTTCCGTGTTATTAAGGAGAAAAAATTAAAAATAACTTTGAACCCGCTCTCTTATTTTGGCATGCACTATTTTTTTGGTGTTTGTGTATATGATTTTGATCGAAAGGATTACTCCAATTATCATAATAATAAATTATTTCTGATGGGAAACATTGTCTATTTGGTACTTTGAAGGAAGTCATTATTATTAAATTTTTCAATAATTTTCTTAATAATAGTGAAAACAAACGAAAAGTTAAAATAAAAGCAAAATTCATGGTACATCGGTTTTTGACAAAAATAAATATTTGTTTTCGTTGTAACTCAAAAACGAATAATCGAACATAACAGAAATGATCACTGAGTATTTTTATAACTGTTCATGATAGATGGTATAATTTTCAAATTATTATTTGAGTTCCTTATAGAACGTTTAAATATTCATATTTTCTTACCTTTCTTTCTAAAATGTAGATAATATAAATTAGGTTTAACAAAAAATTTTGAAAATTTAATACTAAGTGCCTCATAAAATCTTTTACTGATTGATTAAAGGAAAAAGTTGTGATCATTTCAAAAAAAAAAAAAATGTTATGAACGTTTGAATCTTTGATTTTAAAAAAACGATACAAATTATATTAATCCACTAAACTTTTATACATGAGATTCAGGAAAAAAAACATATATGACAAATATGATAAGACATTTTGTATTACACTTGTTTTAATTATGATGATCATATGCTTATGATATATGGATATTATGGTTACTTTTGAATTCACTTGAGTTTAAATATTTTTCCAAACGTGTATATTTTAAAACATAAATAATTAGGTAAGTTATTTTTGTACAAAGGTCAAAGATTTATGGAGCCATTTAAACTTAATATATTAAGATTTGGAATAGAGATGATAATAATTGCCAGTATTGTTGACTACTGTTAATAATCAAATAAAAAAATTAAATAATAATTTAAAAAAGTAATTATTTGTGCTAATATTTATTTTTATTTTGGTTCCTTAAACAAAAAAAAAATATTAATTAGTATTGTTAATATATTATTTATTAAGATACTAAGATATAGAGTATTTATATATAAATATAATATATTATTAAGTAGGTCTCCGATCATAAAAATAAAATTAGTTTTACGTACAAAACATTTACTTCGTTGGAAACCAAACGATTAACTATTTACGGTATTATTATGGTTGCGTTGGGTCTGTTATGGATATTTATTCGTCAAAAATAGAGACGAAATTACCATATCATAATATTTAACTATGTACTTTTGCATAAAATGTTTCTTTTGAAACCGGCATAATTTTATCCAGAATTTTATCGCCACAATTATTTATTTATAATTTTCTTCCGCCAAATTTGGTGGAGTTTAAAGTTTGATTATCACCATTAACTTAACGTCTAACGGTGTGTGTAACAAATAAACGTCTCACGACTTTCGACAACGATTTTGTCGTATAATTATACCGTTCTGCATACATTGTATTGACACACCTACATAAATCACTATAGAGCACAATCTGTGAGAATGTGTGGGACGCTCACGTACGTAATAATACCGAAATACCAAGTGTAGCGTAACATGCAATACATCGTCACAAATGTACAAGAGAGACTATGGTTTTCTAATAATCCTGCATAGCGCCAGATTATACGAGCTTATATTTTACTACAATGAGATTGATTAAGTGTACTGCTCGTGAGTCTCTTTGATGGCTGTATTTAGTTGGTGATATATATATATATATATATATATATATATATATATATATATATATATCCAAATAATTATTATACTTCAGTTATTATATTTTATATTTTCTAATAACTATTTTTAGAACTTTTTTCGTCGATATAGTAATCGACTTACAAAACTGTAACTGTACCATCAATTGTATAGAATTTCATTTTATTTTAGTTAATGGGGTTGTATAATGATATATATCTAAAAGAATAACTCGTTTTTCTTGGATAATTTATATTGGCCAAATTTATTATATTATATATTAAAATATTTAATTGATATAATATTAATCTATCAAATAGTATATTGTAATTTTGAATGTTGAATTATGAACAATAATAATATTATATTATAATATTGTAAGTAAAAAAATTAGATTCTTAATAAGTTATAATAAAATATGCAATACACATTATTTAAATCAATTAATAGTTGATAATGAAATATAATTTAAAATTTGTGTAGGTAATTGTGTATAATTTACGAAAAAAAATGAACATTAGGTTTTAAAATCTTACGGGATTTTTAGCGAATACTCGATGTTAAAAGTCTTGTAGTAAAAAATTATATGCAATATTTTCATTATTTTAAATATATTATAAGGTATATAATATAGGCTATCAATGTTTCTCGTTAAGTAAACAAATACTTTTTTTTTCATTATTAATATAAGGCTAAAAGTATATTTTCTGGAATAAATACAATATAATAAATCTTTAAACGGAACACTCGAATAAAATCAATTTATAAATATATTTAATTTTTAACTTGGACGTTATCGATTTTAGTTAATATTAATATTTTTTTTATTGTACATACATAAACAGTATAAAAAAAAATATTAGTAGCTTTTTAGTTAGTTATATGAATGTATTACATTGAAACCGAATAAATAATTAATCTAAGTAATTTATGTTCTTGACGTATAATAATATTCTGTGTTGATACAAATGTATAAGAAGTAAAAAAAAATGTTGACTACATTTTAAAATTGTAAGTATTCAGAATTTATGTACACTAAATGTACAGCTCTTTGATTATACAGTGGGTGCCATTGTCTGCGTTAGTCCAAGGAGATATAACGGGGATGTAGATAATTGTAAGAGTTAACATTGGGAAACATTGGGGAATAACACGTTATACTTTACCAACATTGGCAGAAGGGAAAGTATAATTGATGCTTTTCGGATAGGTTACTAATGATTGCATTTCAAATTTGACGATTCTGCTTTTCTAGTTTTACTTTATTTGCCACTCTATAAATATTATGGTGCGCAACCAATGTTAAAAAATATCTTGTGTATAACATTTACTACGTAACGTATAAAATTGAATAACATTTCTATTACAGAGAAAATATTTAAAACAGTACTTTCAAACAAAAATGATTTCGGATTTTCGCGACATGTCGTGAGGAATGAAAAAATAAAGTTGTGAAAAGCTCGCCGACCAACGGGAATCGAAACGACAGAGTGCGAAAACGCGTCGAAGTAGAATAATCACATTTGAAATATTTTTTGTTGACAACTATCAGCTATATCTTTATTCCTTTTGTAGAGGACGAAAAGAAAAAAAAGCACGTTGCAGTAGTATTGCGTTGTAAATACGATCTATACCGATATGAATTTTTGATGCTGAATATCGGTGTTATTTTGCCTCGGGCGGGATCCCGGATACCGTTCGAACGGTAAGAATTTGACGAAAATCTCTTATTCCCCCGAAAAAACCCTTATTTTCAATAACGTTCAAACGACGAAACGAAGAGAGATATTTTTGGGAGGGGGTTAGTAAGGAGGTAAGCGATGTTTACGTTTTCCGACGTGCAGCAACGTCACGACGGTAACACAACAGTAAAACGATTGCGCACGGGGACGAATGAGGGTTCGGTCTGTGGCTCGCTCTGCGCCGCGCTGTAACCACGCGGTATTTCGGCGATCGGTTACTCGCTCGCGGTTCGCTAGCACACCGCGCGGAAATCAGTTGCCGCGTTGCCGCCGACACCGATGCGTGATCTCCGCTGTTGTCCCGCAAACGCCGTGTCCACACTCGTTCGTTCGCTCGCGGTTCCCGACGGACCAGACGTCGTCGCGGGTTATCGTTGGTACGTCGCGGGTCGCGGACACGGATGAGACACGTCAGCCGGACGGTACGATCGTCGGGACCAGTCGCGCCTTCGTTGCCGGGGTGCTAAACGTCCACTGCAGGGACCGGTTCCACGACCGGGGACAGCGGTCCGCGCTACTGTAAGACTGTCGCGCGAAAAAAAACTAAAAAAAAAGCACGAAAAAGCGAGTGGAACTTAAAGAATCCGCGCGACTTCCGCGCACCCTCCGGGGTTTATCCACCTCGTGTGGTCTACTTACGCGCGCACTGCGCACCGCCTCTGCCCGCGAAACGTTGGGACACGACCTGTTTGGACGCACGTTAACAGGTTTGAATACAATACATATATAAACCAAACGCGATACGCGCACCGTCCTTATGGAACATATTTAGGACCCGCATTCGGATTCGTTTTTGTAAACATTTATTTCACATCGACAATCTCTCCGACGTCAGCGAATTCAGGCGTTGTTTTATATACGTTCACGTTATAATATTATCTCGTTCAGACGCATAAAACAATAAATTGAGTTAAAAGAACAAAAAAAAAAAAATAATATAAAACTCCACTCGTAAAACCATCGACTGCGATTGTACTTGTACGGATTTCATCAGCTGATATTATTTACTTAAATACCTGTGAGGGTGGGTAGCTACTAGTTGCGTCCCGCGGTAAACATTTCTTCCGAACCGCCGCCTGAGTATTTTTGGGGTACGCACGAATCGCGGGCCGAGTGTTTTTTTTTTTTTTTTGGCACACACAAATCGCAGTTCGAGTACATACTAACATTTTAGCACCTATACAAAAACATTTTTATAATATACAATTTTAAATTCTAAATTTCATTTTTCTTCCCATTTTTATACACACTTAGGACTGTCCATAGTATTAGTCCTATACAGAGCCGCGTTTAACGGGGGGCAATTGCCCTGGGGTGGCTAATCTTATGATACTTGATGAGGTGACATATTTTTGAGAATCAACATAAAATAAAAAATATATAGTTATAATTTTTCTTGTATGACTGTATAACTATAATATATATTATTTTGTTCATAAATATCACGAAAAAGCCGCAGTCTGCCGCTGCATTTTACAAAGCGATAAGAATTAAGAACTTGTTTAAGTTGTACTGTTATCATATAAACTATTTTCATTATTCTTGTACGTTTTTTCATCGCAAATAGTCGATTACAAGTAAATCGTTATATTTTATCTCCGCAGTTTTTTGAATTTTGAGTATTTTAAAACTATGATCCAGAAACACCAGAGTCATCTAGCGACGAATAATTTATTTATTTAATCATATTATTTTAATTAATTTAATAGGTCGTGGCACCTCTTAAGGCGTGGGTTGTTAAGAAGAATACGTAATGATAGTTGGGAGACTAAAGGGTAAGGATGGTGTCGTAGTTTGGAGTGAAAACTATTATAACATATTTTGTATAAGTCGGTCAACTGTTGCAATTTTTAAATTATTGTGTAAGGTTTTGTTACGTATCAAGGGGCTGAGGCTATTAGTTGAAGATTGATAGACTAGAGATGGTGCAGACTTTAAAAGGTTTGACGCATCTCCAAATTTGCTTATCATACACCCAAATGGGTGTCAGTAGAGACTTGTATAGTGGATTTTGTATGAATTCGTAGTTAATATTTGAGAATAATGCGACGCAGATGGAAGTGATTGTAAAGAATTTTTTGTTTGAATTTTAATGTGGACACCGGTTAGTCATTTGTCTTGTGAAATTCTCGGGCGCCCGGAAATTGGACCATATTTTAACTAACTACTTGTTTCGTATAAAATATTTATTTACATTTTACTACCCAAAGATTCGGCCACAAATTAAATCTATATTTTTAAAGTGTACCCGGAAATTGGGCCATAAAAGTATAGCACACAAATATATTATTAATACGAATATATAATGTTTATTAACTAATGATTATTTTAAATACTTCCATACAGATTTAACTAATTTATTATATAACAAGGTCCATTGACTCTCATGAGCAAAAGAAAATTTATAATTATTAAAAATTAATAATTTTTTTCTTTTTTCCGACATTAACACTTCCATTGTACTACTTTATACTACGAACCAAGTATACTACTAGATGACTACCGTATAGTTTGCTAATCAACTAAGCGATCATAATTTACAATGTTTCATAATCTTTGCATATTACGCAAATGACTATTTTTATCCATTTCATTTGATGACACTTAATAATTCTATATCATAAGATATTGGATAATTTATTACCTTTTGATAAGCCATACGCAGTCGCTTCGAGTGAAGTTTCGTGAGCGCTGCAGTGTTAGGAATTGTATCAATTTATATAAAAATATGTATTATATTAAATATTATTTTATTATAATTTAATAGTGGCCCAATCACCGGGTCTGCCTGTTATAAATATAAAATTTTAGTGGTCCAATTACTGGGCCTACCTGTAATATATATAAAATTTTAGTGGCCTAATTACCGTATACCTTAAGAAAAAAAGTGAATTTGGCCCAATTCTCAAAAATGTTACCTGTGTCATTGAAGGTATCTCGACTTCTTGAAGTTGAAGTGAATGAAGGTTATTTTTATTTAAAATAAAACTAATAACAATAAAAACTGTCACATAACATTAACTTTGATGTTTGATATCGAATTGCTTAGTTCGTATTTTCTGAATATTAGACTTTTTTATTGGTATTCAATGTATTATATAACTAAAGTATTAAGATAATAATTTTCTTTGAATCGATATTAGACTAATTAAAAATATTACTGAAAGCAGGAAGTAGATAACTACATATTTTGATTACCCACGCGTTAAAAAATATTACCAAGTTCGGTGAATTTATCACTGACCAAAAACCTAAGGGAAAACAAGGAAACTTTTCGTTCAAGAGTTAAGTGTCAAAGTTCTACAATTCCCGTATAAACACATCTCATAGACACATCGTTACATTTCCTTGATATGTGGAATGGGTAAAAATAAATTTGTTGCCGATAAATATTTACCAACTTTGATTTATATAAAACGTAAAAAGTTTAAGATGAGATTTTTAAGGCGCGTTCATGGTAACATAAATTTATTGGATCAAATATTTTTAAACATATTTTTAAAGCAAAGTTTATTAAAATTGTATAAATTTGTTTTGAAGCTTTAATCGATAGTATTTTATTGGTAATATTTTACTATGGCTATACGATTAGTCATAATTATATTAAAATTTAGTTTCCCATTTTATATTACTATATAAGACTACGGTATAGAAGAGTATATTTTCTCAGTGATATTTATAATAAAAGGTGAATATCTAAGGGTAGATACTAACACATTCATTAATTCAAAATTTAAAAACTATCTACCTTTCTAAAATAAAAAAAGAACTATTATCCAATAGCCTAACTTGAATTAAATTTTTGGTAACTTGTTTTCACCATGACTACACAATAAACATAATATTTGACCTTTGATGTAAAAATAGCCAGAAGAATCGTAATTTTAAATTAAAGATTTTTTTTTTTTATGATTATCATAGAATATTATTTCGAGGAACAGATAATTGTGATTGAAATTATTAAAACTCTCTAAGGTCACATTTTTGGACATCAGATTCAATTTAAACACATATAAAAAAAGCGAAGGTATGACAATTATTGTTTCAATGTTATTAAATTTACTTAATCGCAAAAAGATTAAAACTGTTATAGGCTAACAAATATTAATTATTTTTTAGTTTGAAAAAATAATACTTAGTACCTTTGGAAAACTATTTGAAAGGAAAATTATTCAGTTTATGGATTATGGCCATATATATTTTTAACGTCACAAAATATCCGTATTCGATAATTTTGTAATAATGAACCTTATAAATGTATATTAATTTAAATAATCTCAATATGAACTATTTTTACAAACTGAGCGATTTTTTTAAATAAATTGATGCGATACCGTTTTATATTGAATTGATAATTTTCAAAAAAATATCCACTATAGCCCATCGGCTATATTATTACTGATGACTACTGATAATTCAATATGTTTTAATTTATTTAAATAAATAATACACGTAGAATGTCATGTAAGACATTTACGATGTGATACTTTATAGGATAAAGCAATATTGAATCTATAACAGTTCAAGAGATGGAGAATAACGGTGAAATTGGTATTGATTCAGTATCAAATTCCTACATCATGTTTATTCACCTAATATTATATTACTGTTTATTTAGTAGTTGAACTACCATAAGTAATTGCGATTTAAATATAATTTTGTGTCTTAGTTTCCGTTGATGTTTCCGTCGAAGAACGCGAACAATGTACGTATTGTGTATGTAAATATTACTGCGTGATTACGAGCCGCCGATATTTGCGATATCGCCATATCAGTTTGTCGTGTATTCGCATATATTATAACTCGTCAAAGGCCGCCCAATTATATGTACACTCTTAAATTAAATTTAATTTAAAAATTTGTCGTTCGTTTACTGTTATGTAACCGAAAAGTTCAGTGTATGTATTATTATAATGTTCGCCATCAGTAAATATATTATAATGGAATATTCTATGAACACTAATTGCCAAAATTTTTATAATTCTTTTATGGGTGCGAATTGCCGATTATTTTACATTGCATGGAAGTAAATTGTCACTAATTTAATTTATACTTATATTGTGTTCACATCAAATTTTTATAAATATTGATCGCGTGCTAATCACCAATATTCAAGTTTCGTAATCATGACATAGTTATTATTATGTTTTTGATTATTATTATATCGGTCCAAACAGCCGTTTAAGTACTACTATTATTACATTTTTATGCATAACAAGTATTACATTTTTAATTTTTATATAATTTGTGAATTTTTTTTTTGTATTATAAATTATATAGATTTTAGACACAGGTAGTTGCAGCTGGCTAGGTTTGCGTTACACAGATTGTGGGTTTTTTATACTATTATTTATACCTTTATTATTAAATTATCGTAGGGCCAAAGGGGCCATATTACGTTTTTAGTTAATTACCACCCGTGTTATTTAAATTACTTAAATTATTTGCATTGCCGTGGATTATTTATTTGTTAGTTATTATTAATTATTTTCGTACCAGAAATACATTGTTACTACATAACATTGTTCACATTTTGTTTTAGTTCCTATTTTTCACTAGTTTTAAGGTAAACACACAACACCTAAACACAGCAATAAGTATACACATTTATATACCCGCTGACACACTAATACTCACAGGGTTTGTTCATCAAACCCGTCTAAATTCTATTGAGTAATATTACAGTCGTACACACAAATCTTTTGGTCGATCGGCAAAGGAGTGAGTTACACAGTGCGCAAACCAGTCGATGTCCGGGACGCGTTTAATATAGTTTTATACTCCCGTCCCAAATAATTGTTGATAGCGTATTAAATATTAAAAATATTAATAAGTTCTAAAATATTTTAGATTAATGCTTTTATTATTACATATGCAATAAGAATTTTTTAAACGATCAATGTATACAATTCATTCGTTATCCGTATTTTAGCTTGGATTTAAGTATGATGTATAATTTCAATATATTCATTTTATTTCCTAATATCACCGGTTCTAGAAGTATTATTTAAAACTTTTCAGATATTCTCCAAAGGAATTGAAAAGCGGTTTTTCGATGAAAACTTTCAGAATACAATTTCAGTGATAAAAATTACTCTCTACGGAGACTTCGTTTGGCATGACCGCAGGGATTAGCTAGTACATTGTAGTAACTTTTGATTTTCTAAAACTTGTAGGTTAGTGTCCACTAAGTTCGTTATTGTTCCTAAATCATACAAAAAGATGTAACAAAACAATTTAAAAAAAAAATAAATATATTTCATCTGCTTGACCGTATCAAATACTAATATTTTCTTTTCTTTAACACTAAATTTTGTTGAATTAATCATTAGTATTATTAAGTTAACTTATATTTATATAATCCGTTACTAAGTTAACTTACGAATGGCTGTTATAAAAGCGAAAATGTATCTTAAAATATTAATTTGGCTGTTTTTTTTTATTTATGAAATTAATGTAGTTTTTAACTTATTTTAAGTAATTATTTGAAAGATAAAAATAAAACAACTTTTTTTAGTAAGACAAATAAATATTTTGTTTATAAATGTATATATCAAAACTCTCCTATGGGTGTAATTTTTATTGCTTGAACATTATGACTTACTAACTTATCTATACAATATCATCTTTTGATTACTAAATTTTATAAAACACTATCCACGTTAAAATATTTTAAATAATATTTTTATAAAATGCATAAATAAATAAAAAATAATAAAACACGATAAAATATTGCGTTGTTCACAAATATTTATTGTCATGTATCAGTGTTATTAGGACAAAAGGACAAAATTATTAGATATTACAAAATACAAAACCTGAAAATATGATCTAAATGCTATTAACAAATTGACATGATATAACTGCCCTTTAGCATGAACTATCTAGTGGACCTAATTTCCCGTCAATTTGGAAAGTATCAATTTATTGGGAGGACTTCTAATGCTCATTTCATATTGGGGTCTTAGTTCACATACAGTAGTAGCCATCACAGCCGTAGGAACGCCCACCCCGTCGACTTATATTTGATCAGAATTTTTATTTCTCTAGAGAATACGTATAATATATATCTATATGTATATGTGTCTATATCCCCTTTTTCTTTTATTCTTCCCTAATTCTTTTCCAGCCCTAGTGAGTATCCACTGGGAAAAACACACGGCAATGGTTCTTCCATTAATTCGCCCTCGACGTTCCCAGTAAATCTACACAATAACGCCACAAAATACTAGTAAAACTTTGATTACCGGCCCTAAAGTGTTTTTTTCCCTTGTACCCGTTTCTTTTTCTCTTTACTTACCAAATATAAACTCCCAAGGCTTTATGGTTTCAAATACATTGTTTCCGAGTTAATCAAACATTTTAACGTCTTCTATTTAAAATATTTACATAAAATTAATAAATCATATTATAAAACTTGTGGTTACAACATGGTCATAGTCCATAAAATATCACTAATATTGGTACAAAACGTGTATACTATACATAAACAAATAAATGTATCAAATGTATCAAAGTTACTCAGTTTCCAATGTATATATCGTATTATTGCAATAAACTTTTATATTTATTACATAAGTTTGATAGACATCGGTTTTTATATAATGAAAATTCATATTCTAAAAATCCTATGATTCTTTGGAAACTGTTTGAGTACGGTTCAAGAAGTAGTTTAAATAGAATATACTATAATATACGCTATAATCAAATATTAATTGAAAAGTAATATCTATAAAAATACCTTAATTTAATAAATATAACAAAAAAATCTTAATTTATTTTGAAACTGTTATGAAGTAGAAAATGGAAATTTTTATTGGTATATAGTCATATGTTAATTTTTTGTTTAACTTAAACAATATTTAGAACTATTTCAAAAATATACTACTTTGACCATAGATATATGCTTAAATTTATATTTAAATAAAAAAAATAACCGGATGGGCCTTGATCTCCTGTACAGTTGGGGTGGAGTGCACCTCGCTTATAGGATGGGTCATTATTAAATGGATTTGTTAAATTTGAATTCAATGATAGGTATCATTGTATACGAAAAACGATTCTGAACGGAATTAATATGTTTGTCTAGTTATTTTATAACTAGTTATATAGTTATTTAAAAATATTGTAAAAAGTATATTTTATTTTGAAACGATAAATATATTTTTCAATTAGGATGGGTTGGCAGCTGCATACAGCGACATAGTTTGTTAGTCTAGAATATTATACATTATATTATATTTTACATGTAATTTTATGTCAATATTGGTGGTTCAAACGCTTATAAAAAAAAATTGTGCCTATGGATTTTAATAATTTTTGAATGACAATAAGAACTACTTCTGTGGAATCTTCTATTAAATTTTCAAGTATTTTGTAGGAGCCAAATTTTTTTTATCACCGATTATAAAAATAAAATGTAAAAAAATCGAATATTTTAAATGCCTATAAGTGGCTTAAAAATCAATAATATATTTTGAAAAAAATATGACATAAAGGAAATACCAATCTTAACAGCTGGTAGAAATTTAAAAAATCTGCGACTTATACTTTTTGAATTATAACAAATATTAAAAATCGTTTGAGAATAAATCGCTATTTTTTGCAATTTCGTAAATATTTAAATTTAAAACAGTCATAAAATTTTTTCCTCTAAGTACGGTATACATTTTTTTAAAAATTTTTGAAGAGTAGCTTATAGATAACCTAGTGTTAAAATGTTGAACCTTAAGTATGAACAGAAAAAATGTAATGAATTTTTATCTACAAAATAACTTGCAAATTTTCGCAATTTTTACATTTTTCGTATAAATAGGAACTTTGAGCACTTATAAAAAAAAATTGTGACTTACGATTTTAGATTTTTTTTATCAGTTAAGGAAAAACTTATAAGAAACCTTGTATTAAATTTTCAAGTTTTTCTGGCCGGCCAAAAAAATTTTATCATATTTTAAAAAATAAAAATTAAAAAAATTGAAAATTTCAATTGTCTATAAATAGCTCAATAAAAGTCAAAATACTTTGAAAATTTAACGGTGTATAGAGAACGCTAATCTTAACATTTGGTGAAAATTTCAAGTATTTACATTGATTAGTTTTTGAGTTATAGCAAAATAAAAAATTTGATTTTGTCGAAAACTGGTTTTGCGTAAAAACTCCCGGTTTTCCCTTATTTTTTTAAGGGTTTTTTCCGTCGCATTTAAAAAATATTGAAAATTTTTTACTTTTGACATCCCATATTAAAAATAAAAAAATAAAAAAAAAATTAAAAAAACACACATCATTGTAAAACCAATAGATTCCATCACTCGTTCAGAATCTAAAATAAAAAAAAAAAAAATGAAAAAAATAAAATAAAAAAAAAACTCACATCATTGTAAAACCAATAGATTCCATCACTCCGTTCAGAATCTAAAATTGTGTATTTTAATTATTTTTCAATTTTTAGCTTACTAAACGGAAGTTTTTTTATTATAATATGATTAATCAATTTTCTTTAACTATAATCTAGATAAGAAGAGCTTTATAATGTTAAATATTTATATTAACTTGGAACATGTAGTATGGTATATTTGATTCAGTATGGAATATATTATGATATCATATATTATGCTTTATAATGCGACATCGGTATCCACCTAATATACACTGTTCATTTTTTTAATTTATTACGTAAATAATAAAAATTTATTGACACATTATTCATTACAATTTACTATAATAGGCTATATTAAATACTATAACTACTATTATAGTTATACATAATTCAAATTAGAATGTTTTATTTATTGTTTACTAATAAACACATTGTACTAAAATAAGTTTTAATTAAATAAAGTTCACTGTGATTTTAACACTTATAAATGTTATTCGTACTTATAGTTTATTAAGAAAATATAAATATACCCTATGTGTTTAAGCGTTTCATTATTGTGTAATAACTTGAACATTTTTTGACATAAAAATTAAATTGAGTTTATAGAATACATTATAACAATGAAGAACATATTTTTTTTAAATCGTGAACTTTGATGCTTGAACTTGATACTAGAATTGTTTTTATATGTATTTTTAAAACTGTTAATACTTTTAACGGCATAATAATTTTGTATGAATCACATATTAATAAACAATTTAATAATAACTTATAAAAGGAAAATTTGATTAACGTTTATAAATTGTTCACATTATCTGATAAGAGTAAACTATTGACAGGCCATAATAGTTGTAGTTGTCTGTATAGAGCATAATTGTTGTAATATCATCATTATTCATATTTTTATTTGTATATTTATGGAGGATATTATTATTATTTTAATGGCGTGCTTATGATATAATTTAAAATTAAATACAATATATTTATGTATTTTCATGTGTTTAGAGATATTGAATATTGACCAAATCGTATAGTATAAAAACAACGACCTTATAATACATCGGAAGTATAACCAAATAGGGATGTTTTTATTATTAAAAAATGTATATTTGATACAGTTTGTTATTGTAATAATGTGTATGCCTGATGGGAATATAGGGTGTATATTTTCCAACAGCTGATGGACTGTATACTGTAATAAGCTACAATTCATGGCAAACGTCTAGTTGCAGAGACAAATTGCAAAAATGTTTGACCCGTTAGTTAGTTGGGGTTCATGGGCCATTAAAATACGTGAAAGTGTCGTGCATGTATCCCTTATTAACGGTACATTAACCACAGTAGAACGCCGGTCACCGGTCTATCGTTTGAAAATGGGGACAAAAATACAATCGCTGATTTTGAATGCATAAATTTAAGTCTTATATATTCTATTATATTATTATTGTAGAAAAAAAAATTCTGCTACAAAACGAGAAATAACATTAAAGTTCTTTTAATACAAAAAAACGGTTCGATATTTTTATATTATACGCGGTAACAATGAGTGTTACGTTAAGAGGATTAACAAACAATAACGATGGTAGGTTTTGGTTTTCTAAGGTTGTTATGCTCTTTTATTTTCAGACTATTTTTAATCCACACATATGATATGTGCTTATATTTCTACTATACACATAGGTGCCTACTGTCTATGTAATATATATGCACCTATTCATGATTATTAGTTTTTTAATGTGAATATAAAATATAGAGTGATCACTAAGCAAATCTAAATCAGAAAAAAATCCACTTAAATCCTCTCGACATTAAGTAAAAATAAATATAGCTAAAATACTTAGGTTACGATATTGAATACTGTTTTAAAGCAGCCTTTGAAATGTTTCTATATTGCAAGCTAGAGACCGTGCAATTTATATTTATATTAAATAAACTAATAAATTAAAGGAAATTGAAATTTACTAATTACGAAAACTTCGGTTCTGTAGATTTTTTACTCAGTATTATCGAAGTGTAACATGTTATTAGAAAATAAATAAAATAATTTTTGTTCAAGATATAATGTATAATACATTGTCTTCTCATTTGAGATATTACTTCACAATGTTCTCATGTAGTAATTTTATAACTGATAAAAAAAGGGGATATAATTTAATAGAAAACTTATGTATTTTTAATATTTTAAACAAAGGTTAAAAAATATAAAATCACCCCAAAGATCTAATTTGGTTCAATTATATTTAATAAAATCGGATATTATTAATTGGTATTGATAATTGTGAACTGTAGTATTAAATATATTTTATTATTATTTTTTTTTTTTTTAAAAAAAATGAAATAATTAGTTGTATCAAATATATGTAAGTAGTAATGTTAATAAGCCACACTGAGTTTTCATACTAATTATTAATATAAAATATAAATGTTTCAGTAGATTCTTGATTTCGTTTATTTAACATGAACTTTATCGTTTTGAGATTTATAAAAGAGTTATCAACAGGTAGGCGAACAAACATTAGATGAATGTTAGTATACTACAATTTATCTTTGAAGAGTTTAGCCATCATAATATATATTTCCGTTTAAAATAATTAATGTTCTAGAATATTGAGTGATTTATCAAGTACCTTGACAAAAGTTCTGTAAAAATCTCCGTTTGGTTAGATAATAATTAAGTATATTAGCATCGAAATTTTAATATAAAAAAAAAAAAAAAAATCCATGCATTTTTATGAAATGGGCAATTTTACATTGTGTACTATTTTTCATTAACTGGCCAATAATTTCATATAATACAAATTAAAATGTTATTTTTCTTCCAAAAACTACTTTTAACGATTAATATTTTTAATTGTAATTAAGTTATTATCAAAAAAATAAATAAATAAAATGTTTGCAAACTAATACTTAAAAAAATTACATGTTTAAATCAAAAGAATCAAATCATGATAACAGATATTATATTTTAACTTCGATTTGAAAAATACACATCAGTTGGTAATACTAAATTTTGTTTTATATGCATAATTAAAATATTCTTGAACTTCTAGTATAGCAACAACCGTTACGTGAAAATTTTTTTCTTATTTTGTTTTATTCGATCAACAATTATAACATTTGATGTAGCTATCTTTAAGTTACATGATCCAAACGACCCTATTAATAATTCATGCTCAGTTCCTATCCTATTAGTTTTAAATTTAATTTTCTTGTCCACAATAACACCAATTACATTTCCAGGATCTGAATATCTTCAATCAGCCATTGACACTGGAATTATCATAAAATATTTATCTCAAACTCTTGAATAATTACTTAGATCTACTCACAATTATAAGGTATTTTTTCTGGTTTAATTATTTTGGATAAACGGTAAAATTGTTAAATGACCATTATAATATTATGGAAACATTTTATAAAGTTTTTTTTTGCGTGAAAATATTATTTTCATTGTTATTTTATGAAGATTTTATTGAATAATATTACGTAATGAGAAAATTTAGAGTCCATGTCATGAAAAGTTATGCAGTTATTTAAATTATTTTGTACTTCACAAAGTGTAAAACAATAGTTTCCATTTAATGAAATGAACAATTTGACCAAATTTAAATTGGAATTTATTGATTATTTTAATCTCTTTTAGAATCATAAAAATTAATATAATATAATATTTTCAATAAATTAAATTTTTTTTTTTGTCTTTTAACAAGAAAAGTGAAACTACAAAATGAGTATATGAGGGCTTATTTATCATTTAAAAAAAATGATGACGCACAATATATTAATTAACATGATAATTTTGAACATTTAATTTCATGTCAAATTGAAAGTATACATTTTCTGAAAAAATAAAGTAAATAAATATATATCTTAACCATGAAACGATCGAACAAAATCTTTAAAATGCAATCAGACAAAAATATGAATCATAATCTGTTAGCAACAGTCGATTTCAGACCTCAATACTTGTGTTATGCTTTTCGGCAAAATGAAAGGGGTGATGGTAACGACAGATGTTCCCCTATTTATGATTTGTAACGCGTGAAATTATTATTATTACTTTTTTTTTTTTTACGGGACACCATGCGATATTTTACAATAACATTTTTTTTTTCAAACGAGTGTTACATAATATATCGTAAATCTGAGTCAACGAGTTCAGATTTGAAATAACAGTACACCGGGAAATATGTACAGGGCAAAGGGAATAGCAAGGTCATGATTTATTATGTATTTTTCAAAACAGTAAATTCCGACCCTAATTTGGGTTTGTTTTGTTGTCACAACATAGCCATTACGATAAGACTTAAAGTACATTTTATCATATTATTATAAAGAGACTACAACAATTATGCAAGTATAAACAATAATAAAAACCGTTATTTAATAATAAAAATTTAAAAAAAAATAGAAATCAAAAATAACACAACGCAAAAATAAATTGACGAGTATCACTACTTAGTATTAACGATATAAAAAGAATTTTAATTTTTGAATATATATGAAACAACAATTTAGATTTATTCTTAAATTTATCATAATAATAAATTAACGTTTAAATTCACAGTTTATTATATATTCAAATACTGTTGTTTTCATTTTGTAAATAAATAATTACTACCCCAATATAATCAACTTTACAATTAAAAGAATTTAAACCATTAACTGTGTGTATACCAATAAGGAAAAATAAAACCTATCAGAAACATTTTAAAGGCGGTCTTAAATTAAAAGTATGACTATTATGGCTTTAGAATACTAGGGTTTACCGAAAATCTATGAGTGTTTATGCATTTTTTGACTTAAAGTATTTATCCAACTAAGCAAATACTTTTATAATAGGTTATACATCAACATTTGCAAATATTTACCTTAATATTATATACGTAATATTAACTACACAAACTTAATCTACTAATGAAAATAAATTTGTAATAAAAAGTATTATACAAATAATATAAAAACTTTTCTTTTGCATTATAAGTTGGCATTAATATAGTAATAAGTATACTTATCAAAAATACTATTTAATCTTTTTTTTTTTTTTGTAATAATATCATAATTTACACACGAAAAACTAACTACAGATAATTAATTATAATTTAAATAAATATATAATATAATCGGAAATAATAATGAAAAATAGAAATTTATCAGTTGTCCGCTAAGTCATATGTAAGAGTTTATAATATAAATGATACATGTATTATGATAAATGTTATTATCATGTAAAATACATTTCATTCACATAAGGATCACAAATAACAAATTTATAATGTACCTATATTAAAATTTTAGTTACCTTAATATATTAATACGTCATATAATTACAACATACTGTTATATACACGTAATAAATTATTACAAAACACAAGCAAATAAGTCAAAAGAATTTTAAACATACTTTTATCAATTACCATCAAAATAAAATAAAAATTGATGAATCATATTTAATTTTGTAACATTAATGATAAATATTAATATAAATATATATGTATTATTGATTCAGTGAATTCTTTATTTTGAATAATATATTTATAGAAACAAATACTTAGTTAAATTATAAATTAAGAAATGTTAAAATTATATTATAGGTACTTACCTACAATACAGATTAAGATTTATTAATTTTAATAATTATTCTTAATAATTGTTTTTATTATTTTAAAGTTAAAATACTTATAATTTTAATTTAACCAAGTACTAATCGGTGCACAGTATTTTTGGTTAATTTATCTTTTGCTAACACAAATAGATTCAATGGTATCCTTACACAAGAGTATGGGAAATATAGGTGTCTATAGGACAAATATGGATTTTCCATTTCTAAGTCACAAACGGACATAGTTTGACCTTGAAACTTATTTATGGTCATCGCGAAAGCCAAATAGAAAATTGTAGTCATTTAAGATTATGATTCAATACGTGGCAACACACGATTTTTCCTTTAAACTTTCCATTCAGAATGGTTGCTTTAAGAATATTTTCGGCGATGATTTTAATGACCTAACGTATACCGTTTCACAATTCAGCTGGATTTAAATTACACAAAACAATAATTGGTGAACCTATCTTTAACTGAATATTTTACGATGGTATTCCTGGTATATCGAAAGAATTTGAAAATTCAGTCGGAAAAATAATGGTTTAGTTTCATCAACAATTGTGTTGATTGATTTAAAAGACACCAAATCAACTGGTAATAATTGTTGTATCTGGAAGTTAATTTTGTCAAAATTAACATTTTTAGCTGCTGCACGATTGCAGAGCTATTTATGATTCAAGTAATTATTTCGTACATATTTTAAGATTAATTAAGTTAATTTTTTGTTTGAACAACAGTACATCTGATAATTTGATGCATTATGTATTTGGATGCAATTATATTTCAACATTGTCAATATTCAGCAATTGCTCAGAAAAAGTTTTATCAATGGTTTACTTTGCAATTGTACTCACATGTTAATGGTCAATCTAAGTTTTTCGACATTACTTCATAAAAACGATTTTTTTAAATACGTGTTATCTCATCGGCAAAAGTAAAGTACCACCGAAAAGTTTATCATTGTTGTTCAAATCTTGAATAGTTCAGTCTAATGCTTCAAATGAATGTTTATAAGTCATGAACACTTGTCCCAGATTATTATCGAATTTCTTTGAAATACTAAAGCCATCCAGGTTTTTTTTATGCTACATATAGCATTTGAATTGTTGAGAATGTCTAATGTCTAAATAACTGTAGTTATATCAATATCATCCTAATCATTTTAAAATATCAGTGGATATTGGAGTGTATCGTACATACGTTATAGGTCCGAAATCGTACTCACAGTCAAGGGCGGATGTATGAGGCCAGTCGGTAATTTTTTTTTATTTGAGGCCATTGTAACGTGGTTGCGGGTGACCAGTTAGATATAGGATAATCCGGGAAGGTTTTCTGGTCCTTTTAAATATCATTAACTGTAGCTCGGGAGCATAGATGTTATTAGGGATATTAATATTACGAATAAGAGGTGATTGGTTTATTAATGGTTAATACTCATATATAAATCTTATACATACTTACAAACTATATAATATGGAATTATCCAGGAGTTCCTGTGCGTGTTGGTAACCGCCGGGAGAACTCTCGTCTCTCTATTATTAGTATTTGGCCGTAGCCTTACAATATGAAATTTAGCGCAAATCAGGGGGGGAATTTAATGTTTAGTCAGCATATGTAACAATTGTTACACCATATTTAGTGGTATTTTCAGAAAAATGTTATGAAATGGGAAAGGGCGTACAAAGTAAAGATACAATAATAATAGAAAAAACAATTAATTTGAAATAAACAGGGTTAAATTAGTTGAATATCTATAAATATTTTTTGAAAACATTTTAATTACATTTACAATTTTTCACCCAAAACTTGATTGAATTAAATTTTAAAATTAAAACTCTAACAAATTTTTAATTAATTTAAATTAAACTCTAACAAATAAAACATATGAAATTATACTTAATATATTTTAAATTATGATTAGAAAAAAAAAAACAAATTAAAATGTTTGGATCTGTTTTAAAATTAGCTGTTTTATATAAACTATCCTAAATACATGTTATGAATGAGTAATAAGGTGTAATAACAATATAATGTTGCAATTGGATAATAATATAAATATGCTTGATTTTTGGGACAACCATTAATCAGCAGAAAGCACATACTATTTTAAAACAAATGCAATTAACTATACTTATTTGGAAGAATAAAAATCAAACTATAGGGGCCAAATATGAAATAGGCGAGGGGCCAGTCAGCGATTGCTGACCAGCCGACTGGGCCAGTCCGCCCCTGCTCACAGTACTAACTTGACATGTGATTTTTATGGTTCCGTTGTCAATTGGATAACCCATCATAGTAACGGTAACTTTATCGGCGTGTTGAACCTACCAACGTCATCATCTGCTTGTGCTTTGATAACGATTAGAAAATTATCATTTATTGATTGTGATTACACTTTTTTAAACAAATTAATAAGTTGATTATAATTTTCTATAAAATCTTCCAGTATTTCAACAATTTTATTCTCTTTTGTTTGTTTGATAAAATTATACTGACAACGAGTTGTCACGCGTTCTTCATGTAGAATTGGAAAAACTTTGGATCATCAATAGACATTGACATCAATGACCCAATATTATGGTATACCTGACCTTGTATTTTAAATTTAGTTTCAAATGTATATCCATTGAATGTGAGATTGCAAATTTTAGTTGCTCCAAATAACATCATTTGAAATCAAGAATTAATTGTGTTATGCTCCTCTAGTATTTCAGTTGTGGAGGTTATTTAACATTGTTTTGGCGGCATTCAAATAAAGTCGGAATCATAAAATTAGAACAAGTATATAATACTTATACGTTTTTAAACGTTTTTAAGAGTTTATTGGAAACAGTTTATTGTTACCGAGGTAATAATAAAAGTGTCAATGAACTAAATCCACCGATATCTGTTAAAAGCTTATAGAACTTACACATAATTACAACCCTTTGTTCCGTAATAAACATTTAACTTGCAACATCAATCGAGAAATGAACAATTCTATAATATAATTTGGGTGAAGTCACACACATGTATTAACAAAATCAGTTCAATAGTTTCAGAGTCTGTTGAACACAACACGTCGAACTAACGTCATTTTTATGTATATTGTATATTTTAAATTGAATAAAAAATAAAATTATACAATAATATTTAGATTTTTTATTTTAATTTCTATGAACATTTTAATATTTGTTAGTTAAAAATGTTGAAAAATTAGTTTTAATGAAATTGATTATTTTAATAGTTATTGAAATTAATTAAAAGTATGAATATCATAAATCCAAAATTTAGTATAGCATTTTTCTGCGAATACATTTTAGATAAATTATCTTGGAAAAAAATATTCATTAGTTAGATATTATTTAGAATAAGAATAGATTGAGCGTATAAAAGAAATGTAAAATATTGAGGAATATGGAGGTAAAAGATTAGATTGGCCGATCGAGTGAAATGCCCTGTTACGACGTCAGAAGTCGAACTCTTATAATTGTAAGAGAAATCGAAGCGAGGTAGTACAATTTAACCTGTCAATCTTTTTTAAAGTTTTTAGATTTTTATATCTAACCTATATGTTCATCTCAAGTGTCTTTTGTGTTTAATTTTATTAATATCAATTAATGATTTTTTTATAAATATTTTTTTTCTATAAACGTTTTCCATTTAGGTAAAAATAACCTATAAGCTTGTGTCTAATTAAAAACAAAACAATTATTTTTGTCTTATAATTTAAATATATTTGAATAATTGTAATTATTATTTATTTTTATTTTTTATTTCTATACAGCATACTTGTGATTTAGTGAAAAATAACGAACTATTTTTGTAAATATATTTAAATAATTTTACACTTAAAAGCATTCGTTGTTGTTGATATTTACTGATATTATAAACTAATATTGTATATAACAATGACTTAAAAAATAATATATTTTCATTAATTGACAATAAAATAAAGGAAAGTTTTTAATTACCGAAATAATTTTTTTTTCTATTCATTGTTGTGAAATATTATTTCAAAATAATGCTTAAATTAATTTTCGATATCAATTGATCGCATCAACTCATTTTATGACTATATTTAATAAATGAATATTGAATTAGGTTTATACTAATTTGAAATTATTTCTTTGATATGATTGATTTTGATTTGATTTTCGATAATTTGTCAGTTGGACTGAGTATTATTTCAATTTTTGTAATTTTAGAAGCTGTTAATCTTAATTTGTGGTTAACATTTTCGGATTTTAGTGAATCAAAACAGAGTACTTTATAAATTAAATATTTACTTTATACCTAGATATATTTAAATGTTACATTATAAATTTGAGTAAAACCATACAGTATAGTTTTACTTTAATATTAATATTATTTATTGGTCTTATACATTAAGCTTAAATAATTCATTTTAATATTTAATTGTTGTTTTAAACAAGAATTTACAAACATATACAAATATAATGTAGAGATTGGAAATTCCAAGAGACTGGTTGTGATTTTCAATACCGAATGATACGTGGGTTGAAGTTAAAAAAAAAATGTTTTAATAAGAAAATAGCATGTTATAACTATATACAGAGATGTTATTGCTTAACATTATATGTTTACGTGTGTTCATAATAATTAATGAATAATAGTGGAATGTTTTGTGTGAAAATTATCAGTTGAATATTTTTTTTTTCTGTTTAGATCCTGTGTAATTTTTGTTAGTTAATACTTACTTTAGTTTACTTAATGCAAAACTTTGAAATATATAATTCGAAAATTCTGTCCAAGTTTTATATTAAAACCAACCGTTACAAATATTTCACACTGTAGATTTTCATTCGCCATTTACATGTGGTGCAGTATTTTATATTTTTACAAATATACAGATTTTATTTTTTATTTTAGTTGAAAATTATATTTTGAATGGAAAAAAACTTTGATCCTATAGTTCAGTAGATGTCAAAACTGTTTTTATTAAATATATTTATAGTTTTTAATTAAACGAGTGTTGTTGGTATTTATTAACTTGCCTGATAGATTGCAACGTTAATATAATATGTTAAATCGAAAAGTGACATCGAATTATGTATATAATATATATATTATTCGTCGTATTTAAGAAATTGTTGTATAGTGAATACTTAATACATAAGTAGTTATTTGCTCTTACCCTGAAACTCTATCAAGAGTATTAATAAATTATAAAAAGAAAAATATAATTATAGTGCAATAGTTTTTGATGTGTGTGTATATATATATTATATTTCTTAGCACTCAATTAATAAAAAACCAATAAATTATAACGAAATTATTTACTATAATTTAGTTAATGCGATTCGTCATTAAAACGTAATTTTTAATTAAAAAATTTAAATTTTAATAATTTAGTTACCAAGTTTGCAAATGTTGTATGTATTTATAAATCTTTTAATCTAATAAAATTTTGGTAATACCTTTGTGTGGTGAATGGTATTTTTTGCATCGAAGGTATTGTATTAGTTTTTTTCTATCATGATTGAATTTTTCAATAGAATATATTAAAATTCTTCAGTGTAACTGTTAAATCATTTTATCGTAAAAAAATATTTTTCTTCGTTGAATTTTAGTTGAAGCGTTATACATTATTTTTTAAAGTTAATGTTATTTAAAACAAATCATGTTTATTTGTATGTAAATAGTAGAAATTGTTTCCCTCATTTAGTCTGAGATTAAAATAAGTATTTCTTAAATCTACGGGAATAAATTTAAATATTTCATAAATTTTAGTAGTTTGCAAACATTGTAAAGTTTATAGTAAATTAAATAAACCAATACATATTTTGATGTAATATAATTATTAAATTTATGGTTCTAATATCATCACAATGCAAATAATTTGTAATCATCAACATCACTTAATTTATATTCTTTGTTAAGTATTATACTATTTATTTTATTAATTCTTTAACAATGCATTATTCAAATCATATGATAATACACGTGTATGAATATATTAACATCTAAATCTATGATCAGATTTTTTTTAAAAAAAAAAAATTAATAATTTAATTAATATTTGATTGTTTCAACAATTTGTATCTAATTAATTCTATATTATTCGAATACTAACATTAGGATAACTAAGGCACGAATAACACTGTATATTATGGTACTTAGACTAAGTAACTTAGTGAAAAATGATAGGTAATAATTTTACATAACATGTATATAAGCGTAGAAATTATATGATTATAAAATATAATTTGTGAAATAGTGTTTATTTTATGTATAGTGTTTTTCTACAATTTTTTTCTTTTACAATAAAAACTATATAAAAACAAAAAAGTATGTGTGAACCACATTTATTTTAAATTATGAAATTTTACCTTAATCATTTATCATTATTACATTGACGAGAACCAATAAAACGTTATTATAACTATTATAAGGTAATTAAATAAACTAATGTAGATTCTGTTTCAGAAGCTCTCCAAAAATTTATTTAATAATAGCGTCTTAAGAAGGAATATGCATTATGTGGGAACAAAATTTTTTTTATATTTTATAGAACATTCTTGTTATAAGCATATTATATTTTTTACTTTGCAGTATGAATTATTATATTTATATTACCGAGTGTAATGTGTAGTATCTAATCGCGAATATTATCATTTGATAACCAGTACAAGTACACATACAAATTATTCGTTATCGCTTTTATAATTGAGGTATTTTTTTAAATTTTATATTTTTTTTATATTATCATTGACAAGGCGAGCGTCTTATCCAGGAATATAGAACTTATTATTCAAAGTTAATTACATGTTAAACGTTGTCAAAAACAAGGGACTCGTAAAAACGAGCGTATTAGTTGGGAAAACATTCGAAGTGAGATGAGCGTCTTAAATGGGTTCTACTAAAATTATAAAACACGATTTAAATTCAATTATATTGTTGATTGCTTTCTTGAAATATACCAATATTTTAATTTAAAGCAGATTTATTTTTATT